>CM077579.1:6212169-6812169 GCA_039657325.1 Stephania cephalantha
GGTCATTTCTTTGAATGGAAGGATTGATAATTATAATTAATGCATTAAGAAGTAACTTAAACTTGCCAACAGTTTTTATGTGCCCATTCCATTTAAGAATATATATGTGTGAACAACTGCTCATGCATTATTGACAAGGTTTAGCATACCACTAATGCCAGAACATTAGATCAGCTAAATAGAATTCATTTTTTATAGGAAATAGCTTTCGTATACGTAAAAAATAGAAGTTTTACACCTACAAAATATATGGCAACAAATATGAAAGAAAAAGGTAAAACAGATCTATAAACTAGCCCATGCCCAAAAACCCTCAGTGCCTCATTCTACTACGGTCTCCAGTTTCTTCCTAACAATCCCATTCACTGATGGAGAATCCCAAGTTCTTGTAAGAAACCATCCGCATGGCAACATTATATTTAGTGCTCTCCCATGTTTCCTCGCATACATTGCTTTTTCCATCAAAGATTCTTCTATATTGATGCGGGATGGAATGTGCAGCGACTAGGGTCCATGATCAAAGTAGAGAAAGAGACCTCAGCCCAATGCTCACAATAGAACAAACAACTTCGCTAAACCTTGACACAATACGCTTGATTAAGTTTCCATATTCATGCTAAGAATCATATATGAGGATTCCCACAATGATAATAAAATACTATTTTCCTTATGCATGGACAAATTAAGGCATATGAATACAAAAGCATCTATTATTGAAATGATTAAAATAGATATAGTATTTAAACAAACAAGTTTAGCATAATGTAAGGAATTTATAATGTCAGTCAATACAAAAATCACCTGCAATGCGTAACATATCTCCCGAGAAACCACATGTCTATCCTTTACATGCTTTCCAAGGGACAAATTCCTAAAAGAAGCATAGCCAATTAATAGTACACACCCCTTTCCTTCTCCACTTTGTAAACAAATCCATCCTTTTCTCACTGAAAAAAGGAAAAAAAAAAAGCACCATTAGTGTTTTCTCCACCCAAGCAACATATAATTACAACTTGCATTAGCGACAAAAAAAGGAGATAATAACTTTTCTGCTTGCAAACATTGTAAAATATAACTCCACCTATGTTGTACACTATGTTAGCTACATAGGCGGTCCCCAGTCCGGACAAGGAGAGAGGTTTCGAGCGCCCATTTTTTCATAACGAAAAATGGGTAGGGGAGGCCCCAAACTCACTTCTCACTCGCCACGAAAGGAAAGTGGGGAGGGAAGACCCAAGCTCATTTTCCATTCTTGGAAAATGGAGGAGGGTTGCGATAGGTTGACGACGGCGTAAAACTTTTGTCACTTTCATGAAATGGATCGAAACTAATTTAGGGTGAGGCTATGTTGTTGTTGTTTGTTGTTGAAACATTGTAAAATATATTTCGATATAAAAACAAAGAAGCCTCGCCTAAGTAGTTAGGATAGGCTACATGGATTAAGCGGCTTCCATTCAATTCAATTTAATGCACTTGAATGGATGCACTTTTATAATTAAACATCAGCACAGAAAGTGTTTGAACCAGGAGTGGAATACCCTCTGACCATTTAGACAACAAGCTCCGATCTCCCGCTACCAACCTTTGTGATTGCAAGAGGTATGGCTCCTAGAACTCTTTCAGCAGAGTTACTTCCATAAGCACACCAAGGCACTTGATTAGCCATAAACTCAAAACACTTGAGTCAACCAAATCCACCAATTTGATGTGTCCTCCAATGAAGTCTACATGACTTTAACCTAAAAAAAGTTCAACCTTAAGCCCAAATAATTTCTAGGAAGACATAGTAACACCGCCACGGTCCAAACAAAACTATTTTCAACTCCCACTACAACTTGCAAAATCTTTACTCTCATGCTTAGATGGAAAATATATACATTTTCAACCCATTATGTAACCCCAAAGTAGTGACAAGAAATGGAGCGAAGAAGGAATCTAACAACTCTACAAGTAATTATTACATTTTCCCTTGTTCAAATCATGAAAAGTTTTAAACGTTTGTCTAATATAAGACTTGTGATTAAAAACAACAAAGCCTCAATTCCAAATTAATTGGGGTTGGCTAAAAGGATCAATATCTTCCACTAAACTTGATTTAATGTAGTTTATGGTGTCCTTTCATAATCCTAAAATCTTTCTTAATTAGCTGATCCCTGACCATCTGGAATGACACTCTTACTCTGAAGATTGAACTTTCTTTCAATTTATATTGCGTAAAGTTTACGACAAGGGAATTTGCGGCTCGTCTTTGGAGACTAGCAAATCATTGCTTAGCCACTCCCTTTAATTTTTGCATAGAATGGTGATAGTCCCTACTTTTCAATGAATCTTCCTAACTTTTGTTGTCTTTTTATTCATTTTACCGAGACATCCACCTAACTCTCATTTCCACTACACTCATTTTATATAAGTATTTTTTTCCTACTTGCACAACATTAACTTCCATCTAGCATAGCTAGCTAATTCTTGACTTATAGAACTTTTATTTTTTTGATAGATAAAAACTAGTCAAACCATTTTTGACAAATAATCTGTAAGCAAATTAAAAACAAAAAACAAAAAACAAAAACAAAAGAAAAGAAAACAAAGTAAACAAAAGAAAAATCAAATACATTCAGTAGAGTAAGACAAAAATTGAAGGTAAATAACAGTAATTACTTTTTTCTTACAATTGAATCATTGATATTGACGCACCACTTTAGGTAGTCATTGGCTAAAAGGCATAGGTGATGCTCACACCTAGCTTGAGTGAAGCCCAGTATACATACATGCATACATGCATAGATATATGTGTGTATATGTGTTACATATAACATTGTATGAAGTATGATATAGTATAGATGAGAAAATTGTACAACTGAACTACTAAATTCCGTGCATTGCAATCGCTCTCATCAAGTAATGTGCAAGATTGTTAGCTACTGAACTTTGAGAAAGGCTGCATTCTCCTTCCTAACCTCTTTTCTTTTTAGGTTTTACACTCGGAATAGATGCTTGTGCAAATTTCATTATATTTCTTAACCTGTTCTTCTTTTAAGTTGTGCAACTATGGAAGTAAACATCCATTAGCCAACTTTTTTCTCACTTGAAAAAGGTACTTTGTGACGAAACGGAACTCATAGCAAATAACAAATATAAGAAAATGTTTACAATGATGAGGAGCACTTTATAGAGTGTCCTGCCTCTAGGCACACCACGATAACACTGTTGACTCAACATATTTCGAAAGTTCTCACATCACTAACAATTTCTAACTAATGTTACCTTATTTTTACTCATAAATCTTTTCAATTTTTATCATTTGTATTCTTCTAAACCACTAAATATTTTTGAACTTTCGATTTAATTCCGAAAAATGCTCATATTTGGATGACGTTAAATGCACCAAGCTTAAAGGAAAATCTTATGTTTAGAACCGCAATTAGATTACGCTATACTTTATGGAGTTGAATGTTGGGCGGTAAAGGAAACAACGATACATAAAATGAATAGAGCGGAAATGAAAATGCTTAGGTGGATGTGTAGTAAAACTCGTAAAGATGGAAAAAGAAATGTATAAATTCAAAGAAAAGTAGTAGCATCAAGTGACGCAAAGATTAGGGTAAGGTGGTTGCGGTGGTTTGGACACACCTCCAAAAAGGGCTTACAAATACTCAGTTAGAAAAACTCAATTTAATAGAAAGCGGAGAAATTAGTATGACGTAGGGCAGACAAGAGCTAACTTAGGCACATTAATTAGGAAGAATTTGGAGTCGGATAGCATACCATCAATTTGCACTAAATTGAACGCAATGGAAGAGTTTGATTCATGTAGCCGATCCCCACTAATTTGAAGTTATTGTTGTTTGTTGTTGTTGTTAAGGGATTGCAAAACCGCGCATCAACTACATTAAATCAAGCATAATGGAAAATTTTGATCCATGAAGCCGACCCTAGCGTTTGGGATTAAGGCTTTGTAAGTGTTGTTGTCCTTCAATTTATGCCACCCAACAAAGTCTCGATCACAAAATTAGTTGGGGTTGGCTACATGGATCAAACTCTTCCATTGCGTTCGGTCGGGCCTGTCCTTCAATTAATATTTAAAAATATATATATATATTAGAAGGACTTGCACGTCCTGGCTGGCAGAGTATGCGTTGAAGTACCATATTAGGAGTGTCCCATAAATTATTATAGGTAACACCACATTTCTAAAAGCTAAAAGTGTATAAAAACATCACTGCAACAATGAATAATATAAGTTCAAACTCACTAGACATCACAAAAAAATTATATTTTGAAAAAAAGAAATCCAATGAAAAAAAATTCTAAATTTATATGAGAATCTTCAATGAGCTAAATGTGGGATAATGACGAAATCAAAAAAACACATCCTTCGAGATTCTACAATTCCATTTGAATTGGCTTCCTTTGCAAGTATGCCAAGTACTTACTTTCTCTTACCATCCTATATTATTATAGATTTCTTAACCCTCCCCTCCTACTTCCATCCCTCTCCAAAATATGGTACTATCAAAGCTTTGCATTGGAGGGACTCTGCAGGAGTGAGATGCCACAACTTATTTAAGCTGAGTACTCATTTTCCCAACTATTAAGGCATTCACAGAAATGCTTACAAAATAACGAAACCTGATAGTGACTGCAATAGTTTAATGCAATTTTAAAAAGAAAAAATATATTTTACAGGAAAGTTTCGAAAATGAAAAACTAAAAGCACCATGATAATCGAGTGAACAAACCTCGAAGAAAGCATCTTCAAGCATAAAAACACGCAATTGCTTCATTCGAATTGGTCTCCACTTCATAAGTCCGCCAATGGTGTGCAGCACATTCACAAGGTGTGACTATAAGAGCACACTTCAATCCTAAATCAACACTTCTCATAGAAGCGTACAGAGAAGCAATTACCTGCACCCAGCAACAAGGCCATGGAGTTAAGAAAAAACAGAATGGGCTTGCAGAAAAATTAACTTAAACAAAATATTCAATTTTCAAGAAGTTTTTAAAAAGGTATTGTCCAATAGATAATAGAATACAAATTTAAATCACTACTCCCCATGCTAAAAAGAATTAAAATAAGAAGAGAGAGAATGAGCTAAACAGAAAAGGAAATTAAATTAAATAAATTCCTTAAGTATGGCACATAAAATTTGAAATTCACTTTCGCAGGAGTCCTCAACAAGATGAATCCAACGTCCTAAAGTGGTACAGAGAACTCCATTTTATAGTTACGAAGATTAATGATTTCGGCCATGGTTATAAGAATCCAAATGAAATTAGAATTTATGAAGATATAGCGTACAATCAAGATTTAACTAAGTAGAACTTAAACAAAATATTCAATTTTCAAGAAGTTTTAAAAAAAAAAAAAAAAACTATTGTCCCAATAGATAATAGAATACAAATTTAAATCACTACTCCCCATGCTAAAACGAATTAACATACGAGAGAATACGCTAAACAGAAAAGGAAATAAGATTAAATAAGTTCTGTAAGTATGGCACATAAAATTTGAAATTACTTTTACGGGTGTCCTCAACAAGATGTCTCCAACGTCCTAAAGTGGTACAGAGAACTCCATTTTATAATTCTGAAGATTAATGATTTCGGCCATGGTTATAAGAATCCAAATGAAATTAGAATATATGAAACATACAATCAAGATTTAACTAAGTGGCAACCAACACGAGCTCTTAAAATGAGTACTAGATTACTTCTACTAAACCCCAAAAACTACTGTAAATTGCAAGTTACGATTTGATCCTATGATTTTCAGATCATGTATTAAATTAGACTAAACAATAAAACTTTCAAAACAGAAATTATAATTGTATTAACAAGATGTCTACACATCATTAATCACAAATATGTATCAATTAACAAATTCCTATCAAAATTTTATGCTTGCACAAAGACAATGGTAAATACATCATGTATGCATGTTCAATGTGAAACAGATAAAAGTGGATGAAGTTTAGAAAAGACTAAGAGCTCATCAGTTTTTCTAGCATCTAGTAATATTTGAATCATATTTTATAGAAGGTGAATAATAAAGCAGGGAGTACCTAACAAGAGGCAAAATGATCGTAGATGATGAATAATGACTATAATAGGCACGATTTAATGAAGTATAGGACATGCAGTTCGAACATTCTTTCAGTAATAAAGAGAGGAGCAGAAAGAAAGCACACTGGAACTCTTAATTCTTAAGACTGATGATACAAAGTTATCGGTCTAGTCTTCTCGCAAAAAAAATAAAAAATAAAAATGTAATACAATATGCATGTATATTTATTAAAAAAAAAAAGTCCTATCATATGATGCATCACAGCATTGCTAGAGAGGCCTAAACCAATCAACCCAAGGTGGTGGATGAAATAAGCTACCTGAAATGTTTTCCCAAGGCCCATGGTGTGGGCCAGGATGCAACCAAGGCCTTTATCGCCAGATTTCACCTTTCTGACTGACTGTATGATGTTTTCCCACATAAACCGAATGCCTGAAATCTGCACTCAGCAACTAATGGAACTCGTGATTTTCATTTTCAGTTTTTCTTTATTTTTTGGGAGGAAAATACACTATTGCTGAATACAATGAAGAAGAAGATGGTTCAAATAGATGAGAAGTTTACTTATTTACCCAAAAAAAATGAAGTAAGTAAACCATGATTTGAGAAATTCTCCAAATTTATTAGATTTTTTGAAGCACCAAATTAAGTAGATGAACACAAGAATTTTAAAAAGAGCTTCCATCGAAGATAGAGAAAAATGATGAGATCTTCCAGTTTATTTTGCTGAGTTTTAAGAAAAGTCAAATGCAATTAGTTGTCATTTCTCATTATAGGATACTCTAAAGAATGACAACATGTTAGAAGACACACGACCAAAACAATCAATCCCATCAAAATCGAAGTTTAAACAACTAATAGAAAAAGAAAAGGTCTGAAATATTATAAAAACATGTGTTTTAGCTGTCTTTTTATGAAACTTGGATGTTCTATAGCACTTAGATGAAGTTTTTAATATTTTTCTATAATAATGAAATTAATCAAAATTACACAACAAATTACACTTCACGAATTAACTACAAATCTTAAGTGAGTAAAGTAATAAGCTGAAATCGGGTATCCATGAGAAAAATGTTAGTGTTCCGCAATTCACCAATCTTAATACAATTGAGTAAAATCAAGCACTTTTGCTTGATGGTAAACAACGAGGTGCTTCCAATAATGGTTACATTAAGACAAAAGCTCCCATATTTATAATTACATGGATGCTAACTTCCAAAAATTTATCAATCGATCGATCAAAGATACTGATTGATTGGGCATTCCCTTTTTGTTATAAAACAGATAGATAGGAAGCAATCATCTCCTTCCTTTTACGAAACGAGGAGCCATGAGTAATCAACCAAATCCAAGGCTAAATAGCCATCTAATGTTTTTACTTCCCCTCAACTCCTATACCAAGGGAAGAGACTCAAAGCTTTTTTAGAGCCAATTAATAAGCTATTTTGTGCAAGTACTTATGGCTAAGAGCATTGCTTCATTCTTCCAACGGCCAGCTGAATAAAGATATTTAATCACGGCATTCAACTTATTTCACTTGAAAGATAATAAAAAGTAGGGAAAAAATGTACAAAATCTTCTAGTATTTTCAATTATTTGATACAAACTAGTCTTACTCTTAAGTGTTATGATTAACGTTGTATTGGCATTTTATATTTTCCTGAAGAATGTTATTTATGACAGAAGTAATTTTGCTTTCAATTTTTTTATAATTAAAATTTATTTTTTTGTTTGTGACGGATAATAGTCCACTTCACATCGTCGCCGGATGTGAAGAAAAATTAGCAAGGGTTCCCCCACTTACAAGGACGGGTGTGGGTAAAGAAGCGTAGTTCAAAACAAACACGAAAACAAAAATAAAATCATAGATATGGACACTAGTTGAATATGTAAGACAAGAAAATAAATAAAAAAGGAAAGCAAATACAAAGGGGAGAAAAATTCGTTGAAACATCAGTTATAGGAACACTAGGGGAGTATTGATAGAACAAGTAGATACCATGATTAGAAGAGAGTCCCAGCTTTGCCTCGAGAGACAAATGGGTAGGAGAAGAGTAGAGAAATAGGAAGCACGGGGTTTAATTGTAATTATTTGGTATAGATAGAAAAGTAATGGAGTTTGAATTGTGGTGGATAATGATTATAAGGATAAGGTCGTAGGGTTAAAAGAATGGGGAGATACGACTTGATTCTAGTTAAATTAATTATTAGAGACAAAAAATTAACACTGCTTAAGCCTACTGCTACCCATAAGTAGGATTAAGCAGAGAGCATGCAACCTTGTATTTGAATTACTGGACAACTCTGATTGGATTTATGCAAAGTATAACATAAGATGAAAAGGTTTTAATGGAGGAGATTTAAATGGGCACGTAGAGCAGCAAATAACGATGAGTTTGAGAGAGAAGTTCATGGAGGGTTTGGTTACGGTAATAGAAATGAAGAAGGAGAATCAATCTTAAAATTTAGCTTGACATACGATCTTGTCTTAGCAAATACTAGTTTTAGGAAGAGAAATTAAGTATAATTTTTTTTAGAAATGGTCCATAACAAGAGTCAAATAGATTTTCTTTTTTAACAAGAAAAATAGATAGAAAAATATGTAATGGGAAGCTGCAAAAGTAATACTGGTGAAGCACTTATTACCCAGAACATAAGTTAGTAGTACTTGATATCAAACTAACATGACGACATAATATGAATAAAAGAGTTAGCGACCCTAGAATAAAGTGGTGGAACCTAAAACATAGTAAACAAGTAGAGTTTAGAAAAAAACTACTAAGAGAAGAATGTTTGGAATCTTGACTTAGATGCTAATACAATGTGGCTAGAAATGAGTAGTTGCAAAGGAGAGTGGGATCAAACGTATTAGGTATATCTAAAGGCTTGGGACCACGCAAAAGAAGGAAACATGGTGGTGGAGCGAGGGATCGTCCAACGAAGCAATTAAAACTAAAAGAGATGTATAGGAAAATACATAAGTGTCAGAAGATGAAGATGTGTACAATCAATATAGAGAAGCTAGAAAACAAGCTAAAAAGTTAGTCAAGCTAAAACAAATTTCATGGAAGATCTATACACAAGGTTAGGTAATAGAGATGGCAGAAAAATATATATATAGACTAGCCAAATTAAGAGATAAAAAACAAGACCTAAGTCATGTAAGATGTATTAAGGGCCAATCAAAATGTTTTAGCAGCAGCGAGGAGGATATTAAGGAGAGATGGAGAAATTGCTTCGATAGTTTATTTAATGATGGCCAAGTTGATACTATAATAGATGAAAACACTTTCACAAAGAAAGAAATGTAAACTATACAGCAATATTAAATTGTAGAAGTTAAAGAGACATTGAAAGAATGAAAATAGGAAAGCATGTGGCCCCGGATGAAATACCCATAAAAGTTTGGAAATGCTTAGGAGAAATTGGATTGACTTGGTTAACAAAACTTTCAATAAAATTTTAAAATCAAAACGGATGTCAATGGATTGGAGAAGAAGCACTTATTTGTGCCAATCTTCAAAAACAAAAGAGACATTCAAAAGTTGCTCAAACTACCGGGGAATTAAACTTATAAGTCACACTATGAAACTTTGGGAGAGGATAATTGACAATAGGCTAAGGAGAGAAATAACAATATCGAGAGAACCAATTTGGTTTCATGCTTGGGAGGTCAACTATGGAGGCGATTTTCCTTGTAATACGATTGTTAGAAAAATATAGAAAAAGAAAAAAAGATATTCATATGGTATTCGTAGATTTAGAAAAAGCATATGATAGGGTCCCCTAGAGATGTTCTTTGGTGGGTTCTAGAAAAGAAAAAAGTGCCATGCTAAATACATAGACATTATTAAGGATATGTATGATGGAAGTAATGACGAGTATAAAGACATTTGGAGGAGCAACAAAAAAGAATTTCCCATTACGATAGGATTATATCAAGGATCGGCTTTAAGCCCATATTTACTTTAGTTATGGATGAACTAACTAGACATATTTCAAGAGGATATACCATGGTGTATGCTATTTGCTTGATGATGATATTGTCTTAGTGGATGAAACTAAAGATGAGTGAATAGGAAATTAGAACTACTGGAGAATACATTAGAATCTAAAGGCTTTAAGTTGATGGTGGGCCGAAAACCGAATACATGCAACGTGAGTTTAGAAACACTAGACATCGAGATGACAAATGGTAAAATTAGGGGAAGTAGAAGTTCCTAAGGTAAACCACTTTAGATACCTAGGATCAATCATACAAAATGATGGTAACATTGAGAATGATGTCACGCAAATTCAATTGGATGGAAGAAATGACGTAGGTGCAACAAAGAGGTGATTTGTGATCGAAATGTTCCTACTAAGTTAAAAGGAAAATTTTATTGGACGCAGCAATTAGGCCATATGCTCTATGTAAGTGAATGTTGGGCGGTAAAACAAAAACAATTACATAAAATGAACGTAGCGAGAAATGAGGATGCTTAGGTGGATGTGTGGTAAAACTCGTAAAAATAAAATAAGAAATATAGAAATTCAAAGACAAGTAGGGTAGCATCAATTGAGACAAATATTAGGGAAGAGGCGGTTGCGATGGTTTGGTCACACACAAAGGCGGCCTACAAATGCTCAACTAGAAAACTTGACTCAATAGAAGCTGTAGAAGTCGACGAGGTAAGAAGGCGGACCAAAGTTAACATGGGATGCATTAATTAGAAAGGATTTGAATGGTTTGCAAAGCTCACCATCTATTGCACTTAATCGAGCACAATGGAAAAGTTTGATCTATGTAGTAGACCCCGATTAATTTGGAATTTGAGGCTATGTTGTTGTTGTTGTTGAAGAGCATTCACTAGCAAAACTTGAAAGAAATGATAATGGGCTGCATCAAAATATTTAGCAGACATTGGAATATGTTCAAGCTGAATAAAGAGCCTATAAGAAAAGAAATCCAACAACCTGACTAGTTTCTACATTATCAATCACTTTATAAAGTACAAACGGGCAAACTCAGTTTGCATGAAAAAGGAAAAAACCAAAAGTACTAGATTGAATCTTATTATATCATTGTGAAATAATGGAAAATGCATATTCTCATTAAAACACACGCCGAGCATGCGACTGGCAACAAGAAAATATTTAGGTAACAAATAAACCTGATGAGGTTTTAGTTTGGCAGAAATGCTGGGAGGAATCCGCACTGCATCTTCATCTTTTCTCTTACAAGCATTCACAATATAACCAGTTGTTGCGTCACCCAAAACCTCAGTACTTGCACCTTCCACTGCCGTGAGACAACTAGCAGGGTTTTTACTCCATGATTCGGTGGTGAATTGTTTTTGCAATGATATGAGATGCTCCCTGACGTGCCTACATAGACCAAAATCTAATAAGCACATCAAAATAAGCATTCAAGTATAACAATTACACAAAAGGACACCTTTTCAATCGCAATCTTCTGTTTCGTTTCTTCTCCAAGTTCAGCATCATCAAGGATCCTTTCGTATCTTCTTTTTCCTTAGTTTCTTAACACTAAATATAAAAGATTAGAGGAAAGAGCATAGTAAGATCTTAAATTGAACAGAATTACAAAATTAATAATCCCCTCGGACTGGATTGGATTGTGGATGGCTTGTTCAAAATCCGTGAATTCAATCCAATCTAGTTCGTTATAACACATACATATATAATATATGATAATTAGATTTCTCATTTCTTTAGGCATAAAAACTCTCTTTTAAGTAGGTACTTGACAATACATGGTGAATACATTTTCCTCTCTTAAGCAGAATGTAGTGTGGCAACGTTTTTTTTTTTATATTTATTTTTCTAATGAATTCCTAATGTATAATATTTTGCTCAATACTTTGTTGTTGTTTTATAGGAAGTAAATTATATACATTATTGTGAATATTATACAAATAAATGTATATTATACATGCAAGTTAATGGATATTAGATATGATATTTTTGTTAGTTATGCTTAATTATATGTATGCATATACATTAATTGAAAAATGCCAAACCGCATAACTTGATCCAGTCTGGTCAGCAGTAAGCAAATTGGACTAAACTGGACTGATGAATTATTTGGAATGGATTGGACCAGACGGTGATTTTTCAATCCCCCATGATTGGATTGAATTATAAATTGACCATAACTGAACTAGATCCAATCCGTGGAAAGAATATAATTAATTTCCTCATCATAACTCTTCAATTGTAGTGGATGAGGTGAGGAGCTGACTGAGTTGAAATTCTTGTAGAGAAAATTCAAAGCAAATTTCAGAATGCAAGCTAGAAATGCAACTTCAATTTTTCAAATAAAATTCAAAGCAAATTGAGTTGTCATCATAACGCATGTATTCTCACCAATATGGAAAATGGATCCATTTAAATCCGAAATATCTTCCCTAGATATGTTTTAGTCAACATTCCATCAAACTCTCATTCCTTAAATGTAAGAGTGAAGAAACAGAAATAGTTACTAATGAAGCATTTGTAATAATGTAATTAAGTGGAAAGTCAAGAGAGCATATCACAATTATTTACAACAAAAAAGACCCAATCCCAAATTAGTTGGGAGTCGGCTACAAGATCGAACTCTTCTATTGCGTTTGATTTAGTTCAATTAATGGTATGCTTTCCAAATCCATAGAATCTTCTCAATCAATACGTCCCAAGTTAGCTTAGGTCTACCCCTACATACTCGAATTTCTTGATTTCATTGAGTCAAATTTTCTAATTGGGCATTTGCAGTTTGTCTTCGGAGGTTTCCAAACCACCACAACCACCCTTACTGTATTTTTTGCAATGACAGTAGGAATTTGCCTTCTACTCTTCTTTGAATTTTTGTATTTTTTACTCTAACTTTCTGAGCTTTACCACACATCAACCTAAACATCCTCATTTACTGCTACATTCATTTTGTGTATTGTTGTTTCTTTACTACCCAACATCCACTTCCATAAAGCATAGCTAGCCTAATTGCGAGTCCTATAAAATTTTTATTTTACTTTGGTAGGGATATGTCGATAGCATATACAGCGCCTATCCTTGACTTCTTCAATCTAGCTTGAATTATGTGTAACGTCATTCATAATATTACCATCAATTTGTATAATTGATGATCCTAGATATATAAAGTGGTTTACCTTAGGATCTTCTACTTCTCATAATTTTACCACTCCAACATCTTGATGTCTAATATATGTAAACTCATAACGCGTGTATGCGGTCTTCATCCTACTCAACTTAAAGCCTTTAGATTATAACGAGCTCATCCAAAGTTTTTCCTATTCACTCCATCTCTAGTTTCAACTTTCAACCACTAAAGCAATATCATATACAAATAGCATACACCATGGTATATCCTTTCAAATATGCGTAGTGAGTTCATCGATAACTAAAGCAAAGAGAAAAAGGCTAAGGCCCGATCCTTGTTATAGTCATATTGTAATGGAAAATTGTTTTGTGGTTCTTCCAAATGTTTTTATACTTGTCACTACTCCTTCAAACATATCTTAAATGGTGTCTATGTATCTAGCATGCACTCATTTTCTTTCCAAAACCCACCCAAATAAACATCTATAGGAACCAATCATATGTTTTTTCTAAATCTACAAATATCATATGAATCCTTTTTCTTTTATCTATATTTTTCCATCGAATATGTGTGATCCATTTCATAAAAAGTGACAAAAGTTATATGTTGTTGTCAACAACCCTCCACTACCCGAGTCATGGAGAATGGGCTTGGAACCCCTCCTCCCTTATCGACTTGGGACCAGACTATAAAGGGCATGCAAGATGTTCTACATAGGTGGAGTTATATCGCAATTAATTAGTGCACGATGAAAATTCAGAATTGAACTATTGCCACAATACCTGATTTTAGACCTAATGTCAGCATCTGAAAGCTCGAGTCACTGTCAGAGGTAGAAACTGATGCATCTTCAGCTGCAAGAGCTTCTTCACACTCCAGTGTCAACCTCCATAAGAGGATAGGTGAACAACAACAACATTGCCAGCCAGAGTTCTGACATGTTGACAGGTATTCTTCTCCAAAATTGTACTTTATACAAGGTGCACAGAATAGCATTTTACACGTTCTACAATTTATTAGGTCGCTGGACCGACACACCATCCACAGTAACATTCACAGCAATCAGGATCCTAAAGTAGAAAATTGCATAAACTGTCAGTATAAATTAAAAAATTAAACTGCATGGTCCAAAGAGTCCAAACTGCTCATCAGATCAATATAAACAAATGACTATAGTAAATATACGCATTATACAAGAATATATTGACCATTGCATAAATTATAAAATTGCTTCCCAATTCGTAGATAAAATCTGAAAGTATCCTACCTGAAGAACTTTGAGCAATACCTTAAGACATGCTCATGGAACCAATGGAAACAAAAGAGAGCATACAATTGAATTTTGCATCACTCATTATAGAACATTCCTTGACATTTAAGTGATGGTAGCAATACCCTCACAAGGTCCAGCGAGAAATTTTTAACAAAACAAAGTAGAGAAAAATTTAAAGGCAGTTTATAAAAACTGTACCTTTTCATAATTTACTATTTCTATATACAAATGATAACAGCTATAACCAACTAGGAACCAGACAATATAAGAATTATACCTTTTCCAGCATTTTCTCTTCAATTATAGACTTGCAACTTTCACAAATAATGACTTTCAGTAGAGGATGCTGCTGAATCTCACATGCTCCCACAACCTTAGAACATGCAGTGCAATGATATTTTTCAGGGAATCTATGCAAAGAGGGAGAATTGATAGCCATAGAGTCAGCTTCCTCCCTAGCTTGCACTGTAGGTTTCATCTTGCTGTTAGTGTCGATGGAAGTATAAGATGAAGGTTCTTCATTGACAACTTGTGCTTCATCATCACTTTCTATAATGACAGTTCGGCTTCTTTTCTTCTCATTATCAACTTCTTCATTATCCAGTGAATGTTTCTTTCCCCTTGTTTCTTCCACATCAGAAGGAGATCGACAAAGCAATGAAGCTCCATTCATCGTCTCCCTTTTACGGTCAAGATCGTTTGAAGTTTCTACAATTCCAGGCACCTCTAATTTTGATAATTGGTCAATATTATTAGTGTCAGTGTTGGACTTCCTTCACCAATTCGACAATTGTTTTCATGTGAAACTGGTTGGGAGCATTCATTCAAAATAAGCGGAGTCACCTCGTTATTATCCATGACTGAAGCAACTAAATCAACTTCCTGGAGATTGGACTCCTGATCCAAATACCAAAATACCATCCAGAACAACAGAAATAAGTTAAATGTTTAATTAATAATTAAAAAAAGATAAAAAGGCATTATAAATCCACACTCCTCATCTCTTCCTTCCCCAATGTATATATTTCTTCCAGTGTCATTGCAGCAAGAAAAAAAATCAAAACAAGGAGAGAATTAAAAGCATGAGCAGAAAGAAGTTCCTGCAATTGAAATTTAAGCTCAAAAGCAGAAGAAAAATTAAAGTCTACCTGCTTATGCCTGATTCTCTGTCTTCTATGTTTCAAACGAAGTTGGAGCTTTCGTGCCATATTTTCATCTTCTTCTTCTTTAACCTAACAATAAAAGAGTCTATGAAATACATAAATTAAAAAAAAAAATAACATTGCACCTTTTCGTACACACAAATACAAGAAGTAAAAAAGAATACAAAGTATAATAAATACAAGAGACTATACATAACTAGGCAAATCAAAAGGCCATTTTTTACAATTTGTTTAAGTAACGACAACTCTAACACAAAATATTGGATAAATTATTACCAAAAAGTAAGTTCCAGTACATATTTCAGAACATAAAAGATGAACGTTTTTGAAAAAAAAAAATATGACAGTAGATTGATGATTGATGAATTTATAAAAGATCATCCTTTGAGAAAAGAGACCATCAGTTCAGTAAATAAAGATACACAAAAACCACCAAACAGGAGAAATATAGAAAATAACAACAATAAGGACAGAATACTACAGAAACCTAAAAATAATAACAAAACCAAGGCAAAAAGACCAAGATTAAAGCATACACCTACAAAACATGTGAGTATTCGAGCTAGAAGTAGCTTAACTGCCCCATTGACAGGTTCCACATCTCATTCTTTATCTCTAACTTAATACTGAGTTCCATGCATCGACTGAAGATTCAAGAGTCTAAGACCAAAAAATGAAAGAAAATTTTCAAACTGAAGAGACCATACATTTTCACCAAACAGTACCGCGTCTCTAATCAAAAGAGACACAAATTAAATAAACTGTGTAGCGAATACGTGCAAACCTTCCGAGAAGTTTTCTTTTGCTCTTCAGATAGTTCCATTTCCTTTTCATTGGCAATGGCATCAGCAAAAAATGGATCACTAGAGCTTGCCTCAATGTCATCAATTTCCTCCACCTGAAAGAATTGATTTCTTTGTCAAAGGTACACCACAACCCAACAGGTAGCAACTTGCACAAGTTTTGTATCAGAATAGTAGATAGAGATACATATGCATAAGAAAACAGTGAACCTATTATTCATTAATTTTAACATAAAAGACTATTTAATTAAAGCAAATGCATGCCTTTTAAGCCAGCTTAAGATGCCAAAATAAAAGGACCCATGAAAGCAAACCAAAAAAATAAAATAAAAAAGAATATCCTCATTTGCTATAGCTCAACAAATGAGGATATGTAGCTCACCATCAATTGCACTTAATCGAGCACAATGGAAAATTTTGATCCATGTAGCGATCCCAATTAATTGGGAGTCGAGGCTAAATTAATTTGGGGTGAGGCTATGTTGTTGTTGTCGTTGTCGTTGTTATAGCTCAACCAGTTGTTGTATCCTCACTTGTTATAGCTCAACCAACTAAATTAAACATACAACAACAACAACATAGCCTCAATCCCAAATTAATTGGGGTTGGCTACATGATTCAAACTCTTCCATTGTGTTTGATTTAGTGCTTAAAAATTAAACATAGGAACAAAAATAAAGAACAGAAGAGTAAATAACATAAAGAGATGCAATTTCTCAAAAACAAAAAAAAAGATGACGTTATGCGAGAAAACAAAGAAACTCATTTTATGATTATTTAAATGTTTCCAACAATTTCAGCAACGCCCTTAAAATTTCATTTGCCGGAGAACTACCGAAATGATATGAGATGGTTATTCCCACACGATCGGCCAGTTGATGTAGACAATACGATGAGAAAACAGTGATATGATAAAGATAAAGCCAACGATGACACCATTGAGCATATAACTGCAAACTACATGAAAAGGAATGAATCATAAATATCAATTAGCAACCTCATCAACACCGGGTAACTTGAGCCCCAAGTTTGCAGCTTGCTGAGGTGTGCTCGCCAAGTAAACAGAAGCCCAGTGCTTGCCGCCAAATGAATTTTCATCCTTATGAGATTGAATAATTTCATTGAAAGAGCTCCAATCCTTCTCTGTATTTTCTGTAGCTACATCTGTGCAGTTACCATTGCAAAGTTTTCTGCCCAAAATCCACTAGCACCTTCTTCCAACAGCTTACCATGTTTTCTGGTTCAATAGGCACACACAAGCAGCTCAATAATTGTTGGTAGAAAGGTTTATCAATTACCAAAAATCACATGCATACCTCCTCACGGGTCTTTGAGATTGCAAGTACTTCTCTGCACCAATAATTGATTCACTTAATTCAGTAGTCAGTTGAGACCCAACCCAGTGTGTCCTCTTTCTCCAAGCTTCAGTAGAACAGGAACAAGGAGCCTGACTTTCAATCCATTTATAAAGACTTGGTAAATCAATTCCAGCACCATCTAGTTGTTCCTGTACATAAGAAAACAGTGATAACTTGATTAATCAACACTAAGTTTACATTTGGTCAGTATACAGTACGGATCTGAGAACAAAATCTAGATCAGTGTTTTAGAATAATAAAATAACACTTACTGTGAAGCGCAAACAAAAAAAAACTTCTTGATTTTGGCAAGAATATCTTAACCTTTAGATTTTTTTGTAAATTGTATTCTCAGTTATCATTATTATACGTCAAACCAAAATGAAAGATATGAAGGGCCACTTGGTGCAAACCCATTGCATCATATAAAATGACACTTCCACGTGTCTGCATAATTTTTCACATACCCAAGTGTAAAGCAAATAATAGCAACAAGGTATTCAATTTACATTGAATTAAAAGATATAGGTATTTTTCACAAAATTAAAAGGTTAAGATATTTTTGCAAAAACATTAAAACTTAAAAGGTTACGGTATATCCACCTATTAGGTTAAAAAAAAAGAAAATACAAAATCAATACAAAAGAAACAGAAAATAAAAAGAAGATAAAGTGCAACATCCTGAACTATGACACAATTAAGTCTGGCAAACATCAGAGAAAAAGTTTTCGACAATTACATATCTAATTCCCAGAACTACAGATTCAGATTCAACTAAGTTAAGAACGGAACTCAATATACTTGAAAGTTGGGAACAACGTGCATTAATGAATCTCAAAAAACACCATTGGAACAGGAAGCAATGCTGGTGATGTTCATATCTATAAGGAATCTCATCAATTTAATTTTTTTGATCAGAAGAATCTCATCAATTTGATAAAGTTCTCTAGAAAGTTATCTATTACTAAACTTAGGCCTTTTAATTTTAGAAGGCATTATCTTAGTGTCTTTTTATAATTTCAGAGAATTTTAAATTCCAATCCAAACAAATAAAGAGTCCTTTAGGAAATCTTTTATCTTCTAAAAAATATAAGAATTTATAATTGGGTTAGAGACTAATGATAACGAAATAAAATTACAGTTTTCCTCCCTGAATCACCAGACCCTTGCCAAGTTGCCATACGTATGTTAGTATTAATAATCACACGTGTGAGAACCTTAAAAGTCCTCTCAAAACACCAATGGGACTTATGGGCGAACCAATGTTATTGAGGCGTGCCTCAAGGCACAGCGACCTCTTTGCACCTCAATAGAGACCAAGCAAAAAAAAAAAAAAAAAAAAAAAAAAAAAAAAAAAATGAATTTGATGAAGATGTCAGCATCCTTAAAAACTTACTTGAAGATTTTTTTTTTTTTTTTTTTTAATTGAAGTTGCTAATGTGGAGGAATAATAAGATGGAAGACACATTTCCAAAGGTACATAATTAAGCATGACATATATGTAACTCGAATAAATTAATATGCTTGGCTTCACCACAGCATGCATTCATGCCTCAAGACTTTTGGGCAAGTATCACCTCAAGTTTGCTTTTGGTCTTTGATGACGGTGGGTGGAGAAGAAATTACGCTACATATTATCAATCACTAATCATTTTATCAATTTTGAGACAGAAATTACAGTAACAAAGAACAAGATTTCACCTGAAGTTTCTATAAAACCTTAATAGGACTATGCAATGTTCAAACAACAACAACAAAGCCCCAATCCCAAATCAGTTGGGCAACTACATGGATCAAACTCTTGCACTCTGCTTGAATTAATGCACTCAATGATGTGCTTTCATAATCCTTTAAATCCTTCCTAATTAATGAATCGCAAAGTTATCTTAGGTCTGCCTTTATACCGTCAGATTCTTCAATTTTTACTTTGTCAAGTTTTCCAATAAGGGCATTTGCAGCCAGTCTTTGGATGTGTCCCAACAATCACAATCTCCTTCCCTTATTTTTGCATCTATCGGTGCTACTTCTATTTCTCTTTAAACCTTCATATTTCGTATTCTATCTTTAAGAGCTTTACCGCACATCCATGGTCCATCTAAGCATCATCATTTCTGCTACACTCATTTAATGTATATGTGTTTCTTTACCACAAAAATTAACTCATCATAGTGCATTTAATTGCTTCATATAGAATTTTCCTGCTAGCTTAACAGAGAGACTTTGATCACATATTGCACTCTTCCACTTCTTCCATTTAACTTAAAATTCTATGTGTAAACCACTGTCTCATTTTTTTAGTAAAATTGAGACTTTCTTGTTGTTGAATACTATTGAACCCTCAACCTCAAAATATATTTATTCTATACATGCATATATTTAATTGATTGACTGCCATAGGCAAACTCAAGTCAAAACTAAGAACAACTTTCATTCGACATCAATTCAGCTTTATGAATCAACAAATAGAAAACAAAGAATTTACTATTGACTAAGAACGATACAATTTTCTTGATTATACATGCTACAAAAAACAACATATTTCATTCAAGGCACCAGAAGCATAAGAAGAACTTGTGTTTTTAACTTTTTGTAAAGTATTATGCTCTATAATTTAGTTTATACTGCCATAAATATTAGGTGAGCGTTTAAGCTTTTTTTGATTGAAGAAAACCTTACATTAACTTCACAAGTCTACATCATGATGCAAGATAAAAGTATGACCTTACATTAACTTCACAAGTCTACATCATGATGAAAGATAAAAGTATGTTACTCAAAACCAATGTGATATTCGGATGACCATGCTCACAATCTGAGACTGCGAAACCAAGGAAAGACTATCTACAAATACACTGTGGTCTTCACGGCTAAAGTATACAAAATCCTCTAGCGTTCATGGTCAACTTGAACTTTGAACCTCTAACACCGTCTCAGTTACAGAATTCCATTCATTTATTAGACTTCTAATATTAAGTTTTTATTGTTAGCAACAGAACATTTATGATAAACATCAATGAATTAAAATATGAAGCCACTGCTCCATGTCACTTCAATCACTTAGAAAAAAAGTAAAGTGGTATTTGAGAGAACATATATGGTATGAAGTTCAGCGGCTTCATTTTGTTTACAGAAAAACTGGCTGAAATAGACAAAAGCTTCATAGCAGAATAATGACACAAAAAATGCATGATAAAACTAGTATGATAAACCAGAGGTTTTTACTCAAAGATGAAGCAAGAAGCACACCAACAAGTGAGCACTTTCAGTCTCCAACTCATCCAGAGTGGCCTCCCATTCTTCCACGAAAGTTCTCATTTCTGCCGAGACAGCCTCGTCTAACTACTTTGATTAAAAAAAAAAAAAAGAAAAACACACACGCACACAAGAGAGATGAATCAGCAGCAGTAGAAAGGCCTATATCAAAAGTAATAGCAGAGTCAGAAAGGGTACAAACTAACATCATCTGCATGAAGACTCTCAGCTAGCTCTGCTCTTACTTCAGCCTCCACTCGTGCCAATGACTCCTTCTCAAGTGATTCTTGAGCCTCTGCTGCCTAGAGATTAAAATGAGAAAATAGAGAAACAAGTAACAAGAACTTAAGAAAATGGACAGTCAGGTTAAGAGTATTTATACCTTACTCTCTACTTCTAGAAGATCAGAAACCAGCTCTTCTACTTCTTGATCAGTCAAGGTGCCTGAAAGCATGCCAAAATTTCAATTGAGATCTTGGATACAAAAAACAAACAACAAAATGAAATAAGAAAAAAATCTAAAGTCACTGTTAGTTAAGTATCCAAAAACCATATACTAGAAAGGAAAATAACAGAAACACTACAACAATGACGCAGTCAAGAAACATACAAAACTGGGGCAATTACACGTGTGAATCATCAATCATCACATTCGAAGAATCCAAGGTATTTTGTCAAATGAGAAAAAAAAGAGTCTGATAATCACCAATTCCAAAACAAAAATCTAGCACACGCACACACAAGAAGGCCCAGATAGCATTAAATTGAGAATCAGAATATGTAAGTGCTCATAAAACCCCATGACACAGAGCAGAACCCACTCAACAAACTTGAAATGGGTAACAGATTTGGCCAGTTGTTCATACGAACGACTTTCTGATCTGATAGTTAACTAAAACAGGGAAACTACTAGAATGACAATGACAATGCCCTATGACAACCATGTTATGCACCAGGGGATGCATATGGCTCACGGCATGAGGTGAACCATACGGTTCTTGTAGGCCATTGTGTGTTTTGTAATGAATCAAAAGCAAGTCATTTACGTAATAGCAATCAAATGGTTGTTTTATTAATTGAAAAATAATAATCATAACAAGTATCGGTCCTTCAGCCTAACTGGCAAGTTGATACTTGATAAGCTACAACTTGCAGTGCCCATGTTATAGGGAGATTTTGGAAATTAGTGAGAATGGCAGCACCTGTCTCAACATTTAGAAGCTTCTTCCTCTTCACATGGAAGATGGAACAATTGCAAAGCACATCAAAAAACAAAGAGTTGAAGCACAGTCACAGACTAATAGTGAGATTCGTTATATCCTTCCACTGCCGCAACCAAAATGTTTCCCAAGTTAGCTTTCAGAATTTGAGGCAAATAGCAAGTCTCCTCAACAAGAAATGTATAAAACAAAGGCCTAATGATAAAAAAAATATCCTAACCTTTACAAGTTGTATCAATTATATCCTAACCTTTCCAATTTAGTATCAATTCTATCCTCAATTAATTTGGGACACTTTTTCTATGAAATCAACTTAAATCTTCTAACTTTTCTTTTAATAATCATCCACATTGATCAATTTACATCAAAATCTTTAAGCCCCATGTTTAAATTAAGTTTATAAAGACTCACAAAAATAATAACATATAAATCAATAAATGATACATTAATACTCTAATTCAACAACAACAACAACAACAACAACATAGCCTCGATCCGAATTAGCTTGGGGTCGGCTACATGGATCAAACTTTTCCATTGTGCTCGATTAAGTGCAATTGATGGTAAGCTTTTCAAACCATTCAAATCCCTCCTAATTAATGCATCCCATGTTAACTTTGTCTGCCCCTACCTCGTCGAATTTCTATAGTTTCTATTGAGTCAAGTTTTCTAGTTGGGGCATTTGTAGGCCGTCTTAGCGAGGTGACCAAACCACGCACCGCCCTTCCTAATCTTTGTATCAATTGGTGCTACTCCTACTTGTCTTTGAATTTCTATATTTCTTATTCTATCTTTACGAGTTTTACCACACATCCACCTAAGCATCCTCATTTACTACGTTCATTTTATGTAATTGTTTTTGCTTTTTGCCCAACATTCACTTCCATAGAGCATAGTAGCCTAATTGCGGTCCTATAAAATTAATACTCTAATTCAAACTTAGTTATTCATAGATCACCAATAGTAACTTTAGTAAGTTAAAAATTATGCGTATATATTCATACGAAAATAACATAAATTAACTCATTAGAAGGTTGCCCATAGTTGTTTAATTTGATAAAAGAACTAAGTCCCTAAATTATGCATGTGATTGAGTAGGCATATGTACACACTACTATGTGTATTATATACATGAAGACATATAGTTATCATGAATATTGAACTCTAATGCATATGTATGAATAAATCCTTAAAGGGTATTACAAGAAAGTTGAAGAGAATGATGTGGACACATATTATGAAGGAAAAATGGGGTAAAATTGTTGAGGATAGAATCGATACTAAATTGAAAAGGTTAGGATATAATTGATAAATTCCAAAGGTTAGGATATAATTGATACAACTTGTAAATGTTAGAATATTTTTTATCATTTGGCTTTAAACAAAAATAAAATAAAATAAAATAAAAAACCTCGAGTTGTTTCGGTGGTCTTACATAATTATAAAAAAAAATGTCAAATAAAGCAAATCTTAAACAATTAGCAGAAAGAGACTTCGACTTCATATGCATGTGAAATTGAAAAAACTCAATGATAAGCAATCTCAATTTCCACCATCCCAGTTAAATCCTATCAAACAAAATAGTTCTTTTTAATTAAATTTGCCCTCATACCAAACTGATACTTCCATTTCTCACTTGACCTTATTTTTTGGAGTTTCCATTAACATAATGGCATTGGAAATATACAATTAAATTCAGCATCCTAGAGATACACGGAAAACTCATAGATCCATTACTGGCCTGAGAGTTATTGAGTCAACTTCATCTCTCACTTCTGAAATCAGTAGTAACAATAGGTTTCGTTACATATGCTTTTAACTATACTTGGTTCCTCTCCCCCTACCAAGAAGGAATGTGAATTTGGAATCCAAATTTTGGACAAAAGGGCTTTTATAGTAACATAATCCATAATAAACCAAAAGAAATCTAACATCCTTCGCTTGTATGCAAATAAGGAATCAACAAGGTGCTCCTACATCATAACATCAATTGGAAAATTGTTCATATTTTAATGCATCATTATCTAATGTATCAATTATCATTATCATAACTATGAGAAGTAATTCTTCTTCTTTCTTTCAATATGTATAGAAAAGAAAATACAAAGACATAGGGAAAATGCAGAGAAGAGAAGAAAATGTGCAGACAGACTGGCCAAGACAACAAAGGCGCATAGAGAAATCAGCAAAGAAGTTTTTCATGTGTTTCTTGAATAGAGAGTGGACTGTGGGGTGTTTTTATGCTACGCGCTTAATGATATGTTGGCCATTATCCCATGACTAGTTAAAAATTTAAAAATCTGGAAAATCAAGAACAACTTGCCTCAAAATGTTTTTCAACCTCGTCATATCCAGATGTTGATTGGTCATTCACATCAGAATCATCAGTAAATGAATCATCAGAAGCGCTTTCTGCATCTACCATTTCCTCTAGTTCCTCTGATTTATTCATGTTCAAAATTGTAAGTTGAAGCAATACCTAGGTAATCGCACATACGGGTAAAAAAATGTCATCGCATTAGGAAGAAAATAAGAAGTCAGTGAAGTCCCTCAAGATATTCCAACCGCGCCAAAAAGAACTTCAAGATTTTTTAGTGCAATGCATGTGAAAATAATATGAAAGATAGAGGCCCTCCATATTGATCGATCACACATGCAAAATAATTTGCTTGACTGTTACCATACTTCATGCAACAATGTCGGGGAACAAGAAAATATTTAACATATTATGCATAAAGAAGGCTGATATTCAAGTGCAAAACATTTTAAAATAAATTTGCATATAACACGCAATCACTAAATAATGAATGTTTCTCAAATGGCGTCTGCCAAACAGCCATCAAAACTTCTTTTTTTCAGAGATAAATCATATAATCAAGAAAGATATCAGCCCTACCACTTAATTATTCTAACAGAGTGCACCCACAACCAATCTTAGCATTAGCCCGCCCATAAAGACCCCAATACCTCAACCTTACCAAAAACACGATGGGCGCCCCTCCATGACTCAAATATTTTGCTATTCCTCTCTAACCAAGCCAACCACAGAGATGGAAAAATGGCATATCCCATATTCTTGGTCTACTCAAGGAGACATATCACCAATGCAAAGAAGAACTTAATGGGGCATGTGCCCTAGGTCAATCTACAAACATTGTTTATCTTATAATTTTAGTTAGTAAAATTGAAGTTTTCATTTGTTGTTTTATTACAAGTGATTGCATGCTTACCTTATAGTAAGATCCATGGGTATTTGTTGAAATATCCTAAATGTCCCTAATCGGCCATTATCTTGGGAACTATAATGAACTAAGACTAGTGTGAATCTTGATTGATGATCATGCGATGATCATGAATATAGGGATACGAATCGAGATCATGAGTACTTGTTAAGGAACAAGGTACTAGGCAGGCCCGCTATGAGAACACCATATGGATTGAGTCCTAGGTGTTACTCATGATAGGTATATCATTTAGCCTTTCGACTTGAGATTACCATAAACTTCAATATTAGGAGCATGGTAATTTAACACAATCAAACGTTGTCTTTAACCGGACGATTATAAAAATTGTGATTGGTTACCATGTGACTAATATGTGAAGGTATGTAATCAAGATATAATTTGTCACTCTCGTATAGAGAGAGATATCAGTGGATCCCTCGAAATGATGGAGTGATAATGGCCAAGTCCATGTGAATTGATATGATAAATGTCACTTGGATGTATTCAATTTACCTAAAGATCGAGACTAGTACGATGGAACATTAAGGGTAACTTTTCATGCCTTATGTCTAATCAAAGGATATCGCACGACAAAAGGATATGATATATGTTATTCATTAGGTTGCATCAATTTTGATATTCATGCTACTTGGGTAGTCATAATGTCTTGCTAGAAACCGCTTATGACTTGTGTACCAAAGTGGTTTTGGTTCCACTTTATAACGTCGGATGAACTTATTGGGTCGCACACAAAGAATGACCTTGCGCAATTTCAATTGATCAGACTAAGGAATTTTATATGATAAAATTCTTGACATAAAAGCCCTTACGATTTGTTATATGATAACTTATTAATAGGGGCGTATGTGTAATTTGCTTAAAATGCCTAAATACAATAATTGTATTACGAATAGGATTTGAAGTGATGACTTATCTGCACATATAAATAGAGGGTGAAACCCTAAAACAAATAAGATTTTCATTTTTGCAAATTTCGAGTTCTCTGGATTTTGGGAGAAAAAAAAATGTTTTTTTATCTCTCTTGGGGTTAGCACCCCAAATTGTGGTCATAGTTCATGTGTGGATTTACGATAGAGGACGCGCACTTAAACGTCTTGAAAATCGAACAATCGAGACAAGGAAATCACGGATTAAGGTAAGGTTTACTTTTGTAGATCTAGTTTAATAGAACTTATTTTCAATCCTATTGGAGTTTTTCAAAATTGTTTTGAATTTTCCGTTGCGTATGAACCTCAAAATCCAAGAACTTTCCTCATACGAAATGGGCATGTACCAATCATATCATGAGATAGGATCATTATATTGATAAGGTCTTGGTACTATAATAAATGAATTATGAAATGAAATGAAGAAGTGGCCAATTCACAAAAAACTTGTTGAATCAAAAAATGTTCTGCAAAAACTTATACGGTCCAACAAAATCATAGATTAATCAGAGTTACATCATAAGTGAGCCAAGTCGAGCTTACTCATGATTCAACTCATGAATCGTAAAAGTTAATGACCATGACCAAGAGTGTCACTAAGAAGAAAATTCGATAAAACGGGTTTATTAATACAACAACATAGCCTCGGTCCCAAATTAATTGGGGTCGACTACATGGATCAAACTCTTCCATTGTGCTCGATCAAGTGCAAAAACGGGTTTATTAATAACTACTACTTATTTGTAACTCATAAATTTTATGAGGAAAAATACACTCAAGATCATGACCTTGTGCATCTACCGGATCTGCTAATTCTTACATTTTGTAGCATTCAAAGAAAAGAAAAGAAAATGGCTATGAGAAACGTTTGATGAGTCGAGTTTCATAGCAATTCTTGACCCCAAAGAAAGAAAAGCTTTGGATTATGTTCTTTCAAATGCTTTCGAAAAAGTATCGCAAATTCAATCGAATTTTGCTCAGTTAGTTCAAGTGTTGAGACTAATAAATGGAGAAAGTTAACCAATGAGTAACACCTACAAAGCCAAGGAAATAACAAAAGAAGCAATCGAAAATGTTGTTGAAGGAAAAATGCAAAAGCATTTCTAGATTTTGTAATTTGTTAATTACATTATGTGTTAAAGGAAGATAAGTGATATAATATCAATGTGTAAATGTTAGGAAAGAGTGGTTCGAAAGAGTGGTTCCAGGACTTGTAGCGATTTGGAACAAGCGGATATAACTTTGCAATTTTCCTAGTTAGAGAACTTGACACAACATAAATTGAAGGAATTCAATGATATAGGGACAGAGACCTAAGATAACTTGAGATGCATTAATTATGAACTTGAAAGAACATAAAAGCGCATCATCAATTGAATAAAATCAAGCTGAGAGGAAACATTTGATCCATGTAGTCGACTTCAACTACTATGGGGCTGAGGCTTTATTGTTGCTGTCACTAGATAATTGATAAATTAAGCATAACAATATTTATATTTTAAGTTTTAGTAGATACAATCATATTTAGGAAATATAGGCCCCGTTTGGTTCGTTTTTGCTAACTTATAGTGTTAGTTCGGAGTTATCTCCTTGGAGTTAATATTTTCATGTTTGGTTCAACTTCAAACTTGCGGGGAAGTTTCAAATTTTTAAACAATAAAAAAAATATTAATTGACATAAATAGCCTTCAAACAAGAGAAATGTGGGTAATAAAAGGGTCATTAATAAGGGTATTTGTGTCCACAACTCTGGAAGATAACTATCTAGGGGTGGTGGGGAAATATCTCTCACCCTAGGATGTAAGTTGGGAGATAACTTGTAGGCAAGTTGGGCAACCAAACAAGATTAGTTCCTAACTCCTGTGAGTTATCTCACAGAAATATCTCCACCTCATACCAAATAAGGCCATAATAGACAAAAGGTTGAAACGACAACTTCATCAACCTCTTCATCCAACAATTTTATTCTAATAACTTGGACGAGATTTAGAAGTAATGCAAGGTATGCTTCATGTGGTGGAAAGGCTTGCTAATGAATCATCTCATTGAGATGCAATAGTCGAGTGGTTTAATTGGTCAAGATAAAGCAATTTAGTCGCATGCCAAAAAAAAAATCAACCAAGTTGACGAGATTAACAGCTAGTGAAATAAACATTAGTGCATTTTAAGTTTTTAATAACATTTTGATAGTTTTAAATTGATATTAACTTTTCGAATTAACATTTAGCTCTTTGTGAGTCCATTAATCGGTCGGCAACTCTCAACATCCAAACTTTTGCTATCATATTTTAACATTTTACAAGCTATTGCATTGCCAACATCTAGTAATAGTCTCGAGTCGCAACCAAAAGTAATGCAAGCTATGATGAGAATTATTTTGTTAGTTGTTTGAATTGTTTAAGATAACATTTTTGGATTTTTGCACATATATCCCTTGGTGGCCAAAAGATCTCGTTTTTTACCTCCACCTCAAAATATTTGCACTTATAACCCCTTTGGGTGATCAACATCGGATAGATGAGTTAAAGGTAAACGTGTCGTCTACAAGCGCATTTTCAAAACGTGACTTCTACGGCGCATTTTCAAAACGTGCCTTCGGTTCAAGTAAGCCATTGTGTAGAGGCAAATGTTCCTTCTAAAGGCACATTTTGAGAACGTGCCTTCTAATTGCGCGTTTTCAAAACGTGCCTTCAATTATTATGTTTTATCTCGGTTTGCTTACGTGCCAAAAATGTGTTAGTTGACCAGTCAAAGGGGTTATAAGTGCAAATCTTTTGAGGTGGGGTCAAAAGTGTAGATTTTAGCCAGCAGGAATAGACATGCAAAACACCCTAACTTTTTTGTACTGCTTAGTAATACTAAGTTCATAGTAGTAGTAAGTACGAGGCGCAAAGACCAATGCCAAAAGCTTGGTAGCTGAAGAACATTTCGGCTTCCAACGACAGCACGGGGAAATGTTCATTCAATCCAGAATGCCAGTACCAAAAAAGACCTACATCTAATCAAGTTATCTCTCAACAAAATACCTAATTGAGCCATATCCATTTATGATGCGAAAAAAACCTAAATTAGACAAGGTTGTTAAATTCATTCAAGAACGATTCTCCAAAAGTGGCAAATGTGCATTCATAATCCCTAAACCCCTCTTTCGATGCAAAAAACACAACAATTCACGCGCTTGAGCCACTCAATCGTAGAATTACAACACCAAGCAACAATGCAACTCAATCGAATCACAAACCAAATCCACACGCACCAATTTCAGCAATCGAACGACAAAGAGGGACTGGAGCAGCGAAATCGAGTCGCTAAAAGAGAGATTACAGTGAGTGAGGGGTCAGAGTCGAGACTTACCGGGAACGGAGGGTTAGGGTTGGAGAAGAGCGAAGAATGTGGTGTGGTCGGTCACGCGTAAAAGCACTGCACAGCTTGTTGGCGTGCGTGCGAGCGTGCGCGTCGCGGTGGTCGACTAGTTGCGGATCGGTGCGGGAGGGTGGCATCGACGCTCGAATCGTAGGCCGGACTCCATGTCGTGTTGTTGTTGTTGGAGGAAATGGATGGAGTTTTTCTTATCCGGTTTACCCTCGACTGGTTTTAAGGACTTTCTTACTTCATTGTTATGTGGCGTGGGCAGCACTTTTCGTAAAATAGTCCAAACCTTGCGAGTCTGGGGTGGTTTAGAAAACCTAAAAACGCGATACTACTTTGTTGTTAGTGGTTTTCATCTCTACGGAAAATTGTGATTCATCAAACCGTAAAACCACTCCCAAACTTGAAATTGAATGGAATGAAGTTGGCGTTTTTTTCATGTTGTTTGAACTTTGAAAATGAACTAAGATTCATAATTTTGATTGATTTCATGTGTTGCATTGTGTTTTTAGTGGTCATGTATGGACATCTATATGTTTTGTTGCATATTTTGTTGATGAACATGTAAGGAATTGTATGGAATGTGTGGCGATTTTTTTTTGGAAATGTGTCGTGCGAAAACAGTAAAATCAAACTGTTCAAACCGTGTAAAACTGCTGCCAGTTTGGTTGCGGTTTTTAGGGTTCGCGGTTTGGTGTTGGTTTGTAAAACAACTAAACCGTGAACCCCTGGTTTAGTCGCGGTTTGATGATTTTCACCAACAAACAACGATTTGCCTACCCCTAATGTTATGTATATAAATTTCCAAGCGTATGTTGAAGCACACGCATTGATGCATAAATTAATGGACATGTATATAAATTTAAGGTCAACTTTGTATTTTCTTAATCTTTTTACCCATCTTTATTTGGGAAGGGAAAATGCTAGTGTGATGGGGCACGCAAGTTGGACACTCGTTATGCGCGTCTCTTGATTTTCATCGAGTTGCGTAAGTGCATGCATCTCAAGGTCCATTGAAGCAAGCGCACATGTGCGTGCTCGATCGTGTCCCGATCGAAACTAAACTAAGCGTTCTCCTAGAGGAAATGATACATGTACTTGATAAACACACTCATTTACCACACTTGTCTTTGTGACACATGCTCGGAATGTGAGTTTACGCATTTCGAGGTTTGTAACACGATTGTCAATGTGTTATTTTAACAATTTTTTAAAAAAAAATTGTTTGTTGTGCTCGAGGTATCGTGTGCCACGTAGGCAAGTGTGGTGAGTAAGTGTTTACCAAGTACGTGTTGCATTTTTGTTTTATTTATTTAAGAGTTTTATAAATGGTAATAATGTTGTTGCAGACGAAAGAATAGTCTCACATCGATTAGTTAGAGAAGAATAGTGGGTTATATTTATAAGTTTGGAGAGTGAAAACTTTAACTTGCATTCACATTTTAAAGAACTATCTCATTCTTAATCAAAAGCCTACATCTAGCTACACAATTAATTTGTTTGCACTCCCTCTCAACTTGAATCGAGCCTTGCACATACAAAACTTTATAAATGTTACATTAACACTTTTAACGCAGAATGATGAGAGTCCACTTCATCAATGTCAATTCATGCAGCCAAACTCTAACCCTTAGCGCCCCCAATTATGTATGTGTTATTGATGTAGTAAATATTGTAAAAGATCAACATCAACCATGATTTACTCTCCACCGAATCAGCAAAATCTTTATATTATCTCACACAAATCTTGTAATAGCTAGCTTTCCAAACTTACATTATTTCACAGCTAGCTTTCCTATCTTACTCATTTTGGCCGTTGTACTCACTTGTATTTATATTGTACTTTGAATCATATCATAAAACACAAAAACATTATATGGCATCAGAGCATATAGTACTCTAATGAGTTTTTTTTCGATTTGCAGGAAAGTCATGGCCATCACCGCTACAACCATTGTAGTTCAACTTAATGCTCCAACGCACTTTCCGATCATTCTCACCTCTTATGGCCTGTTTGGTTCACATTTTAGTGAATAATAACACATGGGATTAATTAGTGATGAGACTAACACATGGGTTTAGATAGTTTAGTCTCATTTGTGTATCTTGTTTGATTGGGAGTATTAAGGTTGTGATTAAATGAGGTTGTACATGTACATTTACCAAAATACCCTTAGATAAATAACACCAAAAATCCCCCCATTTCACACATTTCTCATCTCCTCCAATGAAGACCGTTGTTTGTCTCTCTCCCGATTGTCTCACACTCTCATCTCTCTCAATCATATCTCTCTCGTGTCTGTGGTCTCTTGTCTCTCTCGCTCGTTTGAATTTGGAGAACGAAAAAGAGCAAAAGCAGGAGCTGTTAGGGTACATCGATCAAAGGTGAGCATCGAATTTCAATTTGATTTTGTATTAAAATGGTATGGGGATTGTGAAATCGAAAATAAGAAAGAGGGAGAGTTGATTAACAACACGAACAACAATCAAACAGTTTAAAAAAAAAATAGCGACGGAGAGCTGCTGCAGCGGCCATTAATGGCGAGAGGAGGAAGGAGAAGAGAAAACAGAGAAAAAAGGGAGGTGAGCGTTAGGTAGAAGAAAAACAAAATGAAGGGAGGCGAGGTAGGGGCAAGGAAGAAGATGAAGAGAAGAGATCGAGGGAATTGTGATTTGGTCTTTGTGTTAATGTGAGGGGTAAAGTGGTAATCTCCTCTTTCACTTACAATGGATTAGCTAATCCCACCAAAAATGGTGGTACCATGCCTCTTAACTAATCTGTGGCTTAGTTAATCCTCAAGCAAACGGTGGACTAACTAGTCAGTGTAGCTAATCCGGGCTAATCCCACGAACCAAACAGGCCTTTACAACTTCCCAGCTTGGCGAAAGCAAGTTTAAGCAACATTAATTGGTCTCAACTTATTGAATTACATTGATGGATCGTTAAATCTACCGACAAAATTTGTCCTTAACAAGGAGATGCAATAGGTTCGAAACCCAAATTATCAAATTTGGTACAGGCAAGACCACGTTCTTATCAGCGCCTTGCTCGGCAGTTGTTCGGCCACCATTTGACCACTTATTTCTTCGATTGAAACATCTCGTGAAGCTTAGGAGAGACTACATCACAGCTATTTCAGTTCTTCCTGATCTACAATCATCTCTCTTAAAACAAAGCTTGCCAAGAATCCAAAAGGTTCTAAGTCAGTTGCTAAATTTCTTTAAGAATGCGCTCTACTGTAGATGAGTTGACACTTACTCAAAATCCAGTTAGTGAAGATCTTGTTGGTCATAACGTTACTCAATTAGGACATAAGTTTAACAATATTGTTGCCGCCATCAAAATTTGAGATTATGCCATTTCATATTCTGAACTTTTTGAGAAATTGACTGAATTTGAGCGATTCCTAAAGGAAAATGAATCTGTGAATGCCACTGCCATTGCTATAGTAAATATCACTCAAAAAACATAATTTAAAGGCTCAACAAGTCTCGAAGTCTCCTAAGAATCGTAGAACCAATCGTGGTGATTATAATGGGAACTACTCTCGGTCATGGTCGTCTCAATCCACCACTCGCTATCCTCGATCAGACATCTATTGCAATTTTGCAACATTCCTAGTCGCAACACACGTGATTGTCGAAAACTTGCTAGATTTTTGAAAGAAAACAGTATGGTAGTGGCTCCACCCACCAACATCTTTTCTCCTCCAATGGTGAATACAATTGCAACTGCGCACAGTCCAATCCTACCTCAATCTTAGATATTTGACGGTGGTGATTCGCATCATGCTACCTCGCATCCATCTACATTACATACATTTTTCGACTATGTGGGTCCTAATGAAATCATATTGGGTGACAGTAATAGTCTTTCTATTTCACACCAAGGCCACACATCACTTCTCACACTACATCGCACTCTTCAACTCTCTAATGTTTTGTATGTACCACAATTACAAAAAAATAATAATAATAATTTCCATTGCACAATTATGCAAGACTAACCATGTTTCAGTTGAATTGTTTTTACTCATTTTCTTGTGAAGGATCTTCGTACGGGCGCCTCTACGGCGGGGAACGAACATTAATGATGCCTATTGCGCATTTTTCAACTCCACCTCAAGTTAACGTATCCACTCTGGTACCTCTATCTACTTGGCATCACAAACTAGGTCATCCTTAAAATAAAGTCTTGCGTTCACTTCTTCTTGCTCAAAACTTATCCCCTTTGTTTGATTCTGGTTTTCATTGTATTTCTTGTTCATTCAATGAAAGTCACAAGTTACCTTTTTTTTTTTTGAGAATTCTCTTACAGTACTCGTAGTCTTGAATTAATTTATATTGATGTTTGGGGACCAACCACTAAATCAATTGATGCTTTTACATATTATGTTATTTTCTTGATCATTTCACAAAATATTTTTGGTTGTATCTCATGCGAAAAAATTTGATGTTTCTACTTTATTTCCTTCATATAAAAATTTGGTTGAAAATAATTTCCAAACCACTGATAAAATCAATTTTTTCTAATAATGGCGGGGAATATCAAAAACTTATTTCTTTATTCAATTCTTGTGGCATTTCTCATTTCACTTCTCCCCCTTATACACGAACATAATGGCAACTTTAACGAAGCTGCGTCATCGACATATTGTTGAAAGAGGTCTTGCATTACTACATTTTGCATCGATTCCCTCTCAATCTTGGTCTATGCTTTTTAGATCTGCGGTATATTATCGACTTTCGAAACCAATCTTAGAATTTCCCACCCCATTCTCCAAACTATTCAACAAATCTCCAATTTACAAGAAGTTAAAGCTATTTCGTTGTTTGTGTTATCCTTGGCTATGACCTTATAACTAATCTAAATTACAAGCTAGATCAACCCTATATATTTTTCTTGGGTACTCTATGTCTCAATGGCATACAAGTGCTTGGATCCCGCTACCAATCGTTTTTATTTATCTTGTCATGTGCAATTTGTTGAACATGTTTTTTCCTCAAGGATGTGCAATTCATTATTGGAGTTTGCTTGTCACATCGATTCCTCTACCACTTCTTCAACAGTCCCAACCATCTCCATCACTTATCACTACTCCTTTACATGTCTTCCATTGATGACGACTATAACCTCAACAATGACACATACATTACGGCCCGAATTTCTAATCTCGCTTATTATTCGTAATCATGATCACCGACCCGTGACGTAGGACGCACACTATGATATATGCATTGATTGAGGTGAGATGGCCGAGGTATATGTTAGATATATTGTGGTGTATGCCTAGTGTATTGTATATGTGTAGACTATTAAGTCACTCCTACTCATGTATAGGTGTCGAGACGAAAGTGGGGACGTGCCTCGAGTTGTGTGTCGACGTGGGACCGATGTAGAGAGTGATGTGGTAAGTTTATTTTAAGTTTAATATGATTTATATAGTGGCTTTAATGTGGCTATAATTGATTTTTAATTAAATGCAACCTAAGTTAGCATTTTAAAGTAATAGCCATGTGATTTGCATCGAGACACGTACTAGCATTCTAGAAACCAATTAAGTTACCAATTTGTGATTATTTAGATTAAGTTAGTGGAGGTAAGTGGGACCTATGTTAAGAGGCGTACCATTAGATATGTCTCGAGATACGTGTGTAATTAGATTAATGGTTATCATTCAACCATATCCATTTCACATATATAGTTAGAGATCAATTCATGCAAACCACATCTTTTCATTTTACAAGCTTAGGAGAGAAGGAAACTTGTTGGAGAACTTGAGAAGGAAGAAAATCAGTTTGGTTTGACGAAATCAAGGTGTGGTGGTTGATCAAGCTAGTGTACATTAACTAGGTAATTCACTTACACTAGTTTGTTTAGTTAATTTGATGAGTTCATGAATTAGATCATGTTAGTGGTTTGTTTTTATGTTGTTTATGATGTCTTGGGGCTCGGAGATGTAAATGAGGGTTCCCGAGGCATTTGGGTAGCCTATGTGTGGAGAAAACTCGGAATTTTGATTTAAGAATTACGGATTTTCTGCATATAGCGCAAGGTAGAACGATTAGCGCGCTAACTTTGGGTAGCGCGCTAGAGATAGTGGTTAGCGCATTAATGAGGCCACTAGCGCGCTAATTGCCCTGACAGCATAAAAATCTGCAATTTTCTAAAATTTCTTAAACATTATAAACAAGTCTAAAATCCTAAGTAAAGGTTCAAACACATCCAAAAACATGTTATGCCATATCAGAAACCTAGGAAAGGGTTACGGGGGTTCGAATACGAGATTTGGTGTGTCGAGAGGTTGGTAAAGCTAGGACTTTACATTGTTTGATGTGAGTATACTGTTGATTGTTTATTTACATTTCATTTCCAGTTTTAACTTGTTTGTTATAGTCTATATTGATTATGTCTAGCTTTGTACTCTCATATCATGACTAATTTGTTATTCCTCACTTGTCAAGCTTGGTTTCCATGATATTTTGATAAATTGAATTCTTTTGCATCCATCCATGTGCTATATGTCATTTCTTGCTGTTTTAGTAAATGTAGTACAAATAGCATGCTATTAGGAATTGTGGAGTTATAATTAGTTTTATGGACTTGTATTCTTTGGAGAATTTTGTGCTTTGTAGCATAGCCAATTCTTGAAATCCTTAATGAGTCATTTTCTTGGATTTATAAAGTACTTATAGAATCTAGAGTCCATTGCACTATGAGTCGATCGACACACGTGGTTAGAGTCCCTAGGGTTGCTCGTATACGGGGTTAGAGTCCCTAATGATATTAGATTGTGCGACACCACGCACGTCTGTAGTGGTTAAGGCTTCACTGACGTAGGTCACAACCGACTGGATCTAGATTATAACTATTTAGCCTTGTGTCAGTTTCACTTGTTTAACTGTGGTATTTCTTAGCATAATTGTGGTACTAGTATTTCTTTATTTAATTTATGCTTTTAAATACCACTTTGTTTATTTTGGAAGTGTAAATGAATTTGTCAACGAGGATTACTATTACTTTTTGTACTCATCGTCCTTTTTATGACGGTGGGTGCGGAGCGTCGAGCGAGCAAGCTAGGGTAAGGAGAAGATTGACGACTACCTACGAGCGACGATGTACCTCTCGCATCGACATTTTGTAGGTTTTGATATTTTGTGTATTATACAGTTATATTTTTGATACATTTTGGGGTTGTATATTGGGTTGAGCGTTTAGTTCCCAGACTTATGATGACATCTGCTTGTTTATATTCGCCACTTTGTTATATATGCATGTGATCGTTGTTTTCCTGGTTTCCACACTTAAGATTTTTAATAATTGTTTCCTCATAATTTGTTAAGACTTCTGCTAAATTTTATAACTTTTAATAAGTTTTCAATTAACTTTGAAATTCAATTGTAAGTGACATGTGTTTTATTTATCTTAAACATAAGTAGTTAAGGAGATTTGGATAGAAAGGCTGACTAATACGTAGTTAAGTCCTATGTGGTTAGGATTTGGGCTTAATTACGAGATTAAGGCGGGCGGTGCCTTAGATTAGGGAAAGGGTCGTCGAACAACACATTTAACACTTAGCCCCTTTTTAAACGACACACCCTGCACCACCTCGGTCAACTCCTAGCCCTCTTTCAACTAACACTCCTCTTATCCCATCATCGCCTTCTTTACCCCAATGTCGACAAATTCACCACATAGAAGTCCTCATCTTGGTCCCATCGTCGCTAATAATCCTCATCCAACACGTACGCGTAAACACAATTCAAAATATTACAATAACTCATTCGTTAATGTCACGCCTAAGCATCCAATGTCTATCTTATTAGAACCATATATTGTCACTCAAGCCATTAAAATCCTCTTTGGAAGAAAGCTATAGATGCGAAGTTTAATGCCATACTCCAAAATGAAACTCGGGAACTAATCCCCCAGATCAAATCATATCACAATTTCTTGCAAGTGGATCTTTCGAGTTAAAAGAAAAACGGATGGGTCCATTAATAAGTACAAAACTCGCCTTGTAGCAAAAAGCTTCCAATGAAATTTTAGTCGCGACTATTTTGAGACATTGATCTAATTATGAAGCCGGTTACCATACGTATTATCTTATGTTTGGCTCTCTAAAAAAATTGGCCCTTTCGGCAATTAGATGTAAATAATGCATGCATTTCTAATGGTACACTTCATGAAGATGTTTATATGTGTCACGGCCCAAAATGCTAATTAAGGCTTAATTACTTAATTAGGAACAAATGACCCACGACGTGGGACACATGCGAGATACGTGTCATGGCCAGGCGAGATGGCCGAGGTAATGTTATATTTGTTGTGGTGTATGCCTAGTGTAATGTATGTGTGTAGACTACTAAGTCACTTCTAACTATTTATAGGTGTCGAGACATGAACGCGAAAGTGCCTCGATGTACATGTTGGCGAGGAATCAAGGTAGAGAGTGATGTGGTAAGTTGGTACAAGCTTTTTATATGGTTATGATAAGTATGTTGTATAGTTATGGTTGATTTGAAGTTGATACACCTAAGTTTATAAGTTAAAACATAAGCCACTTGATATGCTTGAGACACAGTCGACATGCTTCAACACCAATTGAGTATTGTTTGGTGTCACTTAAGCATGAACTAGTGGAACATGTGTTAGGAGGAGGTCCACAAGTTAAGCCTCGAGATACGTGTGCACAAAGTGATCAAGGGCTATCATTCAACCATATCTAAACCATATATATATATATGAGCTTGATCAACACAAGCATCTCTCATTTCTCTCATTTTGATTGCTTCATCAAGAAGAAAACCTTGCTGGAGTGAAGGAGAGGCTGCTGGAGAGGAAGAAAATCATCAACTAGTGAAATTGAAGAAGAAGATCAAGTTTCGGCTAGTGTTCTTCAAGCTTGGTAACTTCCTACTCCATTAACATAGCTCAAATTCCATGAATCCATGTATTTGATGCTATGGGTTGTTGTTTTATGTTGTAAAAGATGTCTTGGAACTCTAGAGGTGTGTATGAGGGTCCCCAAGGCATCAGCATAGCCTATGTGTTGATAAAATTCAGAATTCATATTGCAGAATTATGGGTTTTTCTTGCACATAAGCACGCTAATATTGATTAGCGCGCTAGATATGGCGGATAGTGCGCTAATTCTTTGTGTTAGCAAAAATCAGCGAGTTTTTCAAAAGTGGCTAAAACACTAGAAATGATTCTAAAACACTAAGTATAGGTCCAAACACACTCAAAAACATATAAATTGATGTTAAGAACTTAGTGAAGAGCTACGAGGACTCAAATACGAGTTTCGAGGCGTTGGAGGGCCGAAGTAGCATAGGAAATTGCGTGTGTTTGTAAGTAAACTGCTTTGAGAGATTTCTTTACATTTCATTCCTATTTACAAAATTCATTCTCAGTTATTTGAACTGAACTATCCTTGTACTCCGTGTGCCATGACTTGTTTTCATTTCTCATTATTTGAGGTTGTTTCATGGCATAATTTGTTGATAGAATGATTTCATTGACTCCAATTCATGTGTTCTGTTATTATTGATGTTTATTATTGGTGGTCAGTGAAATAGCATGCTATTAGGTAGTTGTACATAGGATTGTGAATCTATATCCTTTGTGCATTAGTTATGCAATTGTACTTGTTGGATTCCAATACCAGTGTTGTTCCTTGAAAATGAAAGTGGTTCTCGTGTCTAGGGTCACTTATTGATAGAAATTCGGCTGACATACGTGGGTCACTAGACTTTTCAGGGTGATCGGGATTTCTCCACTATCTTGCGCAAGACACGGGGTATGGGACTCGGGGTTCTTGGCAAGCATAACTTGGGTGACTTCACGAGTTGTAAGACTTGGGGTTGTTGGCAAGTATACATCCCAGTGACAGACATTTATGATAATTAAAAAGGCGTATTATGTCTTGTGTAAATACGACCTTCAAAAGATGATGTATAACACAACTCCGTCCATATATATAGTGGAAAGGCTGATGTGATGAAGATCACGGTCGGTCGAAACCACTAGATCATTACTACTTATCAAAAGTAAGTTTCATTTTGTTTAACTAAAGTATCTTCTTGCATGATTTCCTTTCGAACTTAGTTGCTTTTATTATGCAATTTGATACTTCTTGATTATTTGGGAATGTGAACAAATTTATCTTATTATTACTTAATATTTTCAAGTATTCACCGTCTAGTTTGTGACGGTGGAGTACAGATCCGTCGAGTATGAGACCCGAGGCAAAGAGAAGATCGACGACTACCTTTGAGCCGTGAAGTCTTCTTCTACGCCGGACTATGTAGGTTTTGAGTTGTGATGTATTCTTGTTATATGTATATGATATAGTTTGGGGAATGATAGACACCTTGACGAGATACATGTTTTTATATATCGTCATTTCATTATATATGCATGTGATCTCGATTTCTGGTTTTTCCACAAAGGTTAGGCTACATATTATAACCTTAGTTAGTCGAATTAATAAGACTTCCATTTGCATAACTTTTAAGTTAGAAATTTTTAATTAACTACGATTTAGGAACTTACATAGGATATGTATATGCTTATATCTATTTGAACAATGAATAATTAATAGGTAATAAGATGTTGAAGAGGCTGACTAATTCCTCGTTGGGTCTTATACGATGTGGTTAAGGCTTAATAAAAAGGATTAGGCTGGGCGGTGCCCTAATTTGAGAAGGGGTCGTCACAATATGACTCGTGACTGAACCACTGGGGTACTCTCATTCTCAATTTCCTACACATATCTGCAAGCTTTGTAAGACACTTTATAGACTTAAATAAGCACCTCGTGCCTGGTACAATGTGCTCAAGTCTTTTCTCCTCAAATTAGGATTTCTAAAGCTTCTTGCTAATGCTTCTCTTTTTATGTTTAATCATAATGATATAATTGCATAATTTATGGTATAAATGGATGATATTGTGCTAAGCAGGCAACAACTCCAAGTTCTTGGATCAATTTGTTCAAAGCTTAGCTCGCGGGTTTTCCATTAAGGACTTGGGTTCACTCCATCATTTTCAAAGAGTAGAGGTCTTCTTTACCCCATCTAGCATTTTCTTATCGCAACATCGACACATAAGTGATCTACTCAACAAATTCAACATGGTTGGCGCCAAGGAAGTTAGCACTCTATTGAACTCGTCGAGGCATTGCGTCTTGATGTTGGCTCACAAAAAATTGATGCCACCACTTATCGTAGCGTTGTTGATTCACTTCAATATTTAGCTTTCACTCGTCGGATGTCTCCTTTACGGTGAATAAATTATCTCAATTCATGCACGCTCCTACTCAAACACACATGCGAGTTGTTAGACGTGTTCTACGCTATTTAAAATGCACTATACACCATGGCTTATTCCTCAAATGAGATTCTAAACTTGCCCTAACAACGTTCTCGACTACGATTGGGGCGGGAATATGGATATTGGTCATTCTATTACAGCTTATGTGATTTATTTAGGTTCCAACATCATTACTCGAGTTCGATCCTCAAAAGTTTGTCTTTTGGTCGTCAACGGAGGTTGAATATAGATCACTTGCAAATGTAGCGATTTGAGATTCTTTGGGTCCAAAATTTGTTATATGAATTGGGCATTTCTATCAACTAACCTTCCACACTACTATATGACAACACAAGAGCTACATATTTTTGTGCAAATCCAGTGTGTAACGACCCATTACCTTAAGTAGGCGATTAGCTTTAATTCGATTTCTAATTAACCCGAGTTAGGCTCGTGGTTAAGCTCGGCTTGTCTCAAATAACGTGTTTATGGATTTGTGTGAGGTTTAACATTTGTATAATGTGTATTAGTATTTATTGAAAATTAATTAGATTAATTAGCCTATAATTGAATAATTGATAAATTATAGGATGCATAATACCGTGTGTTGGTAAAGGGTGATGCACACGAGTCGTGGGGTAGCGTGTACACCCGAGTGAACTAGTTAGTGTGCACAACGAATTCATATGAGTGTTGATATAGACTTATATATAAATATATATTGAAAATAAATAAATAATAAATAAATATATAGACTTATATATATATTTATATATATGAGTTATATATAAATAAATATAAAAGAATCCTAAAGTTTAAATTAATAAATCTATACATTAGATTTGCCTCGAGATATGCATAGCGTGTGAGTCGAGGAAGTGAATTATTAGTACGTTGGTTAGTTTGAAGAGATTTTTCATGCCTCCAGATGTGTGTGACCACATCACAAGGACAATCAAGTGGTGCATACATAAGTTTGTATGTCAAAATAAAAGCTATAGATTTATCTCGAGATGTGTATCTCGAGGAAATTAATATATTTGATCCTAAGCATGGTGGTTAGGTTGTGATTAAGGTTCTATTTTTGGTTAATAACCACAAGATCAGCCTCGAGATACGTAATATGTATCTCGAGAAAAGATCAAAACATAAATAAAAAGAATTGAACCATTAGATTTGCCTCGAGATTTGTGCGATGCGAATCTCGAGGACATCTCATATTTATCCTCACAAATGGTCTCATTCGATCGGAGAAGAAAAAAAAAGAAACGAGTGAGATGAAGGAGAGGTTTCGAACAGGGGAGGACCGCGAGGCATAGAGAAATTGAGAGATCAACATGATGAGAAGGTGAGTTTTTACGTTGTTGTTTGTTGTTGTTGTTTTAGATGTTGTTGTTATGTCGTGGGTTGTTAATGTAGTTTGATGAGTTAATGATGGAGATGGGAGGCGAGGGAGGAGACGGCGAGGAGCCGTCTCCCTGTCAGAAACGCCTTGGGGTTAGGCAAATCCAACCCAGGTGGTGCATTGCTTTAAAAAAATTCAGCGAGAGATAGAGGTCTCGATGATGAAGAAGGGGGGTTAGCCCTGAAGCTGGGCGGTTTGGTTCGGTTCGGTTCGGGCCCAAACCTCATTTTTTGATAAAAAAAGAAAAATGCTTTGAAAAATGGAGGAAAAATTCAGAGAAATAAGCAAAAATCCTGAGAAAAAATATTTCGATTAAATAAATAAAAAATGTATAAAAATAAAAAATTCGAAATTTCGGGCTAGACTTTATACTGGGTTTTTACCTCGAAAAACGCGAAATGGTCACATTGGCCTAAAATTTGATAAATTAGTTTCAGATTCAAATGGGATCAGTTTAAGGTTTTTAATTAAACAATATCGGACCTAAATTAATGAAAATTTGTGTATTTTAGGTTCTTGGTCGATGGGAAAAAATGAACGAATTTCGAGAGTCGTGTAAATCAGTAAAAAATTAGAAAAGCTCGGCACAGGTAAGTGGAACTCGTACTCTTATCAATTATATATCGTAAAATAGTCATATTTAGTGCACTTAGTTTATGGACTGGGAGATGGGGCAATGTATTGTGACTTGAATGTGTTATTGAACTGGTTTTTATGAAAAATTATGCAGAAAGAGGTACGACAGGCGAATCGGACTGGAGTGACGATGAATGTGATTGGCTAGCTATCGACACCCTTCAGTAACCTTGAGGTACCCAATTGTTGCTTTCCTATTGTTTTATATCGAAAGGTGAATTCGGAGAGGGGTGCGACGGGGAATCGGCGAGGTTGACGCCAGAGGTATTGGGAGGCTAACCAATACCCTTCCCTCAGATTCGTGACGCTTAGATTGATACTTTCCATTTAAGAGTGGGTAGCTACAATATGCCTTGATACACCATAGAATCACAGACGTGTGATTCTGTGAGTCGTAATACCATGTGACGGAAGTCTACAACTCTTATTTTGAATGCAAAAGGGAAAAAAGAGTCACGGGTATAGTTGCAATTAACCTTTAAACGTGCATTTCGTTATGTATTGTTTATATAATTTTCGATGTCTGAATAGATATGCTTTGGTTTCATATTTCTATTCATTGATCCATTGATATTTAGATGATAGTTGATATGATTACGAGCATCACTTCTTGAGCAAGTTGGGCGCTAATTCCCAATTAACATTTCAAGTTAATAATGTGCGCTTCGACTAAGAAACGGAGAAAATTAGGAGTTTATAGTCTTCTCTAAGGTGAATTGATTTTCTCATTGTTTATGTATTGTATTGAATTATTATTTTGTAATAAACAGGGTTGGGATATGGTTTACGACCAAGGGTTATGCCGATTTTTGTACATCGTATGTTTTATCAAAAAAGTTTTAATTCGATGCGTTTTCAATTATTTATTCGATATATGATATATTGTATTTGTGATTATCGAGTGTGTGAAGGACGGTATCTTGTTACTCTAATTGAGTCAGACTAGTGTACGGGGCTTAATTAGGGTTTTAGGTCGGGTATCCCCTAATCGGGATAGGGGATGCCACAGCGAGTGTATCATTCCCGCATGAAACATCTCTCTAGATGATCACTTTGTTCGTGAACGTGTTGTTGACGACTTACTTCGTGTTTTGCATATCAGTACAAAAGATCAGCTTGCCGAAATGCTTATGAAGCCATTAGGACACAATATTTTTCTTCCTTTTCGATCCAAGATTGGCGTATCCAATAGATCCTCCATTTTGGGGGGCGTGTAAAAGATCAACATCAACCATGATTTACTCTCCACCAGATCAGCAAAATCTTTATATTATCTCACCTAAATTTTGTCACAGCTAGCTTTCCAAACTTATATTATCTCACAACTAGTTTTCATATCTTACTCATTTGGAACGTTGTACTAACTTATATTTATATTGTACTTTGAACCATATCATAATACACAAAAACATTATAGATATGTGGTTCTACTATTAGAATTAATTGCTTCTTAGGCCAACTCAACTAAACTCTATTTTAAAATTCGGTTGGTGGAAATAGAGTCATGTTGCTCCAATTGGACTCTATTTCCTACTCTATTTTGGTGTCCATTATTCATCGAATGCCAAAATAGTTCAATTCTTTTCTTTATTTATTTATTTTGAAACGACCTTTCCCCGACTTAAGGTTGGGTCACTTGGCACAGACCGCCACTTAGACCCAATACCTGAACCAAACACAAATAATTGTCGGCACGCCTAAACAACCTATGGAATAACATATAGAAAATATAGCAAAAGAATGCAGAATTTGGAATTTCAATAAATATCATATGTCATCATAAACCAAACTATCAGGTATCTCAAATTCACCTTAAGCAAATCAAAACAATATGAAATCTCCATAACCTTTAAATACTTATAAATGTATCCAACTAACTAAAGAAAGGTTTAACTACCTAACATATTTACCTAGATTGCAACCATTATTAATAGTTTTCAAAACAAGTAGTAGATATATCATGCGAGGCTCACGCTGCAAGGAGACTTCAAGTGATGGTCTTCCCCTTGCCACGATCTATCACATTCGTAAATGGACCTATAGTGTAAGTGGGGAGAGCTAAAGAACCAACGGAGCCCAATAAGAGAAGAACTATGCTAAAATATTAAACATGCAAGTAATACCTATAAAGCAAAATAAAGCTAGCGTGCATTTAAAATCAAGATAACATTGAAATATGTAGCATGACATTAATTCCCATAAAGAGTAAGCATATCATATTCATAAAGTAACTTAAGCAGCGATAGGGAATTTCAAGAGTTGTAAAATATAAGAAGATCAACTTTTGCATGCAAACGGTTATAAGAGAGATACATAGAGAGTAATAGTTATAAATGCAAGTCCATTGTCTCATTTGTCATTACCTCCCCTTATTGACCAATTATCGAAGTATAATAAATATGCATAGGTGACTTGATTCCACCGTGTGTCCACGGCTCCTCAAGAGGCCCGGGTGACTTGGTTCCATCGTGCATCCACGACTCCCCAAGAGGGCCTTGCAAAAATAGGTGACTTGGTTCCACCGTGTTACTATGGCTCTCCAAGTGGCCCTTAAGCATGTAAGGTGACTTGGTTCCACCATACAATTATGGCTCCCCAAGAGGCCTTATATGAAGTCAAACAAGGTAGGTAATAACCCCACCCAAGTCCTTTAGTTAAAATCATGAATTCTAAATATACTAGTAGCAAGCCACATTTAATAGACGAGTGGAGCTCCCCGCTTACCTCGACTCGCCGAACTAGACTTTCTTGGTCCTTGTGCGCTCGGAGTCCTTTGTGAACTTCCTTGCATATCTAGACATTTAAAACATTACATCAACATTACAAATCAACTATACAATTAAAGTTCTCTCTCTCTTTTATTTAATTTGGGGTCCCCGTGGGTCCCATGTTGCCCTGTACGGGGTCTTTGGGGTTGGCGCCCACTCGTTGGGTCTCTGGAGGCGCCGTTGCATGCCCATCTTCTTTTTAAAATTTTAATTTTTTTAATAAAAAAGCCAGGCGCATATAGGCCATTGGTTTTGGTGCAAGGGCGGACAAGCCCCTGGTTTGAGTCGAGGGTGATTAGAGCCTAGACGGTCCAGGGGCCAATGGACCTTGGACATGGGCCCCCTGGTATGTGCGCACGTACCAACATGGTAATGTCGTTAGGAGGCCCCTCCCCTTCTCCGGCGATGATGCACTGTGGCGGCGACGGTAATGTTCTTTGCCGCTTTTTTGCGACATCGATGTGTTGGTGGCGTCACTTTAATGCGCGATTTCACGTGCCGAAACTCTTTGATCTCCTCAAAAGGAGTTCCAAACTCGATTGGGGTTCTTAAAACACAATCCCTCCATTAGTTGTGGTTGTGCTCCGAGATACACCATTAATGATATTCAAGACATTGAAAATATGATTTCCACCATTAATGGTTGCTAGAAAAATAAAGACTTACCTTCTTGGTGTTCTTTCGAGTACACGTGTCCCTTTTCCCTTCTAATCCTCTTGAAGATCTCCCTCTGACTCCCTGGTTGATTTGTGTTGAGAGAATTAGTGTATTAGGGTGGCTCACTAGATTATAACAAGTTAATATATTTAGGGTTTCTAGGGTTTGCATTTAACCTAAATAAACTTACCACTTTATCCTTAGTGGGTATTTTTATTTTTTATTATTTTTTTAGGTCACATATTCCTTGTAAGAATTTATCAATGATTATCATCTTTTTCAAAAAAATATGAATATATTTTTTTCTTAAATTTTTATTGATTAAATAATTTATTAAAACTAATACAAATAAATAACGAAAAAATAAAAAATAAAAAATAGAGTTTTGTAGTATAAATAGAGTTTGTGGTTGTAGGAAAAATAGATCTTTGACGTGACGAAATTTACAGATGAGGAAATAGAGTTTTGGGGTTGGAGATATGCTCTTAATACATCAAGATTCAAGACTGGTAGACTCGGTAGGTAGTATACCACATCAATTAGAAGAAACTACAGAAGCACTGCAAAGAATAGTTTAAATGAGTAAAATAAGTGTAGATTTCTTTTAATTCGTTAAGTAATGTATATCGCATTTTGAAAATACGCTATCGATTGGGAGATAATTTTCCAAGCTACGTGGACATGTAAATAGCACATTCTCAAAAGGCGCTATCAATGTTTATGAGCCACGTTGGTCACATAACACGAATAATTTGTGTGATTATGATAAATCAATCCACGTGGATTTATTGAGCAGTTAACACGAATAGCGCATTCGGAGAATGCGCTATTTATGTTGCTTATATCCACGTTGGTAGGGAAACACGAGATAGCGCCTTCTACGAAGGGGCTATCTGTGTAACCCATCTTCTTCTCGACAAATATAATCATGTGGGCATCCACGTTGGCAGGGAAACACAGGTGCTATCTGTGTAACCTAATCATCTTCTTCTCGACACAGAATGCAGAGAATATATTCTCTGCGTTCTGTGGAAAGGCTATGGAAGTATAGCTACTGTGAGTAGGGGTAGTTCACGGGTTTGAATGAGTTGGGCAAGGGTTAGTTCCCTATTTAATGGTGTAGGTCACGACATAGATCGGATATGCAAAGGGTGAGAGTGAGGTAGTTGAAGGAGGAGGTCATATTTGTTGAAATTTGTTGAAGGAGAAGGAATGTTATTTGATTTGGAGAGAGAGATCGGGTGAGAGTGTTTCGATTTGGAGAAGAAAAGGAGATTGAGAGAAGGTGGGATGTTGAAGGAGAAGGTGGGATTGGTGATCGAATTAAGAGAGTAGCAGAGCGTTTGAGGTTGTTGAAGGAGGAGAAGGAGAAGGAGGTCAAAGTTTGTTGAAATTTGTTGAATGAGATCGAATGAGTGTTATTTGATTTGAATGAGAGAGATCAGGTTGAGAGTGTTTTGATTTGGAGAAGAGAAGGAGATTGAGAGAAGGTGGCTGTTGAAGGTGAAATTTGTAGAATTTTGTTTAGTTTAGTTTAGGATTTTGTTTGAAGTGTTAGTTTAGGATTTATTTTTTTGTTAAAGTTTTTGTTAAACATTTTTTTGTTATACTTTTTTCATATGAATTTCGTTGAGTTTAGTTTAGTTCATGTTGAAGTGTTAGTTTATGATTTATTTTGTTGTTAAACTTTGTGGTAAAATTTATTTTTTGTTAAACTTTTTGATAAATCAATAATACAAAAAGTTTGATCGATGAATAATACATTTTTTTTGTTAAAGTTTTTTGTTTCAAGAAGGGTTAGTTTAAGATTTTGTTTGAAATAATTGTTATATTGATATATTATTGATCGATTGAACTATTTTGTTAGCTTATGAATTTTTTGGTTGCAAGGTTTGCATTTATTTATTTTCACAGTGGCAAAACTCTTTTGAAAGCTATTACATATTTTTTTGTTGTGAAAAATAAATAGTCGCATGTGTTTCCATGTATCCCTCAATATACACACAATCGAACTTAATTTTTAATTTTTTTTGCAAGACAACATCAAGACAACAAACGGTTGAGAGAAGGTTGGCTAGATAGAGCTTAGTCATTTATTGTTGTTGCGAGGTTGTGTTAGGTTAGGATATGTCTTTGTTAAAGAATTTTTTTATTAGTTATTAATTTCCATTTCAATAAAATAACTAACATTTTTTTTTATTGCAGGAATATTTAGCGAAGATCAAAAGAGGAGGACAATAGTAAGTACGAAAATTAGACATGGGCATAATTGTTGCCAATTGTTTTGAAAGGGCATTAGTTTCGTTATCTCGTGGCGGGTCTGCGACTTGGTTTCCTGCCTTACGTGAGCCCTTTCCAATACCTGAGAGACAAGTCATATAGTTATGCTTGGTTAACACTAATCATTTTGTTACGGTAAGCTTTTGTATATATCTTTAATGGTTTTTGACATGTTAATTATTAATTTATAACTGAATTTAATTGTTCTCTAATTGTAGTTACAAATGAGGGGACGACGCACTTCTACCTCTTCTCTCTAGTCAATGAGATGTATATGCGTTACGTGAAAGTAGGACTTGGCGGATGGGTTGAATGTTATGGAGAGACCAACACAAACTAGACCTGCGGAGATGATAACTCTATATTGATATTTTGTCTTGAATTCTGAACTACTTTTGGACCTTCATTGGAGGATTCAATTTTTGGAACATACACCCTTTTTTGTATGTGTTATATTATTTTTTGAGTAGACAATGGCTTTTATTGGTGTACATGGGTGGGTATAACAATGATTCACATGTAGTTGCTCTGTTTAGATGGACATGTACATGGGTGGGTATAGCAATAATAGTCATAGGGATTTCATAGGGATTTCATGGGAGGATTCATTTTTGGAACATACACCCTTTTTGAGTGTATGCGTCATGTTCTGTTTTAGGTAGACAATGGTTTTTATTGGTGTACATGGGTAGGTATAGCAATGATTCACATGTAGTTGCTCTGTTTAAATGGACATATACTTGATACTTATTTAGATTGAAGCTTGAAACACATGCAACCCTTATTTTGTTGTTAGTATAAAATTTCTAAAGTAATGTATCCATTTCTTTATATGGAATGCTTTATAAATGGTCTCTAAATGTTGAACATGTTGTTGAAAAAAATGTTATGTTGGTTGAAGTTTTATTTTTTTGCACAGTTGAAAGGATTTTTGCAGGTTCTAAGTGCTCTCGGTCTACAAGTTCGAAACTTGTTCCATATCTCGGTGATCCCTGTCCGAAACTGAACAATGAGTTTCGGCCACTCGTTTCCATTTATCTTGTCATACCCCATCACTGTACTTATCATACACCACATTTGGGAATTTAAAAAAGTACATAACACTTAGGAGAAAGGTGTCCGTAACACCCTAAATAATATCAGTTAATGGAAACCGAAAATATCCTAAGAATTTCGAACACAAATTTGCATAACTCTTAAATCATAAAGGTTAACGATGGTATTACGATTGCAAAGAGTTACATAGACACATTTCGTATTATCTGTCATACCCCATTATACTATTAAGCATACCCCTCATTTGGGAACTTCAAAAAAATTCATAAGTTCGCGAGACAAGTATGTCTAGTTAAAGTTTGAAAATTGTGGTTAAGGATGGTCGAAATCTATGTAAGTGTTTCGTCTAACGCTTACTGCGAGTACTCGTCATACCCCATTATACTACTAAGCGTACCTCGCATTTGGGCACTTGAAAAAATCATAAGTTGTCGAGATAAGTGTGTCGTTAAGATATGAACACCTTCGGTTGATGATGGTCGTAACTCTTTTAAGGGTTTCGCACATACATTTCCACACTACTAATCATACCATAATAGTGTACTAATCGTACCCCACAATTGCGAACTTCAAAAGAAAGCATTAATTCTCGAGCAGTATGTACGTCACATAGTGGAATGTTTCGATTAATAGTTTAGATACGTTAGTAAAAGTGTCGCACATACATTTTCGTAGTACTCGTCATAACCCATTATTCTATTAAGCATACCCCACATTAGGTAACTTCAAAAAAAATAATGAGTTCTCGGACGAGCATGTTTGTCACAAATGACACAGTCTCGGTCAAAGTTGACCGAAATTTATGCAAGGTTTTCGCACAAGCATTTTTCGCACATTGGTCATACCCCATTATTCTACTATACATACCCTATATTTAAGAACTTCAATAAATTCATTAGTACTCAGGCAGTATGGCCGTTGCAATGTGATGAGTCTTGGTTATTAGAGGTCGTCACAACTCAATGTGTCTAGGACAAGGTAACCAGAATTTCTTAGCATATCCTACAAAGTTGATAGTTATACCCCATATGAAGCCCATGCAATTTATATTTCAGTGACGTTTGACTGAAACTTAACAACAACTATCGGTCACATGGTGTCCAAAATAAATAAATATTTTCGGCCAAGTGTGGCCATTACCGTTACATAATTCTCGGCCATGCATGTCCATTGACAATATTATAATCAAAAGCACATACACTCAATAACGACAGTTAGGTAAAACGTTCCAAACTTATATGAAACAGTTAAAAGAAGGTTCTAAAGTAAAAGTTGAAACCCACACCCGAGAGGGGGTGAATTGGGTGTATCGAGAAGTTATCGCCTTTTTAAAATAATTCAACAATAAAGATGTTATATGCTCAATCAAACGCAAGTATGAATGCAATGCAAGATGAAAGGGATAGAAGAGATGGAAAGAGACACGCAATTTATAGTGGTTCGATCCAATGATCTACATCCACTACCTAACCTCCCCGGTTAAGATTTTCAAACCCCCACTTATATTGCCAATAAGTGTTACAACCTAAGCGTACAAGCCTAGAATGCATAATAACAAATTAGGACTTCCTACCTATTTGCAACTAGGGTTTATGCCTAGCCTCAACTAGGTCTTCACTTCGACTCGGATCCCATTTAAGTCTTACAATGAACACTTACAAAGAATAGATGAAAATAATCAAATTCACTTTACAAAGTAAAACGACACCAAATTCAAATACAAGCAAGCCTCCTAGAGCCTACCACTTTAATGCATGCAAGTATGAGAACAAATGAGAAATGCAAGTATATCACTGATTTTGTGCAAATCTCAAATATAATACCGTTTCAAACGAATCGATTAAAACAAATGTGGTTTCGAATCCAAAGAACAAGAAATTTGAAAAAAATCAAGTTTAAGTGTAAAACCCAAGACAAATGTGTTCAAGAACATAACAAATGATTTCCATAAGTCAAGCACATAAAAATATGAAATTTAAGCACAAGAGAAGTTAGGAAATCGGACTTTCTTACAACCCCGAAAGAGTGATTTGAAAATCAGTTATGGAGTGGATGTTGTAAGTTTTAGAACGCCTTAACAATGCTGGTTTCGAGAGTGATTCAGTTGCCTCGAAAGATTACAAGTCATAGCACACCAAAATCCAAACTTCTTCTTTGAAAACCAATGAGCACAATATGGTTTTCTTGCTTGACAAGACAATAGAATGTTCTAGGTGGTTTGAGAATATTATATATTCATTTTTAACGATTTTTGACCGTTATAGAGATCCAAGGGCTCAGATTTGGTCATCAATTCAAATTAAAGTGTGATTTTTAGCTTTATAAAAAGCTGTCAGAAAGGCAATTAGCGCGCTAATTGTCTCTGCTAGCGCGCTAACTCTGCAATTACCATGCTAATATCACTATTAGCGCGCTAATTGTCAGGGGCCTCAAAATAAATATTTTTGGCCCTAGAGTTAGCGACCCCTTATCGCATTTGGGACCTTACCAAAACTCTTATAACATGTTATACATGTTTGTTAAGGGTCATAGAACCAGTTTAGGTGGTCCGGATGTTTTCACAAATCCCGAAAATGGAAAATCCCAGTTTCATGACTTACATAGGGGCTTTTATGGAAATACACAGTTTTTCTTTTCAAAAACCTTTCAAAACAAGTTTTTCATTTCCGAAAACTTCCAAAATGGTTTTTAAAGTACGATGTGAATATAAAAACATGGTTTCACATAGTTTGAACTTATAAGACCGATTTAAGTGGTGGGTTTTATTTAAAACTCCAAATGATCACTTGAAATTTGAAAAGCGATTTGAAAAACATGATATGCATGAACTAATGCATTAGGCTTGCGTAAATGAACCTGTGTACCTTACATCAATGTTACAACATGTAATATGATCTTTTTCTTCGTTTCCTCGTATGGACCGAATCTTGAACATGTATGGCTTGAACACTTGAGATGTGATATTCTACAAACTTTGATTAAGCGAAACACACTTGATAAACTAATTAGTATACTTTCACTTTGTTTGGTTCCATCAAAATCCCGGGTGGAGTAAAAGCGACTAACCACTTAGTCCAACAAAAGTAACGACAAATTCAATAGATGACCAAATAATTCGAAATGGGGAAATGCAGTCAACAAGAACACTTAATAATTCACAATCCAAATTTGTCCACAAGTTTAAAAGGATGACCAACACCTAAATCTATTCCCTAACTTATAAGGCATGTTCAACGCTTGTCTGAGGAGCCATAGCCATGGCAGTGATGTTGTAGCTCCATCGCTGTGGGTGGTTGTGCCAGTCACCATGTTTTCCTCTCCAACTCCAGATAAGAGGACGATCACCGCATCCACCATTGCAATTGCATTTTCAGCCGTAACATTGGTCCTAAGCATGGATCTGAACCGCAATGCAACGTCAAGTGCTCGACGGTTACGCTGTCAATAAAATAAGGCGAGTAAGTAATTGTTAACATACACCAAAGTTGAATTTATAAGAAAAATAGAATTTATACCAAAGTAGCCTCGTCTTCATCATCCACCCCGGTGACATGTTTAGGATTTTTAGCAAATTGATGGCTCACCGACTCAAACCATTGAAGGTATCCTGGTGTAGATTGCCATGGAAATATAGTCCTCTCACCACACCGTTCTCTAGCAATGAGATGGTCCTCCCACTCCTCCTAAACTTGGGAGTCGTAACTGTACTTCACTGAGTATGTATGGGCTAAGCTGCTCCTATATGCATATATGGGTTTGTATGGATTTTTTGGAATGCCTTGAACATCCCATTTGCCTAATCACCTTTGCAGGATTGTGCGGTTCAATCACATCCATAAACCTCATCGAACCTAAATAGAAGGCCATTTCGTGGACTGGAGGTGCATTCTTCTTAGTGTTGTATGCCAAAACACCTAGGGAAAAATTAAAATTAGTTACAAATATAAAATAAATTAAGAAGTGTAGGTAATTGTAGTGTAGGTGCATCACCTCTGCAAGTCGCATCCTATCGACTCGCCTCCTAAAGTCTTTGAGAAGCTCCAACATTAGCCTCGACTCAATCATATTGTGCCACCTCATCACTTGTGGTATTCCCACTTTGTAGTCAGTATGAAGACGCAGTTTGATGAATAGAAGGCGATAGTACATCCAGCCCATCATAAAAGAAATGTTACAAACAAAACAATGAAAAATAAAACTTAAATGGTTTGTTCAATACTTTACCTCTAACAAGGTCATGTATCTGCAAATTTGTGTGACCCCGGCGCGACTTGCAATGCCCAGCTGACGGTACAAGTAAGCAAGGGTCGGTGCACCCCATCCATACTGCCCAATCTTATCCATATCATCCAAAAGCTGAATGAGAGTGAGAGGGACTCTCGTACTATACTTATTTACAAAAAGGGTGGCTCCAAGTAGGTATAAAATGTAGGCTCTGACCATGCACTCGATAGGGGGATACACGTAAAGCCTTTTCTTCCCCTCAAACCTTTCCTCTTCCTCTTCCTCTTCATTTTCCTCATCATCTTCATCTAAAAGTCTTTTAGTTGGGACTGCAAATCGTTCCTTCAACCATGCCAACCTCACAGTCAGGCCAGACATAGTCCTAATCTCTTGATCAACTTCACCAACTAAGATCCCCAACAAATAGCTTACCATAGCCATAACCTAAACTCGCTCATTCGACTTGACAACAACTGCCTTTTTAGTGACCTTAATTTCAAGAAAGACCCACACGCCATCTAATGTGATTTTCATCTCTCCAAATGGTATGTGGAACGTGTTGGTCTCGAGCTGCGATCTCTTAACAATGCCAGAGATTAACACTCGGTTGCTTCCATCATACGAGATATAACCTAAAGTTTCTAAGCCAGTTTCTACAATCAACTTCTTCACCCTTTCCTTCTCCGGGTGTGTCTGGATAGTCTGCCAAACTGAAACTTGAGAACCATAGTTGATGCACTTGAGGAATCCTCGAGCCTACAAAAGAATTAGTACCAATGTTAGATAAGAAAGAAATCGAAACATTTCATAACTTAACCAAGACATAGCAATATGTACCTTGTTGTAGATTAAAACTTAAACCACTTAACTTAGTCTAAAACCCTATCCAATGGCTTAAACCCACTCTAAAATATATTAAATGATACTAGAAGCCTAGGAAAGAGTCTTGGGAGTCGGGTACTCATTTTGGTGTGTCGGGAGGCGGTTAAACTAGGGAATATATAGCGTGACTTGTAAGTAATCTTGTTGAGGTTCTTATTTACATTTCATTCCAATTATCTTTTGTCTTACATTCAATTTGACTATGAAATGCCTTGTATTTTGATATCATGAATTTGCTTCATATTCTACTCATTATATAGGTGTTTTTATCATGATATCATTTGTTTATGAAAATCATTGACTCTATTCTCGTGTTCTATGTCTTTCTTGATGTTTTGATGAAAAGTGTGATCGAGAATAGCATGCTATTAGGATTATTAGGATTAGAGTAATGAGATTGAAGTACGCATGTTGACTTGTATTCTTGAAATGTTGTCTTTGAAGCATATTGCCTTGTCTTGGAATCCCTAATGCTAGTCTTCCTTGAAATTATAAAGTACCATTGCACGATTATGAGATGCGCGGCACACGGGGTCAGTAGACTACCAGGGTTATCAGCACTCACCACTACACTTATGCGTCACACGAGGTATGGGACTCGGGTTAGGTGACAAGTATATATATATACAGATGATCTATTTATGCGTAGAGCTCAGCTTCGCCTTTGAGGATTGAGATATGGATGATTGTGGAGTCGTAGAGCTCGGCTCTGACTTTTGATAGAGGTGTAGAGTGCAGCTCCACCCCGAGATAGTGGAATAAAGGCCTAGTGATAGGACTCACAACCGATCAGACCTAGATCATTACTACTTAGCCTGTGTCAGTCTCATATTGTTTAACCATGATATTTCCTAGCATATTTCATTTTCAGCACTTCTTTGGTATATTTATTCTTTTAAATACCAGTTGATTATGTTTGGAAATGTACATGAGAATCTCCAAGAGTTACTTTATTACACTATACTCATCGTCCTTTTTTATGACGGTGGGTGCAGATCCATTGAGCAGTAGGGCAGGTAAGGAGAAGATCGGTGACTACCTTTGAGCATTCGATGATTTTCTACTCCCCACTTTCGTAGGTCTCGACTTTTGATGTATTATTTACTTTATGTATTTTCTATATATTTTGGGTTGTAAATTGGGTTGAGCGTATAGTTCTCCAACTTGAGACTTGGTTATCACATTGTTTATCATCCTTTTGATATCTATATGCGTCTGATGTTGTTTCCTGGTTTCCACACTTAGGATTTTTAAAACTATTAAGACTTTCGCTATAATCTTTTTAATTGTAAAAGTTTTAGTTAACTTTGAAATTTAATAATAATATGACATGTGTATTACTTATCTTGAATGCATTTAACGAGGAGAATAGGAAAAAAGGCTGACTAATACGTAGTTAAGTCCTTCGTGGCTGAGATTAACGCTTAATTACGAGATGAGGCTGAGCGGTGCCCAAATTAGAAGAAGGGCCGTCATGAGGCCAGTCTTGAAAGTCAAGTTGTGGTACTTTATCGCACTTGATAGACTTGGAGTACTTCGATGCATTTGTTTTGTGTACTTGACACTCAATTATTTTTTGATATCCACGATAAATTGGGAATCATGCTTTATTCATTATTTCGTGGTAATTCTCACATGATTATTCGATTAACCATTTATTTTTATGTTTGAAATCTTGTTAAGACTCATCGGCTTTACTCATTTGGAATTGTCTCTATTTTGGTGACAATTGTAGGTTCCTCTAATTGCAAAGGCAAAGAAGCGATACTTGGTGACTTCCTCGAGCCTTCCTTAGAGACGATTTCTACTTTTACTACTCGTAGGTATATTTTGTGTAGATATGTAACGGGTTGAGCGAGCACTTGGATACATGTATATGTTATTTCACTCATTTTTGTCACATGATAAACATGAGATCTACATTACAAGATTTCCACACATAGAGTTGTCCAGACATTGTGATAATTTTAATTTACTATTGCTTTAGTTATTTATTTTAATTTGCGTAATTTATTAAAACTAGTAAAGCTTAATAACAACTCTAATAACCAACCAAACGGTAAATGAAATGGTAAAAAAAGAGGTGACTAGGCATACGTTGATTCGTAGGGTTTAACTAGGGGTTCACATATGTAGGGACGGGAGCGAGTCACACTACCATTGCGCAAGCAACGCATTCACACCCCTGATAGGGCGTGAATGCTTAGAAGTGTAGTGCACAACACCTCATTGTTGATCTTGTTTCATTCAAAATGAATGTAGCGGGATGCCACATCACCAATCTATTACACTCTCTCCCACAATCATTAAACATTTTACTACACTTTTATGGGACTCACTTTACTCTCACTTTTTATTTTTTTAAAAAAAATTAAAAGAAAATAATATAAAATAATTTTTATGGGCCCCACTTATGGGGGACCCACAGATTGTGTAACGACCCATTTTATTAATGTCGTTAATTATCTTGAATTCTGAGAACATGGACGCTTGGCTCGGATCTACGTGGACTTGCGCGGTAGGCTAGGACACACGAGGACTTAGGTACGGTAGTTATTGTGTGTTGGTTGCTTATTTGTGGTGTAGTTTATTGAAATACATCGCATGTGTGTATGTTGCATAAAAATATGTGCGAGATTGTGTGAACTGTATTCGCTTCGATATGCGTGTCGATGCGGGTACCAGGTAGTTGACGGGACTGAATATTAGGTCGGGGAAACTAAAACATACAAATTATATAAAAATCGGCCAAGTAACTAATATGGAATGAGTATTAGGCGGCTAGTGACGCGGCGATACGCGTATATCGAGGTTCGGACACGAAACCGGGCGTCGAAACGCCCGAAAACACAGGCGAGTGTCCCAGCGGTGTCATACTTTGAAGTCAAGCAACCAAAGTCAACAAGCCTTATCTATACAATCTACCACCTTTTCTCTCACATCTCTCACACAGACACACGCACACACACTAACAAATACTTGACAGAATCGGGAGGCCGAGAGAGGGAAGAAGGAGAGGAGGAGGAGAATAAGAAGCCGGGAAGGAGATAAGAGAACGTGGAGACGTCACGATCGAGGTGAGTCCTCGTTGTTGTGGGTTTCTGTTTGACCGTGGTGGCAAGACAGGGGTTCGGCCATAGAGGCCGAGCCGGGCCGCGTGGTGATGGCGGGGGTGTCTCCCCGCCATCGATTCCACCGGGGTTGGGGTGGAGAGCAACCGACCCAAACCCACCAGAGAATAAAAAAAAAATTTATGACGATCAAATGGGGAAGATGGTGTACACGCGGGCCTAGAATGGGCCGGGCTCGACCCATGGGCCGAGCCTGGGCCGGTTCGGCAACCGGGGGTCGGAGTCGGCAGACCCAAACTAAACTTTTTTTTTAAAAAAAAAAAGAGAAAAAAAGAAAAAGAGAAGAAAAATGAAAGAAAAATTTGGAAAAAATTCCATAAAAATTGGGAGAATTCAGAAAAAAATATATTTCGATAAAATAAATAGAAATTGATAAAGTTCTATGAAAAGAAAATATGTGGGAATGTCGGACGTGACTTTTTGCGGGGTTTTGCCTCGAAAAGCGCAAAATGGCAAATTTGGCCTAAAGATTTTAGAAATTTGTTGTAAATTGTCATGCTAAATTAAATTATTGATAAATGTACATAGGTGGACACGGGTGATCAATTGGCGACCAAGAACCCAGTGGACTTGGACTCGGGGATTGATTACGGGGTATTGGAGTGCGTTGTGAGGTTTGTAAAACCCAATGGAAATACTATTGAGTATTTATTTTGCTTTGTAATTCCATTCAATTCCAGTATTTCCTTGTGATAGTTCCTATATCTTTATCTTGTCGATGTTTGCACGATTGGTTGAGTACTCCCACCGGATTTTTCGTTGTGTGTCTATGCATTCTAGACCATAGCATGTGTATCAGGAGTTCTCGGTGGATAACGACCCGAGCTAATGAACTGCTACATGTGTCGGTGCATCGTAGGACTACTACCCAGCCAGAGGGACAGGTGATAGCTAGTTAGTTGCGCCCACTAATGGGATCCTTGAAGGAAATCCCGAAGTATGGTTTAGTCTGACTGGAATAGGCACATACATTTGCGCTTTATTGTTATTTATGCATGCGATGCCCTACTTACAGTTGCATGTTTACATTCCGCATGTTTATTTAACAGTATTTATTGAATTCCACTTATTTATTTGAATGCTCGGAGGAGCTCCTTGGGATTTTACTAACTGGACTCGTCATCCGTTTTCTTCTGTGATGATTGAGTGCATATTCGAGTACAAGTAAGGGCAAGATGATCTTAAGCGACTACCTCTGACCGCCTACCGTTGAGGTTTACTTGTACGTGTGTTGATGTTTTGATATTTTGATTCTTTTGGGAACTGGGAGTATTATGACCTTGTACATGGTTATACCTTATATGGTACAGTTATCTACCTCTATACTGAGTACTTTTCGGGTTTTTCCAGAAGTAGGATTTGTTAAATTGATTAATATTTCTTGCATTTAAGTACAACACGCCGCATATGTCATTTATACGTTGTACACACAAGTGGATACAAATTTACGGACGAGAGAGAGGACGGGCGGGTGTCGTACACGTGTAGTAGGGAAAGGTGGCAAGGAGTACACGGAGACACCCCGGGTCGCGAGGCGCCACGGTTGGTGTTAGAGCAAAGAGGAAGTCTAAGACAATAAAACTTAATAAATGAACTTAGATGTGGAAACCCGAAGTTATTGCCTTAGAACTTTAGTTGGGAAGTGATGTGCGGCGGGTAGAGTTAGAATGTATATGCGCGTTATATGCTCATCTTATTATATGATATACGTATATACCTCGAGGCGATCGGAGCACATTCTCGATGCAAATTATGGACGAGACGATGCAGTACGCCTTTTGAGCCAGACGAGACTAGCGATGCGGCTAGGGATGTCCCGGTTTTGGCGAGTGTGGTGGATAGACTCTCGGCCCAAGAGACACAGATGGCCGAGGTATTACGACTATTATGAGAGCAAACCGCGGTACTAGTGGCACTCACTTCAGCTAGAGAGCGATGTTGTGTGCCGTACCCGGCGGAGACAGCTGTTGTTCAGATGGTACCCCAGACACCAGTTCAGGGGGTAGCGGCCCACGAAGACAGCTACCGCAGTTGTCGTTCCTCTAGAGATGTCGACTCTTACGCCTCCACTCGCGATGATGGACCAGGTTCTTGCCCCCCCAGCTGCGATACTCTCTACTACATCGACATTTGTCCTAGCACCGGAGGCGAGGTTATTGAGGGAGTTTTTGATGTTCCAGCCTGGATTCTTTTATGGAGGCGGTGACCCTGAGGCTGCGGGGAGATGGATAATGTTTCATCAGCATTTCCATAAGCTGATGAGGAACGATGAAACTGTCCAGGCACGACTTTCGGGAGCCTGTTTGATAGGGCATGCGACAGTCTGGTGGACGACATATACGGATACTCATCCGGAACCGACGACATGGGCTGAGTTTATGGAGCTATTCTATGATCAGTACATACCTATAGAGGTTAGGTTGAGAGTGAGGGAGGAGTTCCTGGCCCTGAGACAGGGTAATCGGACCTTGATGCAGCATATGGAGAGGTTCAGACATTTGCTTCAGTTCTCTCGAGATGTCGCGGGACGAGCGCTTACAAATCTATTACTTCGAGGGGTTGATGACATGATTGCGTCGGCGATTGTCTCGGACAGAGCCACGACTCTGCGGGAGATCTTTGACATGACATTGGCTCGGGAGACATACATCTTTGCAAAGGGGCGGATGGGTGGTGGTAGGAAGGTACGATCGGGGCGAGTTCGGGTCGAATCGGAGGCGGAAGAGACAGATGGATCGTCGGATAGAGGCGGAGAGATGATAAACGAGAGGGGCCACCGAGACGATTATCGAGGCGATCGATTCGATATGAGGAGCCTGACCAGTTCATGCTATCACCTCAACACCGGTGGATCGACGAGAGGTCACGGCCACATGAGTGCGCGTCGGGGTCGAGATCGGGGGACATGACGGGGGTCAAGTAGGCCGGGGTCGGGTCGAGATCCGGAGACGGACAGACGGGTAGGCGGAGAGCCGCATATGTCATCGGTGTGGACAGAGGGGACAACGACTTGAGTGGCGGCTGTCGGGTACCACTATCGCCATGGCGAGAGTCGGACAGGACGAGAGATAGAGCGCATGCGTTAGCACAGCCAGATACCGGGGCGACTAGACAGCTTATTGAAGGTACATTACTTATATTTGGTCGCCATATGCATGCTATGTTTGATTCTGGTAGCACGTTATCATTTTTTGCTGGACGTATTGTTGGATTGTTAAGGTTAGTTACACAGACACTAGAGCCACATCTTGTCCTCGGTACGGCTGCTGGGGATAAGATATACCCTAACCGAATATGTAGAGACGTGATGATAAAGGTGGATGGACATCAGCTACCGGCCGATTTTCGAGTATTGGAGTACTTAGAGTTTGACACATTACTCGGGATGGATTGGTTAACATCCTATCATACACGGATAGACTATTACGGTAAGAGGATAGAGTTTCGTATTCCTGGAATACCGAAGTTCGTATTACTTGGATCGACAACTGACTTACCCATCACGAGAGGTCGACTAGCTACAGCGCAGGAGATGGAGGTGTTTGCGGCGATAGTTGAGCCGGAGGTTCAGATGGGGTACGGCTTGAGGACGTTCCGGTGGTTAGGGATTTTGTTAATGTATTTCCAAATGATTTACCCGGATTGCCACCGCCACGCTGTTGAGTTCATAATCAAGCTGATACCAAGGACGCTTGTTAGGTGCCGATCGACTTACCGGATGGCACCCGGCGAGCGGGAGGAGGTGAGACGCAGTTGGATGAAATTTGTTGGAGAAGGGTTTATGTCACCTAGTATGTCACTTAGGGAGCTCCAGTACTATTTGTGAAGAAGAAGGATGGTACGATGAGGATGTGCATCGACTATAGGAAGTTGAATCAGGTAATTGTGAGGAACCGTTACCCACTTCCTAGGATTGATGATCTGTTTGATCAGCTGACGGGTGCCAGATTCTTCTCGAAGATTGACCTTCGCTCAGGTTATCACTAGTTGAGGATTCGAGAAGAGGATATCCAGAAAACCGCTTTCAGCACGTGATACGAGTTATTTGAGTTCACGGATCATGCGTTTGGTGACGAACGCTCAACGATTTTCATGGACCTGATGCACAAGGTCATGAGGCTGTATTTGGACATATTCGTCATCGCGTTCATCGATGATATCTTGATCTACAGGAAGACTCGTGAGGATCACGAGGGACATCTCAGGACAGTTTTGACGACACTGAGGGAGCACCGACTGTACGCCAAGTTTAGTAAGTGTGACTTTTGGCTAAGTGCGGTGAGATTCCTAGGCCATGTCATCAGTGAGCAAGGTATCTCAGTGGATTCAGAAAAGATTCGGGCGATCATTGATTGGAAGACGCCTAAGTCTGTGGCTGATATACGGAGTTTCCTTGGATTGGCCGAGTACTACTGCCGATTTGTGCAGGATTTTTCCTCGATCGCAGCGCCGATGACGGGATTGACTAAGAAAGATGTCAGATTTGAGTGGTCAGATGAGTGTGAGTAGGCCTTTTGTGAATTGAAGCAGAGATTGACATATGCACCAGTATTGACACTGCCGGAGCCCGGCAAGACCTTGACGGTATATACAGATGCGTCGGGCATTAGTCTTGGATGTGTGTTGATGCAAGATGGTAGACCAGTTGCCTATATTTCCAGATGGTTGAGACCCCACGAGGGGAATTATCCAGTCCACAACCTGGAGCTTGCAGCGGTCGTCTTTGCACTTAAGGCTTGGAGGCACTATCTCTATGAAAAGCGATTCGTGTTGTTTACAGATCACCAGAGTTTACGTTACATTTTCACTCGAGAGGATCGAATATGCGCCACGCGAGATGGTGAGTTCTTTGAAGGACTACGACTTTACTATTGAGTATCACCCTGACAAAGCGAACGTCGTAGCAGACGCATTGAGCAGGAGTGGACTCGAACGTCAGACTGTTCTGCAGCAGATGACACACGAGCATAACTTATTACAGGCAACATCGGTTATGTGCATGGCCGAGTTGTCAACTACGGCGGAACAACACATTTGTTGTCAGTTGAGGATACCGACCGTATCGATTGAACGGGTTGCCGAGTGTCAAATGACTGATGGGCTCTATGAGCAGGTCAGTGGTCTGTCACGGAATCCGGAATGCACTGATTGGGCAAACACCACAGATCGGTGTTTGAGATACCGAGGGAGATTGTGGATACCTACAGATCAGGAGATACGGGATAGGATTTTGGAGGATGCACACCGGTCTCGTTACACAGTTCATCCTGATCGGACCAAGATGTACCATGATTTGAGGCGACTATTTTGGTGGCCAGGGATGAAGGCTGAAGTTGGTGCGTATGTTAGAAGTTGTCACATTTGCCGGCAGTGAAGGTGAGCACAGAAATTCGTCGAAGGCTGCGAGTGCACATGATAGACGAGAAGAAATACCGGATAGGTATCGCGAGGGTCCGAGCTATGACGAGGGCGATATGGTGTATCGAAGGTTTCTCCTTGGAAATGTCAACAAAGATTTGACATTAAGGGGAAAGCGGCAGAGATACATTGGGCCATACGGATTGCCTGAGAGAGTAGGCACTATTGCATATCGGTTGGAGTTACTGCTTAGAGTTAGGTGGGGTTCATCAGACATTTCACATTTCCATGTTGAGACTCGCTAGGTCATGGCCGAGGCCGACGATTGAGTTGGGACAGGTGGAGATACAGCCTGACGTGACCTATGAGGAGAGACCGATAGAGATCGTTGACCGTCGAGTACAGATTCTCCAGAACAGGGAACTCGCGAAGGTCCTAGTTCGTTTGTAGCATCATAGAACGGAGGGATTAACCTGGGAGCTCGAGTCGACGATGAGGACGCGATACCCTCAGCTATTATCTGGTATGGGACTTTAGTTACAGTTAAATTTCGGGACGAAATTTTATCTAGTTGGGAAGAACTGTAACGACCCATTTTATTAATGTCGTTAATTATTTTGAATTTACAGACGTGGATGCCAGCTCTGATCTACGTGGACGCCGCGGTATGCTAGGACACAAGAGGACTTATGTATAGTAGTTATTGTGTGTTGGTTGCTTATTTGCGGTGTAATTTATTGAAATACATCGCATGTGTGTATGTTGCATAAAAATACGTGCGAGATTGTGTAAACTGTATTCGCCTCGATATGCGTGTCGACGCGGGTACCGGGTAGTTGACGGGACCGAATATTAGGTTGGGGAAACTAAAACACAGAAATTATATAAAAACTGGCCAAGTAACTAATATGGTATGGGTATTAGGCGGCTAGTGACGCGGCGGTACGCGTATATCGCTATTCGGATACGAAATCGGGCGTCGAAACGCCCGAAAACACGGGCGAGTGTCACAGCGGTGTCACACTTTGGAGTCAAGCAACCAAAGTCAACAAGCCTTAACTATACACTCCACCACCTTTTCTCTCACATCTCTCACACATACACACACACAAACAAATACTCGACATAATCGGGAGGCCGAGAGAGGGAAGAAGGAGAGGAGGAGGAGAAGAAGAAGCCGGGAAGGAGAGAAGAGAAGGTGGAGACGTCACGATCGAGGTGAGTCCTCGTTGTTGTTGTGGGTTTCGATTTGGCCGTGGTGGCGAGACAGGGGTTCGACCATAGAGGCCGAACCGGGTCGCGGTGGTGATGGCAGGGGTGTCTCCCCTGCCATCGATTCCACCGGGGTTGGGGTGGAGAGCAACCCCAACCCAAACCACCGAGGAATAAAAAAAAAAACATTCTGACGATCAGATGGGCGCGTGTGCACCCACCCAAGGGTCGGGCCCAGAACCGGTCCAGGCTCGGCCCATGGGCCGAGGACACGGGTGATCAATTGGCGACCAAGGACCCAGTGGACTTGGACTCGGGGATTGATTACGGGGTATTGGAGTGCGTTGTGAGGTTTGTAAAACCTAATGGAAAAACTCTTGAGTATTTATTTTGCTTTGTAATTACATTCAATTCCAGTATTTCCTTGTGGTAGTTCCTCTATCTTTATCTTGTCGTTGTTTGCACGGTTGGTTGAGTACTCCCACCGAATTTTCCGTTGTGTGTCTACGCATTCTAGACCATAACATGTGTATCAGGTGTTCTCGGTGGATAACTACCTGAGCTAATGAATTGCTACATGTGTCGGTGCGTCGTAGGACTACGCCGGCCACCAAGAGGGACCAGGTGATAGCTAGGTTGGGTGCGCCCACTAGTGGGATCCTGGAAGGAAATCCCAAAGTATGGTTTAGTTTGACTGGAACATGCACATACATTTGCACTTTATTGTTATTTATGTATGCGATGCCCTACTTACGGTTGCCTTACGGTTGCTGTTTACATTAGTATGTTTATTTAACAGTATTTATTGAATTCCACTTATTTATTTGAATGCTCGGAGGAGTTCCTTGGGATTTTATTGATTGAACTTGTCATCCATTTTCTTCTGTGATGATTGAGTGCATATCCGAGTACAAGTAACGACAAGAGGATCTTAAGCCACTACCTATGACTGCCTACCGTTGAGGATTACTTGTACGTGTGTTGATGTTTTGATATTTTGATTCTTTTGGGAAATGGGGAGTATTATGACCTTGTACATGGTTATACCTTATATGGTACAGTTATCTACCTCTATACAGAGTACTTTTCAGGGTTTTTCCACAGTAGGATTTGTTAAATTGATTAATATTTCTTGCATTTAAGTACAACTTTCGCTTCATATGTCATTTATACGTTGTACACACAAGTGGATACGCATTTCGGGACAGAGAGAGGACGGGCAGGTGCCGTACACGTGTAGTAGGGCCAGCTGGCAAGGAGTACACGGAGACATGTCACCCCGGGGCGGCGAGGGCCGCCACACATTGCACCGCTCAATGAGAGAAATCGCGGGCAATCCATTCACGCCCTACAATGGGGGCGTGAATGTTAATGACAATGAAAGGCGTAAGAGTATTGATGATAAATATTCTATTATTAAGAGGTCAATTAAGCTTTATACCAATTTAATAGTACCATGATTTATCAGACAATGTTGAATATAATATTTCTATAACCATAGTTTTTATGGTGCTTTAATACTTTAATCAGAAGAAAATCAAAAGAGCCATCTGTGCACAACCCTAAAGCTTTTTCAATGATTAACAATATACATAAATACAGAGTTTATCAAAACTCAAAACTTCATTTATAAACCTCCCAACTATGTTTATATACAACAAAATTGATCAAATAGTGTATATATATGTACAAGAAGGCTCATTATATCGTAGAGAAGATTATAAGACTCATAAATCTTCTAATTGCCCTTCGCTGGAGCGCTAGATTGCGAACCTCAAATATTAAATTTGGTGTGAGCGCTCCAACTTGCTCATTAAGTAATGATTCACATAGTCATAAGCATTCCATATAATAATCAAGAACATTATGCAATAACAATATGCATCAAGTTTAACTAACGAGAATATGAAAAACATATAATTCAATAAATATAAAAGATGCAATTCCAAATGTCAATGACTATTATACTATGATTCTCATTTTATTTAAAAAACTAGGGTCGATTACACATCGACACCATTAATGCGATTGCTAAACCAACGCATTAGCCGATATCTTTGTCTAGCCAATTCATTAATGTCCAATAGTTATATCTGAAACACTCTAGTGTGTATGTAATCCACGCAACCTATCAAATTGAGTAGGAACTATATAAAGACCGGAAGGGTAACCCATCTCCTATAAACCTATTCTCAAAATCAGGAGTAACTCTCGTGGGACACATTAGACATCGTTTTCCATTTATTGAAAACCATCACGGTGTACATATTCCCCATTCAGTCCATAAACTACATGAACTATATATGCTAAGATAGCTAAGCAACATTGATAAATAAGCAAATTCATACTTACCTTGATTTAGATTTCCATTTAGAAATTCCCTAGCTTTCCCGGGGATCCAACACCTATCATAAACCATTTGTGATCAATATAGGCCTAATAACGTATGTTTAGGATCCCTAGTTCGGTCTTTAAGAACTTAAGAAATTCTAATCAAAACTCATCATAATTGTTGTTTTCTATGGTGGGAGCGCACTAACTCTATTGATGGAGTGCGCTTTATCAACTGAATTAATCCCAACTGATGAAGGGAGCGCGCTCTGCTAGGTGGAGCGCGCTCCACACTATACTATCTCGACAGTACAAAAGGCAGCAACCACTGTTTCATATACAACTTCACATAACAACAATAACAAACACTCCCAAATTTCATTCGGGAGGACCTTTAGTGAGGTAACAAACTATTTTCAGTCAACAAAAACTCACTCATCATCCACTATTCATTTTAACTTAAAAAATATGAAAACTGAACTTACCAAAGTGATGATCTATGGATTTCTAGTTGTTTAAGCTCCTCAATTTATATTGAAACAAGTCCTTGATTGGTTCCCTATGATCAACACCAAAAACTCAGCTCTCTCACTTTCTCGATCGAATTATAAGATAAACATGAAGGTTTTTAGTTTAAATATATGAGTTTTCCTCGAGATACGCAGCGCGGTATCTTGAGACTGATCAAATGATTGATGTGCTAAACTGACACTCCTAAATTTACACACATATTGACACCATCAACACTTACGCTCATCTCGAGGCGATCCAACGATCCATATAATTCAAATTAAACTTATATTTTCTTAATATATATATATATATATATATATTTATATATCAAATATATAAATATATATATCTCATGTATTTTCTCGCCAATAAATTCACCAGACATGCCTACGAGTATTCTCGGGTATGCACATTCATTTCACAACCTCCTCGTCTCATTTAGTGTACTAGATATTTATTGTTTATTTATGCATTTTTCGATTATAGTCTGGTATATAAATCCTCTTTTATACTACAACCTATAAAATTCATAAACATTCCAAACAAACATAAATCATCATGCAAACCCACGCACGCACTAATCGAGGTGCGCCAAACTTAAGCACAAGCCAAACACAGGTTAATTAGGATTTGGATTTACACTAATCACCAGCTTAAGGTATCAAGTCATTATAACTAGCCTCAATCATGTCATATAGTTGGCGTGCTTGGATGTTTGGTGAATTTTCCACAAGATTCCAATTAAAACTTGGACCTGCCAAGTTGTGTACCATCTCGTGGTAAGTTGTCATCTCAAAACCTCTTGCATCGGCATCATCAATATGGTTCTCGAATTTGTAGATGATTGGCAGCTCTTGACCCCCATTCTCCCCATGTTCGTACCAACAGTGATATCCAGTATGAATCCATACCTACATATATGGTGCTCAACCGTGTGGACGTCTAAGTACGGTACAAGTCAATATTTGTTATAATTGCACATACATTTAATTTTTCTTTCACTTTCGTAGATGGGACATGTAATATTCCTTTCACTTTTACATCCATGTACGGTACAATTCTGCTCATTTTCTTCCTGTGTCCATTTTGGATACTTTTACACGGCTGAGTTTGTTGTTTAAGAGAGAGAGGTGGCTCGCTTGTTTGGAATGCCATTTACGAAAGTTTCTGATCGAGATGCTTGGTACACACGGGGTTGTGGCAGAGCTTAGAGAAAAAACTCAGCACTCAGTTACATTTCAGTATTGCATTTCATTCATAGACAAATGGTCAGACTGAAATGTTGATTCAGGTGTTGGAGGACATGCTCAGGGCTTGTGTATTGGAATTTAGAGGTTCATAGGAAGAATAAATACATTTGTGTGAGTTCTCTTACAATAATAGTTATCAATCGAGTATCAAAATGGCTCCATTTGTGGCTTTATATGGGAGACCTTGTCGATTTCTCTAGCTTTGTTTGGCTAAGCGAAGGATTTAGCGGAGTCGGGGCCACTGATGGTTTGAGATCACACTGAGGTTGTACAATAGATCCATCTAAGATTGAAATCGGCTTAGGAAAGGCACAAAATTTATTATGATCTCTATCACCGAGTTGTAGAATATAGCGAAGGAGATTGGGCTTATTTGAAAGTCTCTCATTGCAAAGGCTATTACATATTTGGATTGAAATGAAAGCTCTCTCCCAAGTTTATAGGACCGTTTGAGATTGTGAAACGGATTGGAAATGTTGTTTATAGACTTGCATTACCGCCTCAGTTAGCCGGAGTTCATGATGTATTTCATGTGTCTATGCTTAGGCAGAAGGAACATGATTCACATTACATAGTAGAATGGAATCAGTTTGATTTGCAGGGTGATGTTTCATACGAAGAGCAACCTATATTAATTGTGGATAGGAAGACCCAGAAACTTCGAAATAAAGAAATTCCACTTTTTTTTGTTAAGTGGCAATTTCATTTTGATTCGGACCTGACTAGGGAACGAGAGGCATATATGAGAGAGTATTTTTCGGATCTCTTTTAGTCCAAGTAAATTCAATTTAAATTTCAATTTCAATTTTAAGGATGAGATTTTTATTATTTGGGAAGATTGTTAAATCCCAAAATTTTTAATTCAATAATTACGGCTAATTCGGGATTAACGAATCCAAATTATGTTTTAGGCTGCATGTTGGAAGCTGAGGATCGGTGAAATGAGATTTACATGTAATTTTACTTTTGCGTGATGTTTGCCTAGTGTGTATTTTATATGTTATTTTATTTTGTGAAATTCAAGTTAAATGAGTAAATTTGAGATTCGCGAGGGTTGTCTCGAGATACATGTCAAAATGAGTATCGTGAAAGTTTATATGTTGACTCGAGCTATTGTTTCGAGTTTCGCAAAAAAATATTTGCAATTAAGTTTGAAAATTTGAATTTTGGACTTTAAATGGACTTAACGAGTCGACATAGGTCCCACACCTCGAAAAGACCAAAAAGGTTATTGGTTTTGTATAGTGTAGGATAAATATTAAAGGGCATAATGGTCATTTCGCTACCCTATTAATCAAAAACCAAAATCGAAAGCAAGGGTATCGTCCCATTATTCATCGTCTTCCTCATCGTCCCTAATAGTTAACCATCTCTCTCCTCTTCGTCTCTTCATTGATTTTATCTTTTTTTATCTCTCTATGTCTTCGTCTCTCAATTTCGTCACAGTTTGGATTGGAAAAGAGAAAACGTGGTCACCATGGTGTGTGACGATTTGAAGATGAGTTTCGATTTGATTTTCGGTTTTGGTGGAATGTTTTGTGTTTCAATTTAAATTCGAAGATAGAAGATTTGTTGTTGTTGGTTGTGTGGATTGAAGGAAAAATGAGGAGATGAGGGATTGAGTGGAATAAAAGAAATTAAAAAAAAATGGTGATGAGAGGAGAAAAAGAGATGTTGATGAAGATAAAGAAAGATTGAAAGACGATGGGGGGAGCTTCGAGCTCGAAGCTCTGCCCAACCTCTACGGGGTTGGGCATCCCGATGCTAAAAAAACAAACAAACAAGCTACATAACGCATAACGAGAGAGGAGGTTGAAGACGATGGGTTGATCCCCAAATCGGGACCAAACCGGCCCGTTCGGGATTCAAACCCATCTTTAAATGAAAAACAAAATGTTTTAAAAATTCAGAAAAAAAATCCTTGGAAATTAAGGAAAAATAAAAAAGGGAGTTTTGGATAAATTAATGAAAATTGAGGATTTTTATGAAAAATGAAGATTTTGGGATTTTATCGTGGATTTACATCCAAGATTTTGCATCGTAATGCGTGTTACAATACCTGAAAATGTTCAAAATTTGAAAATTTGTTTTAAAGCCTAGTCTAAGTTAACTTTCGATTCTGAACAACAATTTGTAGTCAAAATTAGGATCTTAACATCCGAGGATTTGATTTGGACTGATTTCGGGGTTTTTGAGTCGAGACAAGACTAATTAAAATAAATAAATTGGAGAAGAATTGTGGAACGATTGTGGAATCTTACCGGACTTGTAAGTGAATTGGAGGACCGCAATTGAAACCACGTGTGGACTATTTTACGAACACGGCGTGTAAGAAATGTCGGTATCACGTTTATAAGGTTAATTAAATCCCATAGTAACCTTTACATTGTCTGATTATAATTTCGTATTACATTGATCCTTAATATTACATTTTTGTTGTACATGCATTCACGGGTAGGGAAGATAAGGTCGATTCGAGTCTCCTTATAGTGTCTACCTGACTGTGTATACATAGTATATTAACCTACCTGATTGTGTATACAGGGTAGAACTATATAGTGTCTACATTGTGTGTACAGGGTAAAACTATATTATGTTTGAGGGGCTAGAGTCACTGATACTTTGCATCAAGTAGTTATCATGAGATCACATTAAACTAGATCATACTTTGATAGACTCGAGGAACGAGACTCGTTTGGTTATCCTTTTCTGGTCATGAGTCCTCACTACTATTTACTTACCACTTTGGATAACGTTATCTGAAAGTGATTCGATAACAGAAATGGGATGGATTCACAATTGCATTTAAATTCTTTGGATTATATTGTTTGTTTAATCTCTTGGATTATTATGCATTTGATTATTACAGGTGTACTGGATAGTGTAGGATTTACTTATCTGACATTATCGAATTTTATAATTAGGTAATGACAGGTTCGAGCATTGACAAAGGAAAGGGGAAGCTATCAGATTTTATGTGACTTCGTTGGTTCTTTTTTCTCTATGTATGTATTTTTTTGAATATTATATATTGTATAAATGGGTTTTGGGTTCGTGTGCGATTATGATCTATTTTAGAGTTGTCGTAATGATTTTGAGACGAATTGGAACATTATGGAGCTAAGGTAGTAGTGGATTAATGTGTTTAAAAACTTAAAATAGGTTAGAATGAATATATATAATTTTGTGATTGCGATATATATGTTATAGGTGGATTATGAGTTCTTCAGCATTTTCACTAAGTTGAGCATGTTTTGTTGAAGATTTTTGTAGGCCGGGAGTTCTGGTGTAGGCTTAAAAATAGAGGAGGTGCTATCAAATTTTTTTTATGGAATCTTGAATATATACTAATCAATTTATGAACCTTGAGGTTTAAGATGTACTTTTTAAATCTTTTGTGGTTAATAAAGTTTCATATTTGATGATTACGATATCATAATTTTATTCATTTATTGATGACGTGATTAAGGCTGCTAGATTATAAAGGAAAATAAGGTAATCTAGGCCAGTTAGATGCCCTAATTAGGTGGGGTCTGACAACGTTAGTATCAGAGCGTAGGATTTTACAAGAATCATTTTGATTGAAGTTAAGTGAGTAATTAGTTGCGAAGTAACGCGACGGAATAGGGATTAAAAAGTTTAAAAACTTTATGATTGTGTTTTTTGTATTATCAAGAAATCGATGGATATAGTTATAATGAACCACTTTTCTTGGAGTTTTTCGTTGCGAACATTATGAGTGGACAACTAGAGTCGGGTTAGGGATATGGTAAGGGCAATAGGGATCCAACACGTATGGATCCAAATATGTTTCAGAACCTAGTGGGATAGATGGTGGAGTTATTGAATATCTTACAAGCACAGGTGGCGCCCAAGGCACCTATGGTTCGTATTGCTCGGGAAGTTCCTACGCTACTCCGATCACTTAGGAGGAGCAACCTACCTCTCGCAAAGTGTAGTCGATAGTGAACCGGTTGTTGCCATTCTAGTTTGGGCTGATCAAGTTGTTGTTAGTGAAATGCCTCGGGAGGAAAGGCGAGGAAGAGAGAGTTTAGGAAATATGATCCTATGAATTTCTATGGTGAGTTAGATTTGAGAATTTGTGGAGACTTGAGTTCTCAATCACAAGAAGCTTCATAACATGTTGGGTGCAAGGTGAACATTTAAGAGCTTCGATATCTTCATACTATTTATAGGCCGATCTTTGGGATTTGATGGAGATCTCTACATTATAAGCATCCCTGTATTCAAGACTTGGGCTGATTTTCTCAAAGAGTTCACCGAGCAATACTTTGATGATAAAATGATTTTGTAGAAGAAACTAAAGTTTAATTGTCTAGTTCGGGAGACATGTCATTGGCTCAATACAATTCTTAGTTTAGTTACATTTTGAGGTTTGCTAGGGAGTCGAGAATGATAGAGAATGAGAAGATGCGCAAGTACATGTATGGGTTATAGGAGGAACTTGGCACTACCATATCGGCAACTAAACCAAACACATTGCGGGAGGTTTGAGATAGGGCCACAACTTATGTGATTACACAGAATTTTCAACGTGAAGATAAAGGCGCAACTAAGTGGAAGATCGTGTGGCTGCGATGAGCGACACATTTCAAAGCACGGTCCGAGATCAAGAGAGGCGATTCTTGTGAGATAAAGGCGCAACTAAGTTGCAAGAATGTGTTGCCCACCATTAGGCAACCATCATGTAAGGGCGTGATAAGTAAGGGGAGTCTTGATGGGGTCTTACAAATGGTTTTCACATATTTTTTAACAACTTTATTTAGGCATGTATTAAACAATAAAGTAGGTATTGTTCTTGGTTTTCTTTTGGAAACTTGAACTACGTTTTCCTTTTGTTTCCATTTGGTTTGGCTATTAGGGAGTTGGTCTCCCAAGTAGGTTTAAACAAGTTTTACCAGTCAGGTTTTAGTGCTCTACGCACCAAATAGTTAATCTGGGGTATTTACCATTTCTTGATGCATTATGGTGCAATTTTTTTTTTTACTCAACTTTACTGTCATGTATTCAATATGAATGCCATTTTGATGCTCTATTGAAAACATTATACGTACTTTACTGTGATTTGTTTGATGTAAGAATAAGAACATTCAAATTAACAACTCCCTGAAATGGGGAAAACAATATCCAAAGAACTATGAAACAACATAAGAGTACAAAGTTCGATTGACTACATATCAGAAGTGTCAATTACAAAATAACAAACCAACAAGGATCCAACCAACAACCAACAAACCAGAGAACAAAATATTTACTACACTAAGATCCAAATCAGTATTCATTACTAAAACGATAGGACGATAATCCAACTATAATAGTCCCTAGATGACAATCTACACAACCTTCAAACCTCTACACTCTTCAGTTCCTCCTTCTAATGATTGTTGTTGTTGTTTTAGAAATTTTTACGCATACCACTAACTCGTCAATCGCTTCATGAATAATGTCGAGAACTCCATCTCAACCTCACTTTCTCATTCCTTATCGGATGAACATCTACCGTTCCCTCCGAACTATTCCCTTTCTCACATTGACAATTGCAATCACTTCCACCATAACTATCTCTTTGCCTTGTGTTTGAATAGGTTAGCATGTTGGGCGAGAGCGTTGATAGTTATCCCAATCAAAGAATCCACCCACCTCCTTCCCAAGACATTACAGACCATAAAAGGTCGATTCTTCTTAGGGCCCTTCTTCTTGACTCGCCTTTTTCCTAGGAAACCATTTTGAACACTTTGGGCAAGGCTCATAAGTGCGCATGAGTCTTCAAAGTAGCCGAGGCTACCACAACTCCAACAACGTTTGTCATTCTTTATTGACATACCTAACAAGAATAATACTTAAAAAGGAAAACACATACACATAAAACCATAAAACGGAATTCAAAAATAAAATCCTCAAACACGAACCTTCGGGTGTGTTTGATAGCAAAAAAAGAAAAAAATCATAGAAAATTGTGTGATTTTTCAATGTAATCGATTTATTTAGTTTTTGATAGAATCGTAACCCCATAAAAACCCACGTTTATATTTTCTTCATTTTTTTCTCTTGTTTCGGGGTGGAAATTCGGGATTTTCTTTTGAACGAATCCCACCCAAACTCGGTCTCCTTCTTCTATAAGAACTAGTCTACTCATGGCTGCAACTATCTCCTCTTAAATCTCTTCCTGCAACTATCTCTTCTCAAATCTCTTCCTTTATAAACTCCAATAAATTTTCTCTCAAATCTCACTTTATTCTCAACGATTCACTTTTGCCCATGTGATCTCCTCCCATCTTGAGAACTTGAGTTTCTCACTTTCTTCTCAACAATCTCCTCCCAACTCAAAACTCGATTCTTAGTTTTGCGTTGTCATTCTTGTTGCAATTATCGGCTTATTAGAGTTGAGAATTTTTTGGAAAACTTTGAACAAACATATAGGTATGTTCTGAAGAGCAAAATCTCAATTTTAATGTGGTCACTTCTTTTCTTTTGTTTATAAGATGTTAGCAAAACTAATTCTACTTCATCAATTTGGTTGATGCCTTGCTTAGAAAGTGCTTGATTATTTGCCTATGTGAGATTCTTGTCTCGTAAAGTGATTGATTAAATGCTTTATATATGTATGTAAATTTGTAAATTACAAGTTACTGAGACATCAAGAATTTATGTACAAAATATCAAAAGTTTTGAGCAAAAGATCAAACATATCATAACCAAAATGCTACTATTTATTGGCGGTGCACTTATCCCCGTGCCCACCCAAAAGCGTCCCATCTATGGAATACACCGCTTGTAGGATGCACAAATTATTTTATTAACGCCACTAAAAAGATTGGTTGTCACTTAGGTACATAACATGTATCCTAATTGAAGCCATTCAAAACGTTCCAACCACCTCACTTCCCCTATTAAAGATATTCTCACTTCCTCATTACGTTGTAGATCTTAGTTTCTTCCATGTAATTTCCCCCTGCCACTCTTTTGAATCATGAGATCTTTAGCAAGGCCTCATGTCATGCAAACCACACTAAGCGCTTCATTGGTACTCCTCAAAGCTCGACATTAAACTATGGTCAAGAACTTCACGAGCTATGTTCCTAAGCCTGCTTCTTCCTCCTAAAAGATAAATAAAGATACACAAGTTGTAAACACTCACACAAATGGATGCCCCCAGGTAAAATAAGCATTCATGAGATTAAGGTGCCTGCATTGTAACCATCTTTGCCACTGGACCAGGCATCACAAAGAACATGAAAAACACCCCATCAAAGCGTGTACCTTCATGTGCAAACCAACATCAATAAAGATCCCATTTTGATTAAATGCTTTATTGATTTCATCTCAACTGGTACCCATTCTAGAAAGTTGTAGTAGCAATTCAAATCAAATAAAAATGAAGTAACATGAAGGTAGTCTTAAGGTTCTCTTTTCTTGGATGGGGACATTAGCAATGAAGTGAAATGTTCTTAAAGTAGGTTGTCTTAAGGTTTTTGTCTCTAAATTTACATTACTGAGACCTAAATGGTTAAAAAATGCGATCAGTCTTAATAGTGTTTTCTAATCTAGATTCATATCACCAGTTTATGATTCCTTCTAAAGCATTTGTATGTTTAAGATTGGTACCAATTTAACAGTGATGATGCTACAAGCTAGTGATTGGGCGACACACTTTTGATATAAACATTGCCTATATATAAGATGCACACTAGGATTTGCGCATCCTAATCTTGATGCACGATGCAATAGAATCGAATAAATGTATCGACAACAAATACACCAAATATGCATGTTAAAAAGCTCAAAAGTATGTTAATTAACTAGGAGTATTTCTTAGCTTAAATTGTCCATTTCTACCTATCTATAAGTGTCGGGAATTCTTGGGTACTTGGTGAATCAATTTGAAGGTGTGCTTCAAATACTCTTTTGGTCTTTTAAGGCATAAATTGTTGTATTTATGCTTTGAAGAAATAATTCACCTGGCTTTACTTTATTTTATTTTTGAAAACTAAGGAAAGCTTTATGAACATATATTGACAAAAAGAGTATATAGATTGATATAGAGATGGAAAAGATGCATGGTTGGCACCGTCGGATTTTGATTGATATTCGAATGAGTTCTTTATATGAGTATATTTGTGTAAAACACCCAAATGGGCACTTGATCAACATTAATCGCATGATTCTTTTGAAGGAAAAAAAAATATTTTAACCATGATGAGAAGTATGCATTTCATATGGCTTCATAGTTAGGGGCACTTGATCAATATTAATTGCAAATGATTCTTTTGTATATTTTGTTTTTCTAAATATTTTACATTTATGAGTTACCTAAGCTGATGAGTCGTGTACTGCATAGCTTTATGATGTGACGTTCACACTATAATGGCTAAACTAAGTCTTGTTAAAAATAAAATAACTATCCTAGCTCCTTCCAAGTTACTACATAACTCATTGAAATGATGCTTAATCCTTGTTAGGGAGCTTATAGTTTAGAGTTTGTTTCGTGGATTGATTTTTCATTGTCATCCTCATTGATTAAGTTTACATTTACTTAGATGCCTAATGAAGAAGATAGAAAAAAAGCAGCAGACTATAATTATGATGATGTTGCTACTCAATTATGTACAACATCGTAACTCGTTGAACATAAACCTCGAATGAATAGAGATGAAGAAAGGAAACTAATATTAAATTATTTTTACAAAGAAGTCCGAAAAAATTGTAAGGATCAGTTGCGATTGAAACGAGGTCCATTCAAAGAGTTTTGCGAATTCTTCATCGTACGCATTGGCTAGTTAAATGACGTAAAGTGTAAACGTAAAAAAACAAGTAGCTATGTTTTTGCTTGATAGTTAGACACGATAATCGAAATAGACGAACAAATTTTGAATTTATTCGTTTTGGTGAGACAATTAGCCACTACTTCCATGTTGTTACAAGAGCTCCCATTAGTATGTACAAAGGTGTAGTCAAGCTTGCAAATATAAATACTTCTCCACAAGACAAAGAATCGAACCCAAGTGCTTGATATCGTTATTTTGAAGTAATGGATTTAATTAAGATTTTTTAAGTTTGTCTTGTAAATAACATAATAATAAATTATAATAATTTGTGGATATAAAATAAATAAATATTAAATATTAGGATGCGATCGGAGCATTAGATGGAACTCATTTTCCATGCACAGTACCGATTAAAGAGCAGCGAAACTACCGCAATAAAAAGGTTTTACTTCCCAAAATGTCTTAGTGGCATGTACATTTGATATGAGATTTACATACGTATTTCTGTGGTTTGGAGGGCTTGGCTCATGATGGTCGTATATTAAGTGATGTTGTTAGGCCAACTCGAGTGGATAAACTAACTATACCACCAGGTTAGACACATTTTGTATAACATTTGAATAAGCATTATTTTTATTTTTTTGTTGTCGTGATACTTTCAACTAATTCCAACTACTATGATATCATTTTAATGTAGGAAAATATTATTTGGTTGATGTTGGGTTCCCTAATGTTCCTGGATTTTTAGCACCTTATCGCGGTACAAAGTATCACTTAAAAGATCAAGTAGGTCGTACACCTAGAAATGGAAGGGAGTTGTTCAACTTTCGACATTCGTCCTTGCGTAACGTAGTAGAAAGGACAATAGGGCTTCTAAAAAAAGGATTTGCATTTTTACGGCACGAACCATTTTATGATGTCAAAACTCAATAAAATGTCGTTTTAGCATGTTGCGGATACACAATTTTTTGAGAGAACAAGATCCCGAAGATCTATGTGAAGAGATGATGAAGATATATATGAAGATGAAGAAGATGATGATAGCGCATAAGAATATAATATTTTCATACATCAATCTCCAATTTGGATATATAAACAAGATGCATTGGCCGAGTTAATGTGGAATGAGTACCACTAGCCTAGACAAGCTTATGACTAGTTTTAAATGAAATTATATATAATGTTGAGCATATGAGTTGGTGTACATAGTTTGTATGAATTTCTTATTACTTTAAATTTGATTTCTTTGAAATTTTTCTTAATTAGTAGATTGTCATATATAGTCTTATGTTACATCATCATATATACTTTGTCATTTTTCTGTTAAAAGTATATATAACTTTAGTATCTTATAAAAACAGATATGGAAGAATCAATTGGGAGCGTAAAAGTAGTGCCAAAAGGGCAAATGAGTTGGAACGACCTCATGGATAAGATCATGCTTGAAATTATTTTGGAAGAGTATGGATTTGGCGGGTAATTCATGGAAACCGACGTGTATACTCGAGTTTGCTTAGAGTTGCTAAAACAATTAAAACAACAAGTACACCTAGCTAATGTGAAGCTAGAATCAAAACATTGAAAGCCAATTACTTCTCTGCAGTGGAGGTAATATCTCAAAGTGGGTTCGGATGAGATCTAGATATACAAACTTATTACAAAGATATGTTTTGACATGGAAAGAATATCTTCATGTACATTTTAGGTTTTGTTGGAATATACAATTGTATTAGTGATTTATATTAACTAATTATATCTCTTTGTGTGTTAGTGTGTATGTTTGAATGTAACGAAACATCTAGAAAAATAATCATATCGTAAGAAGTGTGTGTCATACTACGATGAGTTATCTGTCATATTTGGAGATGATTAAGCTACCGGAGGGAATGCAATGACTGGTAATGAGGCAAACATAGAATTTCCTTCTTTGGAAGAAATGAGTGAGTAACTTTTGTAGAGTAAATGATTGCTTATTAAATATTACACTTTTTTTTTATTCAATATACATCTCCCTATTGACTTTGAATGATTAATTATTTGTTAGAATAATCCATGTCTTATTGCTATTGTTTTTTGTAGGCAATGTAGAGAAGTCACTCCCAATTAAAGATGAAAAAGATGAGGTGAATCACTCGCTATCCAGTTCAACTCGTATGGCATCAAATGGCCAGAGAATTAAAAGGAAGAAGAGTAGTAGCGTTGATACTATCGAGCAAGGACTAACTGCAGCTGCCAACAAACTAGCAGATCCATTTGCACACACAGATTGTGCACGTCTTCAAAAAGAGCTTCGTAGTATTCCTGAACTAAGTCAAGAAGACGTAATGCGTGCCATGCTTTTGTTGGGAGGTGAAGTTAAGGATACGAATATATTTTTCAGTTGGATGAAAACTTGAAGAAATATTTGGTGATTTTATATTTGCAGAGAAAATTTTAGATTACTTTTATAAGCTAAAACATAAGTTTTTTTTGAAAAATCTTTGAAACATTATTTATTTTCTTTCATTTATGTTAGTTATCAATTAATTAAATTATTATGATTATTTTGAGTTCATAAATTTTTTCAAGATAGTTGTTATCGATTCAATTTCATTGCGTAACCTTGATTAATTATCTTCTTAATTTAATTTTGGTTCGAATTCGTGAGACTGCAGAAAAATCTAGTAGAAAAATGAAAAAAATTCATTATCTATCAAACAGCAGAAAATTGAAAAAGAAAATTTTCTTATGTGCAATCAAACAACAATGAGAAATTCTTTTAAGAAAATTCTCTCAAGAAAATTTGCTAAAGTAAATACTTTTTTCTCATTGAAAACTTCTTTGCTATCAAACACACCCTAAGTGTAAACCAAGAACCATACAACATAACAACAATACAAACTTCAGAAAAAAAAAATCCAAAAATGCAAAGCCAAACACTAAAACCCCCGAAGACCAACACAAACCCTACAATAGCAACTATCCAATTTAATTATTATACCTGAACACATAAAACACACCATAAACCCTAAAACCAACAAATCCACATTCGAAATGGTGAAACCCTAAAAAACTCTAGTGAAGGTAAACCACGAAACCTTAAAACCAACAACACAACTTTTAAAATTGTGAAGCCCTAAAACACATCCGAAATAACAGTGAGGATTTTGAAATTTGAAACTGGGTGACAAAGTGTTTTTTCCGTACTGATGTTACGAAATTTATTTAAAAAAACAAATTTAACTGCGCTTTTAGTCTATTAAACAAGCTCGCTTACTTGACAATGGTGGACCCATTGTCCAAATTTCAGGTTGGTGCACGAACTGGGTCACTAAATCATTTTAATTTCCTATATTATTTATATAATAATCAAAATATGCAACTTACGTTTTTAATCAATATTATGTCTATAATTAAGCTTCTTTGACGTTACAAATTTGATGAGAATTTGTATTTACAGTGAAAGTTGGATGGTTCACCCTCAAGCCTATAAAAGAGCACTTGTACCATCAAACAATTTGTAGAATGTTTGGAGCTTATGAGGGTGATAATATCATAGTATGATTTTAGGAGACTAAAGGCTTCTACACATTTCTTACATGGAGCCGCTGCAAAGAACATGTATTGCCTTCATCATCTTCATGTTCCTACACTTAGCACAAATTTACTTTATGTTTCTACTTCTACTCATGCTAACAACGTCTCATTTGAATTTGAATTCTTTAATTCCTTATTGTTTTGGAATCAAGGATATTCTCACGAAGGATTTGCTCCTCAAATGACATATTGAGCTCATGTGTCATCTATTCCTAAGCAAGCTTTTCTTTCTAGTCTATATATCCACTTGGCATTCCACATTTGGGTCTCGGTTGCAAATAAAAGTGTCATCGAATAAAAATTTTAGTTTATGTCATGCTTGTTTTATTAGTAAAAGTCACAAGTTGCCTTTTCCTGCATCCCGTATCCCGTTATAAGGCACAAGGTCCATTAGACTTGGTGGTTCCATGATAAGTATATTTGGAACTACTAAGATTATATTCATGATCTATCAACTACTTGTATTTATCTTATATTTGTATCTATCTTGTGGTTGTAATTAACTTTCTCTATATATTGTACATTCCTAATACAAATAACACATTCAATTGGCAACAATCTTGATACTAGCATTCTCACTTTGGTTAGGATTATTTGAGAAATATATATATAGATTTATTTTTGCAACTACTTGTATTTATCTTGTATTTGTATCTATCTTGTAGTTGTAATTAACTAACCGTCTTTGTCTTTGTATGAGAAAACACTCACTACCTTAACTTTTCATTTTTTTTTCATTTATTTTTGCGTCCACCGCACTAGTAAAGATATATCGTTGTCTCTATTCAATGTATATAGCTCATTTTCGATATAGATATAGTCATATAGACATAAGAATTGTACGTAGATTAAGATATAGTTGTCTCCGTTTAATATATATATATCTATTAAACACTACTATCGTTAATATTCAACCACGTCTCGATAATTCATATTCCTCTACTTTTCTTTTATATTCGGTTTTTTGCCCAATACCCGATCTCTGTGTTTTTTTTTGAGTTATTTTTGTGTTTGTTGTCTTTATCGATCGTTGAAGAAGCCTATATTATTAATAAGATTGATACACCTTTTTAATATTCTCTTTTGCTATTTTTCTGTCTTTTGATCGATTTGCCCACCTAGATTCTTGTTAAAATAGTCTACCAAATATTTTTTATCTTAAAAAAAAAAAGATGATATAATGACACCTCCAAGTCACACTTGTCATGACGTGTGGGCCTCGAGATAAAAATGGTGAGATTGATGTGAGCCCGCACGTCATGTCACACTCTAATATTCCATAATAAAAAAAAACTGACTTTTTTTGTAGATTAAAATCTTTTTTAAAGATGTTTTAATATTTCTTGCAAAAGTCTTACAAATTTTTTTTTTTTTTTTTGTGGATAAAAAAAATTCCATGCTAAGATCTTATATTGCTTGTCTATATATATTTCAGCTCTTGATAGAGCATCTCTAATGGTAAATATGGATTGTGGGTGTGGATTCATAAACTCCAAAAACCTTCTTCCATACACAATTCGGATTGTAGATGTGAAAACATTTTTTTATTGTTAATTCTTTTTAAAAGAATAAATAAATTTATTTATTTCCTAACCTAACATATTTTATGACACATCATTTTTTTTTTTTTTAAAATAAGGGACATATATTTCTCGAATTATTACAATTTTAAAATATTTAGAAAAAATGTTAGACAAACTTAAATTAAATTCTCAAACGAATGAGAATCATTTGGTAAAACATAAAATGAAATTGAGGCTTTAGGGAAGCATAAGATATGGATATCTTGGATTTTAAAACGAAGTTAGACGAACTTAAATTAAACTCCAAAAACCTTCTTCGATACACAATGCAGATTGTAGATGTGGAAACATTTTTTTTTTTTTATTGTTAACTCTTTTTAAAAGAATAAATATATTTTTTCAGTTCTTTTGTTTAACTTTTTTTATCCATTTTTTTTTGTTCGTCTGCCTTTTTTTATCCTTATATATTTTTTAAAACAGGATATGATAAATGATATTTCAGGATAAGATATATATATATATTATCCTTATATATTTTTTATCCTTATATATATCATTTAAAACAGGATAAATAGATATATTTTTTATCCTTATATCATTTAAATGATATATATCAATTAAAACAGGATGAATGATGAAAAATATCTATTTTTTATCCTTATATTTTTTAAAACAGGATAGGATAAATGATATATATATATACCTTATATTTATATATAAGATATATAGTATGATATATATAGATTTAAAAAAAGTAGCCTACCAAAAAAATATCCATATAGCATGTATGTGTAGAAAACCGAAATCCAATTTCGTTACCCAATATTTTTCTCGATTTTTCTATTTTCTTGAGATATCTATTTTATCTTCAATCCCCATTCGTCACAACCCCATTGGAGATGCTCTTTCATTACAATTCTTGAAAAATGAAAAATTATGACGAGAACAACGACCTTATCGTGTCTCTCTCATCCGTGATTTCTCCAAAAAAGAAAGAAAGAATGCATGCGTTAATTTAAGGTTTTAAATCCAAAATCAGTTTTAAGATAATCTTTCGAATATTTTTAGTTTGCTAATTAAGAATTCTTTAGAGAATCTGTATTAGACAAAATCTTGTATTAGATAAACCCAAACGAGAATCAGTGGTTGAATGTCAGCATAGGCTGAAAACTCATTGAATACACTATGACACAATCTAATCAAACGCATATTTTTCAAGATTTGTTATCAAATACACCCTTGTATGGGCATGATGCAAGAAAAAATCCCAACCCCAAACAGGAAATACCGCTGGAAAAGACTACAACCGCATCATCGGGCATAGTAATCGTCTACTTTTAAGTATTTATCCGGTTCACTTTGTTCAACATCAATCTATACATTCGATAATCTCAACATGCTATCAGCCAAAGACGAAGAGACCAAAGGAGAGATGAGGGGAGGGGAGGGGAGGGGAGGGGAGGGGAGGAGGGGGGGGGAAAACTAATGAAACTTAGGCTTCATGAGTTGTGGGTTAACAGCACCAGATTTGTTAACCGCACTAACACCACCCTCATATAACTGCAGATCTGATTTTTCCAATGTTCTGCAAAAGAAAACATAAATACCTATTCAACTTAAAAATACATGAAGTGGGAAGAACTTATATGAAGGAAAGTGTATGAGAGCTTCGGTTGATTAAATTGAGGACCAAGATTCACTATCTATCAGTAATAGTTTAATTATAGAAGCCAAAACCAATATTTATGGTATTGTATCATCTTGCAAGCATAAAATTATACATGCTAACATAGCGAAGATTGCAAGTGAAATAATACAACTTACATCTTTGGCTGATTCCGTGTTGATATTCTCCTTTCACGAAACTCCATTGTTAAGCCAAAATTTGTAGATTGGCGTTGGACAAAGTGAAGCTGATAAATACATAAGCAAATAAAGTCAACCACAAAGAAGGAAATGGAGATTCTTTAGTATAAACTAAAATAAGCATGCAGCCTAAAGCAACAAAGTAGGCGTAGTTACTATGATTTCTTGCTGTTTCAAAATCACAGATGGAGCTTCTGATGACTAAAAAGTTTTCCTTTGAACAAGTAAGTTTAAAGATCTTAGCTTTATCCTAAGCACAAACCTTTCAGCCATCACGTATTCCAAACAATAGGATATGGTCCTCATTGTTGATCAGCTTGTGACCTTGAAAACACAAGCAGAAATGACTCCATACATGAGACCTGCATAGCCATATTTCGCTTGAAACAAATCAGAAAGCAGAACCTCTGCAGTACAATAACTGCAAAAATGTAATCAGTTTTATAAATATATTACTTGATCAAGGTATTGTTGTGAGCCTAACAACTTCTCTTTTCTCTTTTTCTTTTAAGATAAAGAACAAGCAACCTTCCTATATTCAAAAAAGAATGCTCGACGGTAATCTTCCAAAAACTCCTTAGGTACCATCCCCTCTTTAATCAATTTATCCCTCGAGTTGGGAGGCAAGCTCCATATCATTATGGCATAAGCCTTGTACATCTAATAACCTGTTTATGAAGCAACCAAGATGTTTCTGAAGTTTGTGAATATATGAATCTTGAGATCCACAATGCTCTATGGAAGTAACTAGGGTAGGTACATTTCTTTCTATGCCTAAGCTCAAAAGTTGATTGGCGACAAGAACTACATTTCGTGTTCTAGATCTATTAATGCTTTATGGATGGAAACTTGTTCACAAAAATGATTATATTTGATGCTCTAGGATCCAGGACAACTGCCAATGATGTGCTCACAAAGTCTTGATCAGTTCGTGTATTTTTTATGATTAAGGCTCACAATTAGGGATGAGCTAGTGGAAACATTTTGGCTTTGAATATATGTTTTCAATTAAACATCTTTAAATCTAATTAAACACATGCCATGATCTTTTCTATAGTATTGAACAAAAAAAATGAAAAATGAAAAACAAACTCCAACTGATTGAGCAGGCAGCAAATTTGTGAACGGGTATTGCCTCGTCTTGATGTATAGTCTTTTGGAGGTCGATGTTTGAAATTCAGAAATTTTCCCTCTATTGTTTTTTTTTTCATTTGCACCATGAATGATAGATTTTATCACTCGTACATCCTTTTAAATGCCATGTATCACAAATAATTGACCCATTTACTACAGAAAACATGAACGGATGGAATTATAATAAGATTGCCATACTAATATCATCAAAGATATTTTTATTCCCTATATGTCATGGTCTTAATCAGTTTGTTGCATTTCTATTTTTCTAAGCCTTACTTATCAGTTAGGATTGCTGAGAGTCCACACTCATTGTACATCTAATAACCTTTTTATGAAGCAAACGATGTTTCTCAAGTTTGTGAATATAAGAATCTTGAGATCCATAATGCGCTACAAAAGTAACTAGGGAAGGTCCATCTCTTTCTATGCCTAAGCTCAAAAGCTGATTGGCGACAAGAATACGGGGAGACCTCTAACGCTACATACATCAATACTATCTCTTATTTTACATACATCAATACTGAATATATCACTCTCAAGTTTATGTCACCCTAGCCCTCCCATTTTCATCAACCTTCCATATCTAATCTAAGACTAAAAAGACAAAGCATAGCTCCGAATCCCAAATTCAAATCATTGAAGGCATCAATAAGTTAGAGATCCTTTTTATTGATAAGTTATTTACTTTCAAGATTTTCACACAGAGGGTTCGAGCAAAGAAAAAAATAAACGGGATACTCTATTCTACACAACAATAGCTGAGAATCTGTTAATGATTTGAAACAATGATGTTACTTTTATCAAATGCCATTTTATTTCTTTTCTCAAGCAACAAAAAATAAAACAATCATCTCCCAAGAACTTAATTAATAGACAAATCAAATATATAGGCAAAAAGAATATACATAAAATGAAAATAAAGAATATACTAATGTCTGAACATCTGCACAAATAAAAAATCACATAAAAAAAAAAAAAAAAAAAAAAAAAACACATCAGAACATAACAAGAAAGTACATAGAATTGTTAATGTATCGATAAAAACCCACATCAAGAACCATACAAAAAGACCCAAAAACACAGATATACTAATACATCACTAGAGAACACTAGGAAAAATCCAATATGTGAGGTGTCATTTTAATTTTTAGTTCTATGCAAAACCCACATCAAGAACTCTAAAAACAACCCAACATACAGAATTAAAAAAAAAACAATGGAGGCTGGAATTTTAATTATTTTCTCAATATTTATCAAGAACCCCTAAAAAACCTAGAAAGAAAGGAAACCCAGAAGCATAAACCATCAATGGAGACATCAGAAACGAAGGAAACACAGAAGTAAAGAAGAACCATGAAGGTACCGAAACCAAAGCCACCGTGAGGATCAACGATGGAGAGATAGCAGAGAGGATCAACCAACCCCATCAAAATCAAAATATTCCTCATTCACGGTGTGCTTCTTCTTTCAACCAAACCCCATCGAATTCAGAGTGAGAATCGAGAGCGAGAGAAGAGTGGCCCAGTGGGATTGATGATTCAGAGAGAAATACAGAGAGAGAGAGAGAGAGAGAGAGAGAGAGAGAGAGGAGAGGAACGGGGGATGAGTGCGCAGAGGAGTGTAATCTCTGTTATTTTGTGTTGTGAAGAGCACTGGTTGACGGTGATGAAGATGCCTTTGGAGTGCGCAGAGGAAGTAAAGCCAATTAGTGCGCTAATCAGGTTTTTGGGCAGCGCTGTCTGGGAAGCGAAGTTAGCGCGCTAAGCGGCTAAATTTTGAGTTTTTCCCAACATCTTTAGTAATGGATTGGTTTTGGTTTTGAACATGACTCAAAACCCATTCATAAACCTCAGAATGACTTGAAATTTTGAGTTTAGTATACCAGCGACCTAGGGAACCTTAAAGGAGTGCTGGGGTTGGGTTTTGAGGTGCGAGCGGGTGTTGGCGACTAAGTTTTCATTGCTTCTATTGTAAGTAAATCCATGAGAAATTCACTTAGCATTCTTTGGATTTCAGTATTTTATATATGTTGTTTTTATGTTGTCATTGCGCTAGTTGGGCTTGCTAGACCATTCCATTCTCGTATATGTCAGTGTATAGTCGATGAGACAATATGGCTCCGGCCGACACCTCGTCGATGACGACCCGAGAATTGTCGTGCGCTATTGCCATACTCGACACTACACGTAAGACTCATCTCTGCGAGTCAATAATTTCGAGAGTGGATTTGCATCAAATAGAAACAAATTATATTAAAAATCCTTAATATGATTGTAAACTAATAACTATAGGATTTGCAATATAAATTAACGGGGGTGTATTCAATTGAGATTTTAACGAACTTTTGGTTACTTTTAATTACTAAAAAGTTTAGGTGTATTCAATTAAAACTTTTAGCGAGTTTATAAAAGTAAGGTGTATTCAATGTGAACTTTATAGACTTTTTAAAAGTCTATAAAAGTTTTGAGGTATTCAATTTAAACTTTTAGAGATTTTATAATGTAAGGTGTATTTAATTTTTTGGTGACTTTTGTGGTTTGGTTATAAATCTCGACTTTTATAGACTTTTTGTATAAAAATACACATAAAGAAATCTTCAACTTCTCCTCACCACAACCCAGAAACTTTTAGAGACTTTTAATTTTTGTTGGTTCATTTATTCAATAAGGACTTCATTGTTCACAAGGTATTTTCTTCTTAATTGTTTTTATCAACTTCTCTAACCACTCCACAGCTAATGTCTATGTTGATGAAAATGAAAATGATGCCGTTATTAACAAGATCTCATTCTTCCGTCATTGTACATTTTTTATAAGATTTTTTTACGAAGAAGTTTCGTTTATTAAGTGTATAATTATAATCTCAAAAAGTGTTATATTATTATTTTTGGAGAAGATAATCGTATATTTTTTTTTTCAAATACAAGAAGTGTTTTTTAAGAAATTTAAACTATCATTCTTAAGGAAAAAAATATAAGTTTTTTTTTTATGTAAGTAAAAAAAAAAAAAAAAAGTGCAAAATTTTTACACAATGATCTTATTTGATTTCTTTTTTGCCACTAAAAGATGATTCATTTACCTATTTGTTTTGTTGATATTTATTTACTTATTTGTTATGTTACTATCTTGATAGTAATTCATTAATATGTATATATGAATTTTTTTTATTAAAATACAAAATAATTTTTAAAAAATCAGTAATAGTTCTTAAGAAAAAGAAATATAAGTATTCATCTATTTTTTATAATAAAGTGCAAAATATTGTTTCAATATAAAAATCAAAAAAATTTACTAGTATCAATCAAAATCATGTTTAAAAAGTTTACAAAAGTCATTAAAAATCTTAAATGTTAATAAAAATCATCAAAATGAAGTTTACATAAAGTTTATCAAAGTCATTAAAAGTCTACAAAAATCTACAAACTTCATAAAAGTCATCCACTTATAAAAGTAACAAAAAATCTATTAAAATCTCAATTAAATATACCCCCCGTAAGTGGCCTTAAATTAATAAGATACTGCAAAGTTTTACGAAAATAGCGTTGAATTATACACTTTTTGTAAAACAAGTAAAAAATATATTAAATTGATTTTTTTCTTGTAAAACTAATTAGGACTCAAGTAAGGAAAGTAAGACGATGAACTAGATATTTGATAAGTCGTTAATTATGCAATTATATATAGGTTATTTATATATTTTTTATGGTTGAGTCTCCAAAATATTAGCTTAATTATCTTTATTTATTATTTTTAGGTTTAATGGAGTGCACAGTTGAATCCGGGGCGAAAAAGTATGCAAAATCGAGTATTCATGTACCCAAATCTATTCTACACCGAAAACCGCGTTAGCGCATCCCGAGGCAAATTTGGTGGGGCCCACAAGAGTGATGATGTCGCGGACAGCGGCACACACTTAACATGTGCGTGTGTCAATGAGTAGAGGAGTTGGTATGCTGTGGCGAGGCGTATGCGATTGATGTGCATGCATGTGAAATGTCCATGGGATCGGCCTCGAGAAGAGTGCCAAGGTGAGATGATGGAGATCCAACAGCTAAGCATGCATGTGGTGTGCGTTGCTGCTTGCATGATTTAAGGAGAAAGTTTGGAAGAATCTGTTTTTGGTTTCTTATAGGAAATATATTATTATAGAAACATAAGGTATATATATATACAAAGGAAAATGATTTTCCGACATTCTTTTGTTACATACATTTGCTACACAATGATATAGATTCCCTTAAAATTTATGGAGTCCACACATCTCAATTAAATCTACACCGTTGTGTAGCAAATGCATTTCTCTTAAAATGTTATATTATCATCTTCTACATATACATATAAATATAATAACAATGAGATAAAAAAAAGAGAGCAAATTGAAGCTCTCTCGGCTCGCTTCTATTTTCTCGAGGTCTCGACTTCTATTTTCTTTTCTCTTTGATTCGATTCTTCTTCATCTCTACTTTTCTTTTGTTTTGTGCACTTCATCCATGAGACACTAATCTCATGGCCTAGGCAAAACCTGCGAGGAGGTTCAACTATTCTCATCCTTAGATTTGTGAGATTTATTTATTTTAATTTCATTGCTTTTCATTATTATTTTATTCTCTTTGTTAGTGATTGATTAATTAAAGTTAAATTTACATTTAAACCCTGATTCTTTTGCCAGTGAGTCGTAAGCATCCGTTCTTATGTAATAAGACCACACTAGTGACAATTGACCCTACCGATTGATTCGCCTCTTTTGGAACCGGTTAAATAACTTAGGAATATAGGCTAAATCGACGCACTAGTGATCCAGATTGTCTAGGTGTATTGACTTCACAAAACTCATTGCGACCATCGTGTTAAACCCAATGCGCTTGAGTATAGGGTTATATGATTGATAGGGAAGTAGTCATTGTCGTACTTTGGCTATCGAGATTAGGAAGTGCGATGAACCGCGTACGTTACTGAGTCTATAGCTACACTATGATACTTTTGATTTGCATAATTTACATAGATTTGATAACCAAATCCAATATTTTATCGAACCAAACTTGTATGTCTTGGCCTATGTGTTTTTCATTAATTGATTTTAAAACAATTTTCATTCCTTTATTTATTTTATTGTTACTTAGATTAGTTAATTTATTCATTCTCTCAAAACACCCGTTTTTTCTCATTTCTTTTCTTTTTGACCTTAGAAAGATAACAATCCCCATAGGATCGACCCTTTACCACTATCTACAAAATAGTTGGTCTAAGTAATATATTTTATTGACGCGTTCGGTGCTCGTCAATATTGAACAAGAGAATAGATTAGGGAAGTGTGAAAGGTTTCATTTTAATATATTTGTACACATTACATGGAGAGGACCCCATTATATAGCCCTTTTGGTCATAATGAGATGAAGACAAAAGGGCACAAGTTATACTTACATATAATACAATATTAACTTACAATTAAATAGGTGTTACAAAAGGTTGGGATAGGAAGAGTCATACACTTTCCTATTACATTTACAACACTTTCCTTGGATGACACTTGTTGAGATAATATGCCTCATTAAAACCTCTATTAAGAAAAATCGTGTGGTAAAAAGATTTAGTAAAGAAAAAGATAACATTGTTATGATCAATCTTTATACGAGTATGATATTGATAGAATTGTCCCATTAAAAACCTTGCTAGGAAAACCTAGTGAGATAAAATCATACCCAAGAGGAAAACCTAGTGGGATAAGACCTTATCTAAGGGAAAAAGAGTGCAATGCACTAATCAATTACTCCTTTTGATTCTCCCCTCGCGTTCACATGAGTGAGACATCTTATACTACATTGCAACAAATCATTGCAATTAATTTAAAAATACAATATCTGGTCTTTTACACTTTAAACATTTTGTTGGTTCTTGTGCATTTTGTTGCATAGGGACATCATTTCTTATATGAACCTTTAATGTTGGAACATATGATTTTGCCACTCTTTTATATTAACACACTTATCAAGTAATTGATTCATAACTTGTTGCTAATGAATGATCATTTAAACTTTAAGTTCATATTAATTTGTACGTGGATCATAATACAACAAACTTGATGCGTTTCAAGCAATTTCACGTCATTCCTTTTGAATTGACTTTATATCTCCCCCTAACAAATGGTGAGAAAATTGCCTTATCAAAGTGACAATTAACAAAGATTGCTATAAATATATTCTCTGTCAAGGGCCCAGGGCATCTTATAATATGATTGATGGAGAGTTAAATCAATATAAGTCTCATATTGATTTGCCTTAAGATAATCACTAGCTGATAAAAAAATGTGGTTCCATAAAAGATGTCCATGCGAATTTATAATTTTTCGCATTATATTGATGATTATGGATGATCAAAAAAATCATTCCACATTTTGAATGTTATTAGATCATCTGCTTTATGATGATATTCGTTTTAATTTGCCTTATGTAGAAAAAGAAAATAAGAATGTATAGCTGGGAATTTCATTCTCAGATAACACCAAATTTATATAGATAATTTCTCTATTATTCTGAGTAAAATTCTTCTAGTGGAAGGCATTAACTACATTATAACTATTGTACCAGATATCGTCTGAATATTAGCCTAAGCTAAGTCCAATTTTCAGAAATATTCACTTTTATATCAAAACATAAATTCATCATCTTTATTTAGCTCATGATTTGAATACATCTCAATGTGTCAATTTTAATGAGCCATTTTCAATGATAAAATTCATACTTTTGCCTTTGATTTTGAAGTCATGGTAAAGGTCACCAAAATATTTGGGCATATGACATTATATAATCAGTATGGCTCAATAGCCTTTTATACGTGACATAGCTTGTCACAATTTAAAGCATGCTCATTGTCAATAACTTTACCCATTTATATTTCATGCGGTGCACCACTTTTATTTCACTTTTGGTGAAATTACTAATACGACCTTTACCATATCATTTTCCCTTTTCCACGTCCAAAATTTTATCATTGCGACCATGGTCATTTTATAAACGCAACATATGCTTCATGAAACTTGACCATTAATTGGACGTAAGTAATATTATAAGTATAATATCTCATTATTTTACTCACTACTATGAAGGAAGAAATCAATTTATAATATTCATATTAAATTGATATACGCACTCGATATTTTGTTGCAATAATATATCGAGGCGTATCTCATGATTTTATTATATCGACTTATAAATCACAATTCTGCACAAACCTCAACCAAGAGGTAATAAAAGTTGCGAGTAATTATAATTTCTATTCGATCGATATAAATATTGAACCTTGGGACACAACCACTCATTTCGAGCTTTTTGGAGCATCGCCAATTTTGATTTTATTCATAGCTCCTTAAGGAGAAATGATAATTATAAAGTGATATATTCACTTTTCAAATCTCTATAGAGATATTGGCGAATAAACACTAGCGTTATGCGCACAACCTTGCGTAGATGCTTTATTCATAATTTTAGCATCCAATTTGCCTTGACAAGTGATTTTTGTCAATAATCTCATGACAACAAATTCAATCAAGTATAACATTTTTGAAAATAGAGATAATGTAAATAGTTTTCTCTTTTTTGTATGTAAAATACATAATATATGATTAAATAAATGTCCAAAATTTGATTATTTTATACACAAAATATACTACTTATATGAACCGATGGGACGATGATGAAAATCTACTTAACAATCATGCCTCCTCGAATTGGATAACCGTCTCCTTTTCAATGTTTAGCTTTACCGGGGACAAGGCTTATCCACTATCAACTCAAACTTACATTATTATTCGTATTATGAACAAGAAAATAATTAAAAAAACCAAAAGACCAAAAAGGTTATTGGTTTTGTATAGTGTAGGATAAATATTAAAGGACATAATGGTCATTTCGCTACCCTATTAATCAAAAAACAAAATCGAAAGCAAGGGTATCGTCCCATTATTCATCGTCTTCCTCATCGTCCCTAATAGTTAACCATCTATCTCCTCTTCGTCTCTTCATTGATTTTATCTCTTTTTATCTCTCTATGTCTTCGTCTCTCAATCTCGTCACGAGTTTGGATTGGAAAAGAGAAAACGTGGTCACCATGGTGTGTGACGATTTGAAGATGAGTTTCGATTTGATTTTCGGTTTTGGTGGAATGTTTTGTGTTTCAATTTAAATTCGAAGATAGAAGATTTGTTGTTGTTGGGTGTGTGGATTGAAGGAAAAATGAGGAGGTGAGGGATTGAGTGGAATAAAAGAAATTAAAAAAAAATGGTGATGAGAGGAGAAAAAGAGATGTTGATGAAGAAGAAAGAAAGATTGAAAGACGATGGGGGGAGCTTGAGCTCCCGCCCAACCTCTACGGGGTTGGGCATCCCGATGATAGAGGTTGGGCATCCCAGTGATAAAAAAACAAACAAACAAGCTACATAACTTGAAACAGATAGGAGGTTGAAGACGATGGTTGATCCCCAAATCGGGACCAAACCGGGCCCGTTCAGGGATTCAAACCCATCTTTAAGGGTGTGTTTGATAGCAAAAAATTTTTTCAATGAAAGGAACGAGACTCGTTTGGTTATCCTTTTCTGGTCATGAGTTCTCACTACTATTTACTTACCACTTTGGAGAACGTTATCTGAAAGTGATTCGATAACAGAAATGGGATGGATTCACAATTGCATTTAAATTCCTTGGTTTATATTGTTTGTTTAATCTCTTGGATTATTATGCATTTGATTATTACAGGTGTACTGGATAGTGTAGGATTTACTTATCGACATTATCAAATTTTATAATTAGGTAATGACAGGTTCGAGCAATGACAAAGGAAAGGGGAAGCTATCAGATTTTATGTGACTTCATTGGTTCTTTTTTCTCTATGTATGTATTTTTTTTGAATATTATATATTGTATAAATGAGTTTTGGGTTCGTGTGCGATTATGATCTATTTTAGAGTTTTCGTAATGATTTTGAGGCAATTGGAACATTATGGAGCTAAGGTAGTAGTGGATTAATGTGTTTGAAAACTTAAAATAGGTTAGAATGAATATATATAATTTTGTGATTGCGATATATATGTTATAGGTAGATTATGAGTTCTTGACATTTTCACTAAGTTGAGCATGTTTTGTTGAAGATTTTGAAGGCCGGAGTTCGGTGTAGGCTTAAAAATAGAGGAGGTGCTATCAAAATTCTTTTATGGAATCTTGAATATAAACTAATCAATTTATGAACCTTGAGGTTTAAGATGTACTTTTTAAATCTTTTGGGGTTAATAAAGTTTCGTATTTGATGATTACGATATCATAATTTTATTCATTTATTGATGGCGTAATTAAAGGTGCTAGATTATAAGGGAAAATAAGGTAATCTAGGCCGGTCGGATGCCCTAATTAGGTGGGGTCCGACAACGTTAGTATCGAGCGTAGGATTCTACAAGAATCATTTTGATTGAAGTTAAGTGAGTAATTAGTTGCGAAGTAACGCGACAGAATATGGATTAAAAAGTTTAAAAACTTTATGATTGTGTTTTTTGTATTTTATATTATCAAGAAATCGATGGATATAGTTATAATGAACCACTTTTCTTGGAGTTTTTCATTGCGAACATTATAAGTGGACAACTAGAGTCGGGTTAGGGATATGGTAAGGGCAATAGGGATCCAACACGTATGGATCCAAATATGTTTGAGAACCTAGTGGGATAGATGGTGGAGTTATTGAATATCTTACGAGCACGGTGGCGCCCGTGCACCTATGGTTCGTATTGCTCAGAAGTTCCTATCGCTACTCCGATCTTAGGAGGAGCAAGCTACCTCTACCGAGTGTAGTCCGATAGTGAACCAGTTGTTGCCATTCCGGTTTGGGCTGATCAAGTTGTTGTTAGTGAAATGCCTCGGGAGGAAAGGCGTAAGAGAGAGTTTAGGAAGTATGATCCTATGAATTTCTATGGTGAGTTAGATTTGAGATTTGTGGAGACTTGGGTTCTCAATCACGAGAAGCTTCTTAACATGTTGGGTACTGGTGAACATTTAATAGCTTCGATATCTTCATATTATTTATAGGCCGATCTTTGGGATTTGATGGAGATCTCTACATTATAAGCATCATGTATTCAAGACTTGGGCTGATTTTCTCAAAGAGTTCACCGAGCAATACTTTGATGATAGAATGATTTTGTAGAAGAAACTAAAGTTTAATAGTCTAGTTCGGGAGACATGTCATTGGCTCAATACAATTCTTAGTTTAGTTACCTTTTGAGGTTTGCTAGGGAGTCGAGAATGATAGAGAATGAGAAGATGCGCAAGTACATGTATGGGTTATAGGAGGAACTTGGCACTACCATATCGACAACTAAACCAAACACATTGCGGGAGGTTTGAGATAAGGCCACAACTTATGTGACTACACAAAATTTTCAACGTGAAGATAAAGGCGCAACTAAGTGGAAGATCGTGTGGTGCAAATGAGCGACACATTTCAAAGCACGGGTTCGAGATCAAGAGGGCGGTTGCGCATGAGATAAAGGCGCAACTAAGTTGCAGAGAATGTGTTGCCCACCATTGGGCAACCATCATGTAAGGGCGATGATAAGTAAGCATGAAGTCTTGATGGGGTCTTACTAATAGTTTTCACATACTTTTTTAACAACTTTATTTAGGCATGTATTAAACAATAAAGTAGGTCTTGTTCTTGGTTTTCTTTTGGAAACTTGAACTACGTTTTCCTTTTGTTTCCATTTTAGTTTGGCTATTAGGGAGTTGGTCTTCCAAGTAGGTTTAAACAAGTTCTACCGATCGAGTTTTAGTGCTCTACGCACCAAATAGTTAATCACGGGGTATCTACCATTTCTTGATGCATTATGGTGCAACTTTTTTACTCAACTTTACTATCATGTATTCAATAAGAATACCATTTTGATGCTCTATTGAAAACAATATACAAAAAACTATGAAACAACATAGGAGTACAAAGTTCGATTGACTACGTATCAGAAGTGTCAATTACAAAATAACAAACCAACAAGGATCCAACCAACAACCAACAAACCAGAGAACAAAATATTTACTACACTAAGATCCAAATCAGTATTCATTACTAAAACGATAGGACGATAATCCAACTATAATAGTCCCTAGATGACAATCTACACAACCTTCAAACCTCTACACTCTTCAGTCCCTCATTCTAATGATTGTTGTTGTTGTTTTAGAAATTTTATGCATACCACTAACTGTCAATCGCTCCGTGAATAATGTCGAGAACTCCATCTCAACCTCACTTTCTCATTCCTTATCGGATGAACATCTACCGTTCCCTCCAGAACTATTCCCTTTCTCACATTGACAATTGCAATCACTTCCACCATAACTATCTCTTTGCCTTGTGTTTGAATAGGTTAGCATGTTGGGCGAGAGCGTTGATAGTTATCCCAATCAAAGAACCCACACACCTCCTTCCCAAGATGTACATGAGACCATAAAAGGTCGATTCTTCTTAGGGCCCTCCTTCTTGACTCGCATTTTTCCTAGGAAACCATTTGAACACTTTGGGCAAGGCTCATGCGGTGCGCATGAGTCTTCAAAGTGGTGAGGCTACCATGACTCCAATAATGTTTGCCATTCTTTATTGACATACCTAACAAGTAGAATACTTAAAAAGGAAAACACAGACACTTAAAACCCTAAAACGGAATTCAAAAATAAAATCCTAAAACACAAACCTTAAGGGTGTGTTTGATAGCAAAAAAAAAAAAGAAAAAAATCATAGAAAATTGTGTGATTTTTCAATGTAACCGTTTTATTTAGTTTTTGATATAATTGTAACCCTATAAAAAAACCCACGTTTATATTTTCTTCATTTTTTTCTCTTGTTTTGGGGGTGGAAATTCGGGATTTTCTATTGAACGAATCCCACCCAAACTCGGTCTCCTTCTTCTATAAGAACTAGTCTACTCATGGCTGCAACTATCTCCTCTTAAATCTCTTCCCGCAACTATCTCTTCTCAAATCTCTTCCTTTATAAACTCCAATAAATTTTCTCTCAAATCTCACTTGATTCTCAACAATTCACTTTTGCCTATGTGATCTCCTCCCATCTTGAGAACTTGAGTTTCTCACTTTCTTCTCAACAATCTCCTCCCAACTCAAAAACTTGATTCTCGTTTTTGCGTTGTCATTCTTCTTGCAATTATCGGCTTATTAGAGTTGATAATTTTTTTGGAAAACTTTGAACGAACATAGAGGTATGTTCTCAAAGAAAATCTCAATTATAATGTGGTCACTTCTTTTCTTTTGTTTATAAGATGTTAGCAAAGCTAATTCTACTTCATCAATTTGGTTGATGCCTTGCTTAGAAAGTGCTTGATTATTTGCCTATGTGAGATTCTTGTCTCACGTAAAGTGATTGATTAAATGCTTTATATATGTATGTAAATTTGTAAATTACAAGTTCTGAGACATGACCAAAATTTATGTACAAAATATCAAAAGTTTTGAGCGAGTAAGATCAAACATATCATAACCAAAATGCTACTATTTATTGGCGATTGCACTTATCCCCTGTGCCCACCCAAAAGCGTCCCATCTATGGAATACACCGATTGTAGGATGCACAAATTATTTTATTAACGCCACTAAAAAGATTGGTTGTCACTTAGGTACATAACATGTATCCTCATTGAAGCCATTCAAAACGTTGTAGATCTTAGTTTCTTCCATGTAATTTCCCCCGCCACACTTTTGAATCATGAGATCTTTAGCAAGGCCTCATGTCATGCAAACCACACCGAGCGCTGATGTGGGTACTCCTCAAAGCTCGACACTAAACTATAAATAAAGATACACAAGTTGTAAACACTCACACAAATGGATGCCCCCACCGGTAACCATCTTTGCCACTTGGACCAAGCATCACGAGAGAACATGAAAAACACCCCATCAAAGCGTGTACCTTCGTGTGCAAACCATCATCAACCCGCATCAATGAAGATCCCATTTTTGATTAAATGCTTTATTGATTTCATCTCAACCGGTACTCATTCTAGAAAGTTGTAGTAGCAATTCAAATCAAATAAAAATGGAGTAACATGAAGGTAGTCTTAAGGTTCTCTTTTCTTGGATGGGGACATTAGCAATGAAGTGAAATGTTCTTAAAGTAGGTTGTCTTAAGGTTTTTGTCTCTAAATTTGCATTACGAGACCTAAATGGTTAAAAAATGCGATCGGTCTTAATAGTGTTTTCTAATCTAGATTCATATCACCACTTTATGATTCCTTCTAAAGCATTTGTATGTTTAAGATTGGTACCAATTTAACGAAGTTGATGATGCTACAAGCTAGTGATTGGGCGACACACTTTTGATAGAAACATTGCCTATATATAAGATGCACACTAGGATTTGCGCATCCTAATCTTGATGCACGATGCCATAGAATCGAATAAATGTATCGACAACAAATACACCAAATATGCATGTTAAAAAGCTCAAAAGTATGTTAATTAACTAGGAGTATTTCTTAGCTTAAATTGTCCATTTCTACCTATCTATAAGTGTCGGAATTCTTGGGTACTTGGTGAATTAATTTGAAGGTGTGCTTCAAATACTCTTTTGGTCTTTTAAGGCATAAATTGTTGTATTTATCTTGAAGAAATAATTCACCTAAGGAAGGCTTTATTTTATTTTATTTTTGAAAACTAAGGAACGCTTTATGAACATATATTGACAAAAAAAGTATATAGATTGATATAGAGATGGAAAAGATGCATGGTTGGCACCGTCGGATTTCAGTTGATATTCGAATGAGTTCTTTATATGAGTATATTTGTGTAAAACACCCAAATGGGCACTTGATCAACATTAATCGCATGATTCTTTTGAAGGAAAAAAAAAAAAATATTTTAACCATGATGAGAAGTATGCATTTCATATGGCTTCATAATTAGGGGCACTTGATCAATATCAATTGCACATGATTCTTTCGTATATTTTGTTTTTCTAAATATTTTACATTTATGAGTTACCTAACCGATGAGTTGTGTACCCGCATAGCTTTATGATGTGACGTTCACAATATAATGGCTAAACTAAGTCTTGTTAAAAACATAATAACTATCCTAGCTCCTTCCAAGTTACTACATAACTCATTGAAATGATGTTTAATCCTTGTTAGGGAGCTTATAGTTTAGAGTTTGTTTCGTGGATTGGTTTCTTGTCATGCCCTCATTGACTAAGTTTACATTTACTTAGATGCCTAATGAAGAAGATAGAAAAAAACACAGCGACTATAATTATGATGATGTTGCTACTCAATTATGTACGGCATCGTAACTCGTTGAACATAAACCTCGAATGAATAGAGATGAAGAAAGGAAACTAATATTAAATTATTTTTACAAAGAGTCCGAAAAAAGCGTAAGGATCGGCTTGCGATTGAAACGAGGTCCATTCAAAGAGCTTTGCAGTTTTCTTCGTACGCATTGGCTAGTTAACGGACGCAGTGTAAACGTAAAAAAAACAAGTATCTATGTTTTTGCTGATAGTTAGACACGATAATCGAAATTGACGAACAAATTTTGAATTTATTCGTTTTGGTGAGACAATTAGCCACTACTTCCATGTTGTTACAAGAGCTCCCATTAGTATGTACAAAGGCGTAGTCAAGCCTGCAAATATAAATACTTCTCCAAAAGACAAAGAATCGAACCCAAGTGCTTGATATCGCTATTTTGAAGTAATGGATTTAATTAAGATTTTTTTAAGTTTGTCTTGTAAATAACATAATAATAGATTATAATAATTTGTTGATATAAACTAAATAAATATTAAATATTAGGATGCGATCGGAGCATTAGATGGAACTCATTTTCCATGCACAAGTCATCGATTAAAGAGCAGCGAAACTACCGCAATAAAAAGGTTTTACTTCCCAAAATGTCTTAGTGGCATGTACATTTGATATGAGATTTACATACGTACTTGCCGGTTGGGAGGGCTTGGCTCATGATGGTCGTATATTAAGTGATGTTGTTAGGCCAACTCGAGTGGATAAACTAACTATACCACCAGGTTGGACACATTTTGTATAACATTTGAATAAGCATTATTTTTATTTTTTTGTTGTCGTGATACTTTCAACTAATTCCAACTACTATGATATCTTTTTAATGTAGGAAAATATTGTTTGGTTGATGTTGGGTTCCCTAATGTTCCTGGATTTTTAGCACCTTATTGCGGTACAAAGTATCACTTAAAAGATCAAGTAGGTCGTACACCTAGAAATGGAAGGGAGTTGTTCAACTTTCGACATTCGTCCTTGCATAACGTAGTAGAAAGGACAATAGGGCTTCTAAAAAATGATTTTCATTTTTGCGGCACGAACCATTTTATGATGTCAAAACTCAATCAAATGTCATTTTAGCATGTTGCGGATACACAATTTTTTGAGAGAACAAGATCCTGAAGACCTATGTGAAGATGATGAAGATATATATGAAGATGAAGAAGATGATGATAGCGCATAAGAAGATAATATTTTCATACATCAATCTCCAATTTTGATATATAAACAAGATGCATTGGCCGAGTTAATGTGGAATGAGTACCACTAGCCTAGACAAGCTTACTGACTAGTTTTAGATGAAATTATATATAATGTTGAGCATATGAGTTGGTACATAGTTTGTATGAATTTCTTATTACTTTAAATTTGATTTCTTTGAAATTTTTCTTAATTAGTAGATTGTCATATATAGTCTTATGTTACATCTTCATATATAGTTTGTCATTTTTTTTGTTAAAAGTATATATAACTTTAGTATCTTATAAAAACAGAGATATGGAAGAATCAATTGGGAGCGTAAAAGTAGTGCCAAAAGGGCAAATGAGTTGGAACGACCTCATGGATAAGATCATGCTTGAAATTATTTTGGAAGAGTATGGATTTGGCGGGTAATTCATGGAAACTGAGGTGTATACTCGATTTTTCCTAGAGTTGCTAAAACAATTAAAACAACAAGTACACCTAGCTAATGTGAAGCTAGAATCAAAACATTGAAAGTCAATTACTTCTCTAGGGGAGGTAATATCTCAAAGTGGGTTCGGATGAGATCTAGATATACAACTTGTTACAAAGACAGATGTTTTGACATGGAAATAATATCTTCGGGTACATTTTAGGTTTTGTTGGAATATACAATTGTATTAGTGATTTATATCAACTAATTATATCTCTTTGTGTGTTGGTGTGTATGTTTGTATGTAATGAAACATCTAGAAAAATAATCATATCGTAAGAAGTGCGTGTCATACTACGATGAGCTATCTCGTCGTATTTGGAGATGATAAAGCTACTTGAGGGAATGCAATGATCGGTAATGAGGCAAACATAGAATTGCCTTCTTTGGAAGAAATGGGTGAGTAACTTTTGTTGAGTAAATGATTGCTTATTTAAATTACACTTTTTCATTGTACATCTCCCCTATTGACTTTGAATGATTAATTATTACGTAGAATAATCCATGTCTTATAGTTCTTGCTATTTTTTTTGTAGGCAATGTAGAGAAGTCACTCTCAACTAAAGAAGAAAAAGATGAGGTGAACACTCGTCATCCAAAGTTCAACTCGTATGGCATCAAATGACCAGAGAATTAAAAAAAGAAGAAGAGTAGTAGCGTTGATACTACCGAGCAAGGACTAACTGCAGAACCGCCAACAAACTAGCAGATCCATTTGCACACACAGATTGTGCACGTCTTCAAAAAGCTTCGTAGTATTCCCGAATTAAGTCAAGAAGACGTAATGCGTGCCGTGCTTTTATGGGAGGTAAAGTTAAGGATACGAATATATTTTTTCAGTTGGATGAAAACTTGAAAAAAGATTGGGTGATTTTATATTTGCGAGAGAAAATTTTAGATTACTTTTAGAAGCTAAAACATAAGTTTTTTTTTGAAAAATGCTTTGAAACATTATTTATTTTCTTTCATTTATGTTAGTTGTCAATTAATTAAATTATTATGATTATTTTGAGTTCATTAATTTTTTTCAAGATAATTGTTGTCGATTCAATTTCGGTGCGTAACCTTGATTAATTATCTTCTTAATTTAATTTTGGTTCGAATTCGTGAGACTGAAGAAAAATCTAGTAGAAAAATGAAAAAAATTCATTATCTATCAAACAACAGAAAATTGAAAAAGAAAATTTTCTTATGTGCAATCAAACAACAATGAGAAATTCTTTTAAGAAAATTCTCTCCGAAATTTGCTAAAGTAAATACTTTTTTCTCATTGAAAACTTCTTTGCTATCAAAGACACCCTACGTGTAAACCAAGAACCATACAGCATAACAACAATGCAAACTTCTGAAAAAAAAAATCCAAAAATGCAAAGCCAAACACTAAAACCCCCGAAGACCAACACAAACCCTACAATAGCAACTATCCAATTTAATTATTATACCCTGAACACATAAAACACACCATAAACCCTAAAACCAACAAATCCACATTCGAAATGGTGAAACCCTAAAAAACTCTAGTGAAGGTAAACCCTGAAACCTAAAAACCAACAACTCAACTTTTAAAATTGTGAAGCCCTAAAACACATCCGAAATAACAGTGAGGATTTTGATTTTCAAATTTCAATTTTGAAATTTGAAACTGGGTGACAAAGTGTTTTTTAAAATCGATGTTACGAAATTTATTTAAAAAAACAAATTTAACTGCGCTTTTAGTCTGTTAAACAGACTGCTACTTGACAATCGGTCAGACCCACTGTCCAGCTCAGGTTGGTGCAGGAACTGGGTCACTAAATCATTTTAATTTCCTATATTATTTATATAATAATAAAAATATGCAACTTACGTTTTTAATCAATATTATGTCTATAATTAAGCTTCTTTGACGTTACAAATTTGATGAGAATTTGTATTTATAGTGAAAGTTGGATGGTTCACCCTCAAGCCTATAAAGAGCACTTGTACCATCAAACAATTTGTAGAATGTTTGGAGCTTACGAGGGCTCATAGTATGATTTTAGGAGACTAAAGGCTTCTACACAATTCTTACATGGAGCATTGCAAAGAACATGTATTGCCTTCATCATCTTCATGTTCCTACACTTAGCACAAATTTACTTTATGTTTCTACTTCTACTCATGCTAACCACGTCTCATTTGAATTTGAATTCTTTAATTCCTTATTGTTTTGGAATCAAGGATATTCTCACGAAGGATTTGCTCCTCAAATGACATATTGAGCTCATGTGTCATCTATTCATAAGCAAGCTTTTCTTTCTAGTCTATATATCCACTTGGCATTCCACATTTGGGTCTCGATTTGCAAATAAAAGTGTCATCGAATAAAATTTTTAATTTATGTCATGCTTGTTTTATTAGTAAAAGTCACAAGTTGCCTTTTCCTGCAACTTGTATCTGTTTATAAGGCACAAGGTCCATTAGACTTGGTGGTTCCATGATAAGTATATTCGGAACTACTAAGATTATATTCATGATCTATCAACTACGTGTATTTATCTTATATTTGTATCTATCTTGTGGTTGTAATTAACTTTCTCTATATATTGTACATTCCTAATACAAATAACACATTCAATTGGCAACAATCTCATTGTTATTTTAGCCTCTTCTTCATGATACTAGCATTCTCACTTTGGTTAGGATTGCTTTGAGAAATAGATATATAGATTTATTTTTGCAACTACTTGTATTTATCTTATATTTGTATATATCTTGTAGTTGTAATTAACTAACCCGCTTTGTACGCAAAAAACACTCACTACCTTAACTTATCATTTTTTTTTCATTTTTTTTGTCCTTGCACTAGTAGTTATATCGCTTTTCTTTTATATTCGGTTTCCGGCCCAATACCCGATCTCTGTGTTTTATTTTTGAGTTATTTTTGTGTTTGTTGTCTTTATCGATCGTTGAAGAAGCCTATTTTATTAATAAGATTGATACACCTTTTTAATATTCTCTTTTGCTAATTTTCTGTCTTTTGATCGATTTGCCCACCTAGATTCTTGTTAAAATAGTCTACCAAATATTTTTTATCTTAAAAAAAAAGATGAAATAATGACCTGATGAAAAATATATATTTCAGATAAGATATATATATATATATATATATTATCCTTATATATTTTTATCTTTATATATATATCATTTAAAACAGGATAAATAGATATATTTTTTATCCTTATCTCATTTAAATGATATATATCAATTAAAACAGGATGAATGATGAAAAATATATATTTTTTTATCCTTATATTTTTTAAAACATGATAGGATAAATGATATATATATATTTTTTTCCTTATATTTATATATATAAGATATATAGTATGATATATATAGATTTAAAAAAAGTAGCCTACCAAAAAAATATCCATATAGCATGTATGTGTAGAAAACCAAAATCCAATTTCGTTACCCAATATTTTTTCTCGATTTGGTCCTACTTTTTCTATTTTCTTGAGATATCTATTTTATCTTCAATCTTCAATTCTATTCAACTTAAAAATACATGAAGTGGGAAGAACTTATATGAAGGAAAGTGTATGAGAGCTTCGGTTGATTAAATTGAGGACCAAGATTCACTATCTATCAAGTAATAGTTTAATTATAGAAGCCAAAACCTATATTTATGGTATTGTATCATCTTGCAAGCATAAAATTATACATGCTAACATAGCGAAGATTGCAAGTGAAATAATACAACTTACATCTTTGGTGATTCCGTGTTGAGATTCTCCTTTCACGAAACTCCATTGTTAAGCCAAAATTTGTAGATTGGCGTTGGACAAAGTGAAGTCGATAAATACATAAGCAAATAAATTCAACCACAAAGAAGGAAATGGAGATTCTTTAGTATAAACTAAAATAAGCATGCACCTAAAGCAACAAAGTAGGCGTAGTTACTATGATTTCTTCTTTGTTTCAAAATCACAGATGGAGCTTCGATGACTAAAAAGTTTTCCTTTGAACAAGTAAGTTTAAAGATCTTACCTTTATCCTAAGCACAAACCTTTCACCCATCACGTATTCCAAACAATAGGATATGGTCCTCATTGTTGATCAGCTTGTGACCTTGAAAACACAAGCAGAAATGACTCCATACATGAGACTGCATAGCCATATTTCGCTTGAAACAAAACAGAAAGTTATAACCTCTGCAAGACAATAACCGCAAAAATGTAATCAGTTTTATAAATATATTACTTGATCAAGGTATTGTTGTGAGCCTAACAACTTCTCTTTTTTTTTTTCTTTTAAGATAAAGAACAAGCAACCTTCCTATATTCAAAAAAGAAGAGAAAAACAACCTTCCAAAAACATCCTTCCTATCCCAGGGAAAAAAAAAAAAAAAAAGAACAACCACCCCCGGCCCCATTGAACCCGCTTTCGACGGTAATCTTCCAAAAACTCCTTAGGTACCATCCCCTCTTTCATCAATTTATCCCATCTAGCACACTCTATGTGCATCGCATTTGGCTCTCCTACTCCCTCCTCGAGTTGGGAGGCAAGCTCCATATCATTATGGCATATACATATAAATATAGGAACAAATAGATAAAAAAAAAGAGCGAATTGAAGCTCTCTCGGCTCGCTTCTATTTTCTCGAGGTCTCGACTTCTATTTTCTTTTCTCTTTGATTTGATTCTTCTTCCTCTCTACTTTTCTTTTGTTTTGTGCACTTCATCCATGAGACACTAATCTCATGGCCTAGGCAAGACTGCGATGAAGGTTATTTGTTCTTATCCATGGATTTGAGAGATTTATTTATTTTAATTTCATTGCTTTTCATTATTATTTTATTCTTTTTGTTATTGATTGATTAATTAAGGTTAAATTTACATTTAAACCCGATTCTTTTGTCGAGTGAGTCGTAAGCATCCGTCCTTATGTAATAAGACCACACTAGTGACAATTAATCCTACCAATTGATTCGCTTCTTTTAGAACCGGTTAAATAACTTAGGAATCTAGGCTAAATCGGACGCACTCACGATCCAGTTGTCTAGGTGTAGTGACTTCACAAAACTCATTGCGACCATCGTGTTAAACACAATGCGCTTGAGTATAGAGTTATACGATTGATAAGGAAGTAGTCATTGTCGTACTTTGCCTATTGAGATTAGGAAGTGCGAGGAACCGCGTACGTTATCGGGTCTATAGCTACACTATGATACTTTTGATTTGCATAATTTACATAGATTTGATGACCAAATCCAATATTTTATCAAACCAAACTTGTATGTCTTGACCAAATCCAATATTCTCTATGTATTATTATTGTATATATGTGCTTGTCCTTTTATGTTTGAGGACAAAAAAAATTTTCCATTTCGATTTAATCCGAAGTCTCAAAAAAAGGGAAGAGTAAAGGACCACCATTTACACCTACGACACTGTTGCTTCATCATATGTACATCGTAATCCTTTTCCGAGAGCACGCCCGGTAGACTATACGAGATGACATTGGCGCTCAGGACAAACTCGATTACTGAGTCTTTTCGATCGTTAGGTCATAGAGGTACATCTCGGTTGCAGAGGAGTGGGGGTAAGGTCCAATGATCTCAAATTAAGACAGTGGTACGAGTCGAGATCGGCACCTAGTCGCATCCTCTGTGGACACTAAACCTATGGTTACTTGTTTTTCATTGTAGGCAAAGCATGGTCATTTTAGTTGGAATTGTTCGGGGTATTCGGGTTCGATTATGTGTTATAAGTGTAGGAAGAAGGGACATATGCGAAAAATTGTCCACAACTTGCGGGGTCGTCCTCCGGCATGTCATAACCTCAATAACGGACCTGGGAACGAGTACATGGTGATTATAAAACTAGATTCGCGGCGAATCGTAATCTTTTTCAAGGTACTATTTTTGTTTGCGTCATCTTATGCATGTGGTAATTGATTCGGTTCTACGGTTTTTTATATCTGTTTCGTGTGGTAACCGAGTTAGGGTTAACTCCGGTGTGAATCCCTATTCATCTTACCCTCAACACAAGTTATTAGGATAAGGTGTATCCTCACTTTTTGTGTGAGAAATGTGTTGTTGAGATCGCCGGACACGAGATGGCCATTGATCTCCGTGTATTAAAGTTTTTGGAGTTTAATGTGTTGTTAGGAATGGATTGGCTAGCGGCATATTATGCACAATTGGATTGTTTCCATAAGACCGTAATCATTTATATTCCGGGTTGTTTAGTTTTTACATACATTGGAACATCGTCTAGATTGCCTTTGACCGTGAGGTAGGTTAGCCATTAGAGAAGAAATGAAAACTCTTATTGGAACTATTAGTATAGATGAAAGATCTAAAATCAAACTAGAGGAGATTCTTGTGGTTTGTGAATTCTTAGAAGTGTTTCCTAATGATTTACCCGGAATCCCTCTCTCGAGAGAAATTGATTTTGCGATTGGTTTGGTTTATAGAACTAAATTTTATTCCTCTTTATGGAATGGCTCGAAAGAATTGTAGGAGTTGTAGAAACATTGGAAGAGTTGTTGGATAAAGGGTTTATTCACCGAAGTATGTCACCGTGAGCGCATTCGATTCTTTCGTGAAAAAAATGATGGTAGTTTAAGACTTTGCATTGATTGTAGAGAGTTGCACAGGGGCACAATTCGAAATAAATATCTATTGCCTCGAATTGATATTTGTTTGATCAATTGAATGGGGCCAAATTCTTTTCAAATATTGATCTTCATTCTGCGGTTACCCTCGGTTGAGAGTTCGGGAATATGATGTGCGTAAGCGCATTCAAGTACATCGAGATATGGTCGTTTTGAATATATTATTATGCCATTTGGATTGATCGATTCTCGACAATGTTTATGGATTTGATGTAGAGAGTGTTGAGGTAGTCTCTGGATCATTTTTTGATAGTCTTCATTAATGATATCTTGATATACTATAAGACTCTCGATGATTATGAACAACATCTCGAGTTATTTTTCAAACTTTGAGAAATCATAGGTTGTACGCTAAGTTTAGCGAATACGAGTTTTGGTTGTCGAGGTGATTTTTTGTGTCATGTGGTTATTACGAAAGAATTTTGGTAGATCCCGCCATGATTGAGGCTATCATTGGTTGGCTAGAACCTATCATGATGATGAAGATACAGAGTTTTCCGGGTTTGATCTGGCTATTATCGTAAATTTGTGAAAGATTTTTCTATGATAGTTGCGCTAATTACTAAATTAACTAAGAAAAATGCTTTATTTGTTTGGTTAACGAGAATGCGATGCTACATTTTGGGAATTGAAGAAGTGTTTAGCTTCGGCATCGTTCTTGTATTGCTCGAACTGGGAAAGGTCTTACAATTTATATTGATGCATTGAGAGTTGAGAGTTGAGATTATGTTGTGTGCTAATATAGAATGACATGGTGATTATTTTTGTTTCACCTTGAAAGTGTTACATGGTAGAGTCCGTATGTGTAGAAGGGATCGACAAAATGACATTCAATGAGAAAGACTTATGAAACCACATTGAGTCCGCACGATGACTCGGGCTTGAATGTGGGGATGTAGAGGCAATTGAGTAACATTTTCGGAAGAAGCAAACACATAATCCAAACTTCTTCCATCTAATGGCCTTAGGTGAGCATAATGAACTCGAGACATGTGTTTTTGATCAACATAGGGGCTAGATCATCTTATCAAGTACTTTGAGGATGTGGTGTCTTTGATACGGCGTACATAACCAACAAGTACGACATGTCATTTGCTCCTTTTATCAACATGAACCAACTCAATCAATCTGTTTTGTTGGGTTGTGTTTTCTTGGATGATGAGCGAAGGAAAGCTACGATTGTCTTTTTAGTACACGGCTTGATTGTATGAGAAATGAGCCATAAGCCATCATTATCGATCAATGCCGCTCTATTGGGCATTTGTAGCAAAAGTATTCCCTAACGCACAACACATGAAGTGTATGTGGCATATAATGAAGGATCTTGAGAAGATAGGCGATCATCATGAACGGGAACCCGTCATCTCAAGGTTAAAATGGTCGACTTACAACTCCATTACTACATATGAGTTTGAAGCTAAATGGCCTAAATTGTTCAAGACTTATCCCTCGGTGGGAAATTTAGTACTTGGTTGAAGGACTTGTACACTATTAGACGAGAAATGGGTTCCATCGTACATGAACTGTAACTTTTGGCTTGGGATGTCGACGACTCGGAGAAGTGAGGGGATAAATCATTATTTCAATAGATATCTTAATCGGAAAACCTCTCTTAAACAATTCATTGGTCAACATGAAATGACATTAGAGAAGAGGTGGGAGAGTGAGACGGATGAAGACTTCAAATCATTTCACAAAAAGCGCCCCTTAAAATACAAACAACCATGCGAGCATCAAATGGTAAAAATATACGTGGACACCATATTCGAGCATTTTCCAAGATGAAGTGTTGTTGGGGTTGGACCGCAAGGCAATAATAATCACCAGCGATGAAGGATACATATACAACGACGTGCGACATATAATAGACATATACGATTGTGAAAGCTCGCATTATTTAATCTTAATTATTATCGTAGCTCGGACCTACGTAGACACCGTAGACAAGTTTAGGGCACACCAACCAAGGTATAAACATTTACTTTTGTGTGATGCGTGTTAATTTGTTGTATTATTATTTAATTCTCGTCGCAATAGTTAAGAATCTCAATTGGCCGCGTTGTGCGCGTATAGTGACGAGAGTGTACGACGTCGCGGGGTGTGCGCTATGTGGGTGTAATGGGTAGTCAAAGGTTTAAGTGTCATAACACCTATCCCATCATATCACATCAAATCACCCATACCTTTCACTTTTCTTTCTCCTCACTTTTCTCTATCATCTCCTAACAAAAACCCAAACATCACACTCCCCCAACAATTCTTATCTTTTTCCTCCTCTCACCCTCCCCTTTTTTTCCATAACCAAGCTCCCCTCACCAAGCTCTCTTCACATTCCTCACTCTCAAGATTTTGGTCGTCTCTCTCGCGAAGTCCTTCCTTCTTGGCGGCTCCCATCAATGACCCTCGTAGACCGATATGAGAGTGGTTACTTTGGTTGTTAATTTGTGGAGAAATTTGAGATCTTTTAAGGGTGATTGTGTTGTTTATTATTGATCTTATAATTGATTTGATTATTGTTGTTGTTAGTTGTAGAAAAAGAAAAAAATATATATATATATATAAGCAAAAAAAAGTGTCTCTGGAATAGACAATTCCAGAGGCAATTAATGGAGGAAGGGGGTAGCCAGGCGGGTCGGGCCTGGCTACCCCCATGTGATCTGGTCGGGCCGACCCGGTCCAACGCATTGGGCGAACCGGCCTCACCCATTAAATAAAAAAATTAATTTAAAATTAAATTAAATGATTTTAAATTAAAGAAATTACAAAAAATTATTAAAAATAGATAGAAATTATGGGAAATCCCAAAAAATTCCCGAAAATATGAAAATTTAAAAAGCTAGGAAAATAAGTTCCAAAGCTTTTTTGGGCGTTGGCACCCCGGTATAACTCAAAAAGTGCGCCATAACCAAACTTTTTGGAATAAAAATCCAACTTTGTGGTCCCACATTATAAATTCACTTAATGTGACTCTTAAATAATTAAAATTGTATAATTGGACACCAAGGACTTAGGAGACTATAGGCGGTGTCGGTGCGCATCTCGAGGCGTGAGCGGGATATTTTAAAGGCGATTTGCAATTTGCTTGAGTTAAGTAAACCGCGTTTCCACACTATAAGATTTTTATAAAATGCAAACTTTTCATTTTTACAACATTTTGCACGCTTTAAAGATTTCCGATAAAATACAAAACTTATAATAATTTAATAAGTTATGAACAACTTAACTTAGTTAACTTATTATAAACATTCATAAATATTAAGTTAATGCGAATAAGATACATACGAAGGTTAGGTCGCGGGTCGTCAAGGATAAATGTGGGATCACATGGCATGCTTGGTGACGTGTATGGCGACGAAGCGGTACTCGGTTTACCTCAAGATTTAAGATTTGTCAGTTGTCTGAGTTGGTATTAAAGCCTAAATTCAAGCGAACATAGGGGAAAAATTTAATGAGCTCGAATAAAACTTAACAAAATGAACTTACACGTGGAAACCCAAAGATCCAGGACTTAGAACCTTAGTTAGGAAGCGAACGTGAGGTGGGTAGTACAGGGCTTATACGTTATATATTTTGATTGTAATAGTATATACGCGTATACTAGGTCGATATGAGCACATCTTCGCTATTGCACATACGACATGGACGACAGTGACTCCACCTACGAAGATGGTGGACGATGATGAGTGGTACCACGCTTGTAGCGATCGATCGAGTGTACTTGATCGATTACGACACACGATCGGCAGTTCGAGCGAGATGATGGCCTTGCTCCGTACCTAGACGGTGATTATCGCGACGCTTATCACTTCGCTATTACACCAAGCGTCACTAAGATGACAATCGCTTTGATTGTACCGAGTACGCTAGTGATCGCGATTATGGCAGAGACTACACGCGGCTATGGTTTTAGAGACCCATCCGAGGCTATCATACCGTGTCTATGCCCATGCAGAAGACCGACTCGGACTACACAAGAGATCACATTCGAGACATCCTTATTAGTTGAGGCTAAACCGACAAAGAAGTTTGTGAGATTTCAATCGGGATATTTTCTTGGAGGCGGAGACCAAGAGGCACTCACGAGATGGGTTCTCGCACATGACAAGTTACTTACCTTCTAAGGATTCACAATAGCATTTGGGGCCGGGATATATAAATATATGTTTCGAGGAGAGACCAAAGTTTGATGGACCACTCTTACCGAGATTTGCGGAGAGCCGATTACACTGGGCTGTTTTGATAGGTCTTCTATGACCATTACATGAGTTTTTGTGTTTTAGATAGGGTAGCCTCACGGTTGTTCAATATATGGAAAGGTTCCGTTACTCTGTTACAATTCGTTGGGGACTTGGGTTCTACGAGATCACGATCGGGTTCATTATTTTGGAGTGGGGCTTAGAGATGAGATAGATAGTGTAATAGTATCGGGCGGAGCTTGTACACGAAAGGAGATCTACGAGAAGGCCTTAGCCCATGAGACATATCTTCTCTATTGCGCCGTAATGTCCATTTCACACTGCTTCGAGTCATTCCAATGCGACACCAGTCCGATAGGAAAGGGATAGGATTATAGATCATGGAGATAGACGGGGACAGAGGCCAGACATGATGACCACCAGACGGTCATTGCCCATGCGATAGTAGCCAAACAAACAAAGACATACGTCGGTTGGTGGTTATGTACATGACAGAGACGTAGACCGACTCAAGACTAGGGAGCTAGGGACCAAGGACAATATCGTCGGGGTCGGGGCCAAAGGTTAGGCGAGTGGTCGTGGTCAAGGGTCGGGACACATGCGGGTTGTTTCAAATACAAACAATCTAAACACATTAAGAATGACTGTCCGAGAGCTTCAAAGCAACACCAATTGCAACACCGTCGGTTCAAGATAGAGAGCGGGCACACGCGGTAGCATAGCCATACCACGAGACCACCAGACAGCCTAATCGAGGGTATGATTTTGATTTGTAATTATTTTATACATACACTTATGTTGGGTTTTGGGGTTCATACGCAATGGAAATTACAAAACAATTTTGACAAAAACCCCAATGAGGATCCGAATCTAATTCCATTAAAAACGATTAAACCATGAAAACTTAATCATACCTCTCGGTCGCAATATACCTTCTCGAAGGTTGATCGATCTCTAAGGCGCCGCCAACGACGAACGCCCTCTACCGTAGTCCACACACGAACGGCGCCGAGATTCGAAGTGCTAGCTTCGAGAGAATACCAAACTTTTGTTTCTCTCTAAAACGATCCACAAGTGCGTACTGAGAAAACCCTAATTCTTTTCTAAAACAAAAATAGAGTTTTTGGCCCTTAATCTTTCCTTCGTGTGTTCTAACTTAAAACGTTTATTTATATAGACGGTTAAGTAAATTACACATATACCCCTACTTAAAGAAGTATAAGTGTAATATATCACAATGACGTTTCTGTAATGAATTTTACCATATAAAATTCGTTTTTCTGAACCATCTTAAAATCTCGCAAAACCATTCTTAGTGTGCGACCCAATAGGCTCATACAACGTTGGCAGTGTACCAAAACACATTTTGGTATAAAAGTCATAAGCGACCTCTAGCAAGACATTATGACTACCCAAGTTGTACGAATATCAAATCGATACAACTTAATCAATAGTGTATATAACATCCTTTTGTCACACGATATCCTTTTGATCAAACATAAGACATGGAATTGTCATCCAACATGTTCAATCGTACTAGTCTCGATCTCTAGGTAGATCGAAAACATCCAAGTGACATTAATCAATATCAATTCACTTAGACTAGGCCTTTTAACAATCTAACACATCGAGGATCCACTTTGGATATCTCTCTTTATATGACAGGACAAATTCTATCTCGATTACACAACTTCATCACATTGCTCACACAATAACCAATCAAAACCTTTATAATCGTCCAGGTTAAAGACAACGTTTGATTGTGTCAAATCACCGTGTTCTTAATGTTGAAGTCTCTGGTAATCTCAAGTCTCGAGACCGAAAAATATACATATCATGAGAAACAACTATGACTTAATCCATGTGATGTTCTCATAGCGAGTCAGTCAAGACTTTGTTCCCTAACAAGTACTCGTGATCTTGATTCGTATCCCTATACGTATAATCATCATATGATCATCAATCAAGACTCACACTAGTCTTAATTCATTATAGTTCCCAAGTATAATGATCGACTAGGGACATTTAGGATATTTCAGTAAATACCCATGGATCTTATTATAATGTAAACATGCAAATTAATTATAATAAAATGCAAATGAAATCTTCTATTTTATTAACTAAAAGTATTCATAAAGCAGTTAATGGATTGACTTAGGGCACATGCTCCAACATCTCCCACTTGCACTAGGTCCAATCATACATGCATCTAATGCCCAATGATCTAACATGACCATCATGTTTTGCTTGTGGAAGAGCTTTTGTCAATGGATCTCGCAACTTTGTCTTGATAGGTACTCGCAAATATTCACGTCTCCCTCTCAATAATTTCTTTGTTGAGATGAAAACGTCTGAGTATATGTTTGGATATGTGGTGTGATCTAGGTTCCTTGGCCTCGTGATATTGCTCCGTTATTGTCACAATACAAACAAACAGGTTAGCGATACTTGGAACTACACAAGTTCAGAGATGAACTTTTTGATCCAAACGGCCTCCTTAGCTGCATCGGACGCTGCAATATACTTAGCTTCTGTTGTAGAATCTACCACAGTCTCTTGCTTCAAACTTTTCCACTTATCGCACCCTCATTCAAAGTAAACACATATCCAGATCATGCGATCTAAAATCATCTATATCGGTTTGAAAACTTGCATCTCGTGTAACCATTTACAACTAAATCATTTTCAAAACCTTCATAGACCAAGAACACTTCCTTAGTCCTTCTTAAGTATTTAAAAATGTTCTTTCTTGCTATCCCAGGTGACTCTCACCAGGATCCGATCTGATATCTCGCTTGTAGTGCTCAAAGCATATGATGCATCAAAGTCGAGTGCATAACATGACATACATGATATATCCAATAGTGATGCATATAGAATCTTATTCATACGGTCTCGCTCATCATTTATCTTAGGACATTGAATCTTCTTGAGACTTATGCCATTAGACATTGGTAACAATCCTCTTTTAGAGTCTTGCAAACCGAACCTATTCAAGACACCTTGTCTATATAAGCACTATGACTTAGACCGATTAGCCTCTTAGATCTATCCATATAGATCCTTATCCCTAGGATATAGATCGCATCTTCTAAGTCTTTCATTGAGAAACATTTCCCTAACCAAGACTTGACATTATGCAATGTTGGGATGGCATTTCCAATGAGTAATATATCATCAACATACAATACGAGAAAAATAACTACACTCCCATCGACCTTCTTGTATACACAAGGCTCATCTTCGTTCTTAATAAAACCAAAATCCTTGATTGCTTCATCAAAACGAAGATTCCAACTTCGAGAAGCTTGCTTTAATCCATAAATGGATCTTTGAAGCTTGCATACCTTCCTAAAATTCTCGGGATGTACAAAACCTTCAGGTTGTGTCATATACACATCCTAAAGCAAACTTTCCATTAAGAAATGTTGTTTTTACATCCATTTTCCATATCTCATAGTCATAATATGCAAGCAATGGCAATTAAAATTCTTATGGATTTAAGCATGGCTACGGCGAAAAAGTTTTATCATAATCAACACCTTGAGTCCGCTGAAACCTTTTACTACAAGTCTTGCTTTAAAAGTATGCACTTTGCCATCCATGTATGTTTTCTTCTTGAAAACCCATTTACATCCAATGGTCTTACCACCTTCAGGTAAATCAACCAAGTTCCAAACTTGGTTATCATACATGGATTGCATCTCAGAGTTCATGGCACTTAGCCATTTATCAGAGTCTGGTCCAGACATAGCCTCTTGATAAGTGGTGGGCTCATTTTGATCCATAAGCAACACATCACGACTATCAGTAATGAGAAATTCGAATCTCTCTGGCTCATGTCTTACCCTACCAGATTTATGTGGGCCTTGTGTCACTTGTGGAGGTTCAACTAGTTCAGAACGTTGTTGAACTTCCAGTAGCGGTTCAGTGTTTATCTGTGATTCTTGAACTTCTTCAAGATTTATTTATCTCCCACTAGTGTCTTTTGAAATAAACTATTTTTTCATAAAGGCACCATACTGAGCAACAAACACTTTGTTCTCAACGGGATTATAAAAGTAATATCCTTTTGTTTCCTTAGGATACCCCACAAATAAACTCTTGTCACATTTAGGTGCTAGTTTTTACGAGACTTGTCGCTTTTCGTAAGCCTCACAACCCCAAATCTTAAGGAAAGACAAACTAGGTCTCTTCCCGTACCATATCTCATATGGTGTTTTATCAACCGCTTTAGAAGGAACTCGATTTAGAGTGAAAAGCTAGATTTGTAATGCATAACCCCAAAAGGATAATGGAAGATCTGCATGACTCATCATAGATCGAACCATATCTAATAAGGTTCGATTTCTCCTTTCGAAACTTCATTCCATTGTGGAGTTGGTGGGTCAATTGGGAGACAATCCCACAATTTCTAAGATGATCATCAAATTCTTGGCTCAAATATTCACCATCTCGATCTCGATCGAAGTGTTTTGATAGTTTTACCAAGTTGATTATGCACTTCATTTTGAAACGTTCGAAACATCTCAAATGATTCAGCTTTTTTTTCATAAGATATACATAACCATATATCTTTGAAATCATCGATAAATGTGATGAAATCGATAACCTCCTCTAGCCATTATGTTTATAGGACCGCATACATCAGTATGTATTAGACCCAATAAATCACTTGCCCTTTCACTGTGTCCAGTAAAGGGACTTTTAGTCATCTTGCCTAGTAAACAAGATACGCACGTTTCATATGTTTCTAAATCAAATGAATCAATAAGTCCATCTTTATGGAGATTTGTTATGCGTTTCTCATTTATGTGCCCGAGACGACAATGCCAAAGATAGGTTTGATTCAAATCATTTGACTTGAATATCTTTGTATTTATGTTAAAGACTGGAGTATCAGTGGACCTTTTCATGCTTAGAATATAAAGACCATCACACAAATCAACATTTGCATAAAATATCCCTTTATGAGAAATGGAACATCTATTATTCGCAATAATAAAATCAAAACCATCCATATCCAAACATGAAACATAAATGATGTTTTCGCTTTCAAGGCAGCACAAAATAACAATTATTTAAAGTTAAAATAAGTCCACTAGGTAAGACTAAGTCATATGATCCGACACCAGTGTATAAAGAACTCTTGCTCCATTCCCTACGCGGAGGATGACTTCTCATTTCTTCAACTTTCTACTTCGGTGAGTCCCCGCACATTTATACAAATTTGAGATCCACATCCAGGTATCTAATACCCATGAATCACTAGTAGATAAATTAATTTCAATAACATAAATACATGTAGTGGTAGTCGCACTACCCTTTTTCTTCTTTAGATCTTCAGATAGAGTTTGCAATTTTACGAACCAATGTCCAGTGCATGGTGAAATGACAATTTCATTCCTTTTCTTTTGGGTGTTTTGAAGCAGAACAGTGGGGCTTGACTTGTTCCACGAGGCTTTGCTATAGGTGCAAAGCAGTAGCCTTGGCAACTTTAGCCTTGCCTTTGCCTTTCTTTCGCATTCCCTTTCCCTTTTGGACCATCAACACATTACTAGAGGTTTCTTGATATTTTGTTCAAGCAATTTTGAGCATCAAATGCAACTTTGAAATTGATTTCTCCATATTATTCATATTTTAGTTCATCACAAATTGTGAGTAACTCTCCGTAATGAATTCGGGATCAAATCCGTAGCCAACTCTTGGCTTATGGGAAATCCGAGTCTATCAAGTCGGTCAACATAGCCCTTAATCTTAAGAACATGAGGACTAACCGACGCACCTCGAGTCATCTTGCAAGAATGTAGGTTCTTGACCGTCTCGAACCTTTCTTGCCTAGCTTGTTGTTGGAACATTTCCTTCACAATACATACCATGTCGTAGGCTTCCATTAGTTCCATGTCCTTGTGAAGTTCGGGAACCATAGTTGCAAAGCATAATACATGCAACATCGTAGAATCGTTGACATGCTTATTATGCGCATCCTTCACAAACTTTCGTAGCATTGGTGGTGGGTCCTCGGGATTGGAACATCCAGGACATACAACTTGCGTTCATGCTTGAGAACGATTCTCAAGTTTCGAACCAGTCAAGAAAGTTAGTCCCATATAGCTTATCCTTCTCAAGGATGGATCGCGATGTGAGGGGATTATTGTTACTTGAAAAGGCCATTGATCTACAATAAAGATTATGCAAAGTTTATTTTAGTATAGAGGAATAGACTCCCACTAAATTAACAACCCTCATAAAACATATTGTTTATTCAGGGGACTAAAATCCATATTTCACCTAATTCTATGACAATGACTATGACATGAAACACAGAACTAGATTATTTAGGTAGGTAACAGTTACCAATTACATCTTATGTAATTTTAAATACTTTTATGAGATACGGGACATCTTATGTCTTAGCATGTTTTTTTTATCTCATCATGTGTCTAAAGCTCAAAACTATTTTGATAGCTTTATTAAGTCGGACCATTTTAAACATTTAGGTAACTTTTACCCAACTTGTCTTACCAAGATAACACAATACACCCACTATGCATTTGAAACTATATTAGTGTGATCGAGGCCTTGACAAGTGTTTAAAATGGATGGCTCAAGACATAAAATTTAATAGAGGGATTTTTATTCGGTTTAGTGATTTTATGTAAACAATGAAATATCATATATTTTATTGATTTGTTCAATCACTAAACAATTTGGAAGTTTTTAAAATGTGCACTAATAAAAGAATTTTCGTGCGCTAGGATTAGTTAGACAGGCGGTCCGACTGGCCGGTGGCCAATGATTGGGAGACAGGTGACAGGGCACGCCCGTTTTTTTTTTTTTTTTTTTTTTTTAGGAGACGAACTTCAATTTCGAAAATTAAAATTCGCTATCGAAAATCATATTTTTCGCTGATTTTATAATACTAAATTAACCCCATTATTTATCCGAAACTAAGTCAATTAAAACATTTTAATTAACTCGGACCCACATCTAACTAATCATCTTATCCTAATCCAATTAGGACTTAAGATATTTGAATCCTAGCATATCACCAATAACAAAATTCTCGATATTTATCTCTTATCCAATAGGGATAACGAAACCGATTTTGCTAATATCTCCTAATCTAATTTGTTATATATCTCTTATCAAATAGAAATTTCATAATGTAATAGATATAGCGAGATAAATAAATAATTTCGAAAAATAATTATTGCAATTTCGGTCCTCATCCAAATAATCACAAACATGTAATTGAATCATGAACTACTATCACAATCGAACCTAATCATATTAGTTTCGAATTAATATTCAAACTTATACAATTTAAGAAACTTAAAACAATGTAACCTAAATATGCATACTGAATTACAGAGATTTCATCCATGCATCAATACACGAAAAATAAAGATTATACCTAATGGTGTCATGGATCACAGAACACGAAATTCAATTCATTAAAATTATTCGAATTAACCTAACATGGTTACTAGCATGTACGAAACTGATTTCAATTAAATCACGAATATATGTATCATATACACAAAACATGATAATAAATCTCACATAAAACTTATGTATATAACATATACATCAACTATGAACATGCTTTCAATCATATATCATGTATATATCGAAGAAAACATGCAATGAATTTAATGAACCGAACTTGATGGCTCGATACCACTTTGTTGGGTTTTGGGGTTCATACGCGGCAGAAATTACAAAACAATTTTGACAAAAATCCCAATAGGATTCGAATCTAATTCCATTAAAAACGTTTAAACCATGAAAACTTAATCATACCTCGGTCGCAATATACCTTTCGAAGGTTGATCGATCTCTAAGGAGCCAACGACGAACGCCTCTACCGATAGTCCACACACGAACGACGGCCGAGATTCAAAGTGCTAGCTTCGAGAGAATACCAAACCTTTTTGTTTCTCTCCAAAACGATCCAGAGCGTGCAGAAAATCCTAATTGTTTCTAAAACGAAAATAGAGTTTTTGGCCCTTAATCTTTCCTTCCGTGTTCTAACTTAAAGCGTCTATTTATACAACCCTTGTACATAGATGGTTAAGTAAATTACACATATACCCCTACTTAAAGAAGTATAAGTGTAATACACCACAAGGACGTTTCTGTCATGAATTTTATCATATAAAATTTATTTTTTGAACCATCTTAAAATCTCGCAAAACCATTCTTAGTGTGCGACCCAATAGGCTCATACAACGTTGGCAGTGTACCAAAACACATTTTGGTATACAAGTCATAAGCGGCCTCTAGCAAGACATTATGACTACCCAAGTTGTACGAATATCAAATCGATACAACCTAATCAATAGTGTATATAATATCCTTTTGTCACACGATATCCTTTTGATCAAACATAAGGCATGAAATTGTCATCCAACATGTTCAATCGTACTAGTCTCGATCTCTAGGTAGATGAAAACATCCATGTGACATTGATCAATATCAATTCACTTAGACTAGGCCTTTTGATCTAACACATCGAGGGATCCATTGGATATTTCTCTTTATATGAGAGGGACAAATTCTATCTCGATTACACAACTTCATCACATTGCTCACACAAGATAACCAATCACAACCTTTATAATCGTCCGGTTAAAGACAACGTTTGATTGTGTCAAATCACTGTGTTCCTAATGTTGAAGTCTCTGGTAATCTCAAGTCAGAGGACTGAAAAATATACATATCATGAGAAACAACTATGACTTAATCCATGTGATGTTGCGAGTCGGTCCAGTACTTTGTTCCCTAACAAGTACTCGTGATCTTGATTCGTATCCCTATACATATAATAATCATATGATCATCAATCAAGACTCACACTAGTCTTAATTCATTATAGTTCCCAGTATAATGATCGACTAGGGACATTTATGATATTTTTGTAAATACCCATGGATCTTATTATAATGTAAACATGCAAATTAATTATAATAAACAGCAAATGAAATCCTCTATTTTATTAACTAAAAGTATTCATAAAGATAGTTAATGGATTGACCTATGGCACATGCCCCAACAACTTATTGATTCTGGGTTCCACCGTATCATTTATTTTTGGACGTATGGTTGATGAGTTAGGGTTAGCCCCGATTAGAGTTAGCACACTCCACGATTCTCAACACAACACCTAAAAAGAAGGTTTACCATAACATTAGTTGTAAGGGTTGCGCGATAAAGATCTATAGACACCAGCTCCTTATTGACCTACACGTTCCGAGTTCTTAGAGTTCAATGCGCTTTTGGGCATGGATTGGCTAGCGTCGTATCACGCCCGGGTGGACTATTTTTGTAAGACATTGACTTTTCATATTCCTGACATACTAGAGTTTAGTTACACTAGTGCTGCGAGTGTACTACTAACCACTAGGGGTAGCTTGGCTACAACCCTAGAGATGAAGGTGTTTGTAGGGATAGAAGAGTTGATCGAGACACCGAGTTTAGACTTAAGGATGTCTCAATTGTCGGTGAGTTCCTTGATGTTTTTTCGGAGGATTTACCAGGATTACCCCACAGAGAGATTGAGTTTGTTATTGAGTTAGTTAGTCGGCACCCGGTGATAGCTAGCTAACCGTCTTGGATGGCACGGAAGGAGTATGATGAGTTGAAAACTTAACTTGAAGACTTGGAAAACAAAGGGTAACTCACCCGAGCACATCGCCATGGGGAGCACTAGCCCTATTCGTTAAGAAGAACGATGGTAGCTTGAGGATGTGCATTGACTATAGGAAGTTGAACAAAGTGACAAGAAAGAGTCGTTACCTTTTGCCCATGATCGACAATTTGTTTGACCGGTTGGTCGGAGCCCCTTTTTTTTCTCGAGATTGACTTGAGATCGAGTTATCATCACTCAAGTTCCGAGATGGGGATATGTCACGGCCTAAATCTCAAAACCCATTTTAATTCCTTAATCAGGATCACCGACCCTGACGTGGGATCTATACTGTGATACGTGCACCGACCGAGGCACATGGCCGAGGTATATCGTATTTTTGTATTGATGTGTGCCTAGTGTTATGTATTGTGTAGACTTACTAAGTCGTTTTGGTACAGTTGTAGGTGTCGAGACAAGAGCGGGAACACGCCTCGATATGCGTGTCGACGCGGGTATCGGGTAGTTAGCATTTTGGTAAACCTTATTTAATACTAATATGAAATAAGGAATTACTTATAAGCCTATATAGTCAAGTAAATAATATGGAATATATATATTGAGTAATTACCGACGCGGCGGTACGCGGATATCATGATTCGGACGTAAAAATCGGGCGTCGAAACGCCCGGAAACACGGGCGAGTGTCCTAGCGGTGTCACGAACAGGTGTCACACTTGTCCCAACTCAAGTCACACTTGTCCCAATTCAAGTCACACTTGTTCAATCACAGCAACACATGTCCAAACTCTCCCACCACGTGCCACCACCCCCACCTACCCACTTACACCTACATCACATACACACACAACACACATGCAAACACAAAACACAAACACAAACGATCGGCCAAAACAGGGGAGAAAACCGAGAGCGAGGAAGAAGAAAAGGAGAGGAGGAGGAGGAGAAGTGACGCGTCGGGAAGGATCGAGGTGAGTCGTTGTGGTTGTTGTTGTTTGGGTGTTGGCGAGTGGGTGGCCGAAACTTGGGGGTTCGGCCTCCATGGCCGAACCCCATGACCGCATGCGGTGGTGATGGCGGGGTGCCTCCCATGCCATCGGCTCCACCGGGGTTGGGGTGGCCCACCCCAACCCATCACCAGATTTGAAAAAAAAAAAAAAAAAAAAAAAAAGTTTCTTCCTTCCTCCCGATCAAACCAATCGATCGGGAGGAAGGAGGTGCACACGCGCGCACCGCGTTCGTGTGCACTTCTTGTCGGGTCGACCCAAACCCAAACAAAAAAAAAAAAAAAAAAAAAGAAAGAAGAGAAAATGGGAGAAAAATGAAAGAAAATTTGGAAAAATTACGGAAAAATTGGGAAAATTATATTTAGATAAAATAAAGTTTATTGAACCAATTTGAATACACAATAAACCCACTATACTTGAACTAATGAGACACCAAACTCAGGAACCTAGGAAAAAGGGTACGGGAGAGCGAAGACAAGATTTGGAGTTACGGGAGACCAGTAAAGCTATGACTTTACTTTGTTGTTGTGAGTATACCCAATGGCAACTTTACTTGGCATTTCATTCCTATTAATTGTTGTTCTTGCATAGTCCTTTTGACTATTTGCCTTTGTACTCTTATATCATGTGTTCTTTGTGTCTATGCTCATTTGATGAGTCTAGTTTGCATGATATCCATTCATTTGATTTAATTCATTGATTCCATTCCATGCTATGTCTATTCTTGTTGTTTTAAATGTGAATTGAATGATAAATAGCATGCTATTAGGCTAGTGAATATCTTATAAATGTTGAAGATGACTTGTATTCCTTATTTGTTTAGGTGTGTAGATGTGCCTATGCCTTGACAATCCATACTTGGTATTTCTTGAAATTTAAAAAGTAGTTTTTGCATTTAGGTCCCGTACTCGATCGAGGTGTGCGCGAATCACGGGGTTAGAGTCCCCTGGGGATGTCGGCACATGTTACTTGACATTGTATGACACTCGGGGTTAGAGTCCCTGAGGTGGTCTACACACAGGGGTTAGAGTCCCCTGGTAACACTTGTGTTAGAGTCCCTTGTGTTATATGATTATTGACCGGGGTTAGAGTCACCGGTAACACTTGGGTTAGAGTCCCTTGTGCTATATGATTATTGGGTCGGGGTGACACGTTTCATTGCCGACCAGACCTAAATCACTACTAGTTAGCCTAGTGTCAGTATCACTTGTTTAACTCTGGTATTTACTCGCATATGGTTTATTTTTCAGTTTTCCAATTTATATGCTTTTAAATACCATTTGAATATTTGGAAATGCAAATTAAACTTGTCATCGGGGATTACTGTTTTATTCTTGTACTCACCGTCCTTTTTATGACGGTGGGTGCAGAGCCGTCTACTAGCAGGCCGGGCAAAGAGAAGATCGGCGATTATCCCTGAGCCTGCGGCGCGTCACTACATCGATTGTAGGTCTTCTTTTGATATTTTGATTGTATAGTTTATATATGTCTTTCAGATACTTTTTGGGGTTGTATATTGGGTTGAGCATTAGTTCCCCGACTTGACTTAGACCATTTTATCGTTTCAATGCATTTTGAAGACTATATATATATTTATGCGATGGCATTTCCTGGTTTTCCACAGCTTAGGATATTATAAATGGCTTCCGCATAATCAATAAGACTTCCGCTAATAAATTCATTTAATAAAAGGTTTAATTAGAAAAGGCTGACTAATACGTAGTTAAGTCCTGCGTGGATATGATTAGGGCTTAATTACGAGATTAGGCCGGGCGGTGCCCTAGATTAGGAGAGGGGCCGTCACGGGATATACCCAAGATCGCATTCACCACCGAGATATGAGTTGTTTGAGTTTACAAAGTGATGTCGTTCGAATTGTCGAACTTAGGCTATGTTCATGGACTTGATGCAAGGAGTATTGAAGCCGTACTTTGAAGGATTCGTCATAGTCTTCATTGATGAGATATTGATCTATTGCAAGACTCGTGAGGATCACGGGCAACATCTCAGACAAATATTAAAGACATTGAAAGAGCACGGAATATATGCTAAGTTCGTAAGTGCAAGTTTTTTGTTAGAGATCAAGTTTTTGGGACACGTGATTAGTGAAGGACTTCTCGAAGATCGTCGTGTCGATGACTAGATTGACCAAGAAGGAAATACCTTTTAATTGGTCAATGGATTGACTATTTATATTGATGTTTACGGCACGAGTTTATGTTGTGTTTTGATGCGGGGAGACGGTGTGATTGCCTACCTATCCCGGCGAGTTGAGGACCCATGAGAGGAATTATTCGGTGCTCGACTTGGAGCTTGTAGCAGATCATATATTTGCTCGAAGGTATAGAGACATTACCTCTACGGTGAGAGGTTCACATTGTTTAGATAATAAAAGTTTAAAGTATTTATTCACTCGAAGGATCTAAACATGAGACAACTACATTGGCTGAGTTCTTTGAAGGACTACGCTTTTCCATTGAATATCATCATGGGAAATCAAATGTCGTAGTAGATGCATTGAACAAGTGAGGACCAGATTTCGAGACGGTTGTCTGTCTTATGATGCACGAGTATGGTTAACTTGAGGCAAAGCAACAACATTGAGTTTGACAAAGGTTCCGCTTTATAACGAACGCACAAATTTGTGGATAGATTAGGGTACCGTCTATTTCTATTATGCGAGTGTTAGAGTGTCAGAGGGCCGACGAGATATACTTGAGGTTCAGTGAGATGGCACGCAGTCCCGATCATCCAGATTGGAGCGAGTTTGTGGATTAGTGTTTGAGGCACAAAGGGAGGTTATGCATTCCGGCAGTGTCCATGCATGAAGGCTAACGTTAACGCCTATGTTAAGGGTTGTGAGGTGTGCCAACAGGTTAAAAGCTGAGTACATGAGGGCTGTAAGGTTATTGCAGCTGCTACCCATCCTTTAGTAGAAATGAGAACACATTACGATGAATTTCATTTGTGGATTACCACAGACTTCTCGGAAACACGATGTGATATGGGTGACCGTGGACAGGTTGACAAAATCAGCTCATTTCCTACCAGTTTTTATGAAATATAACTTCACATAGTTGGGTACAAAGTATTTGAGAGAGAGATTGTACAACTTCATGGAATACCGATTTCGATTGTTTCAGATCAGGGACACCGGTCTCACATCATCATTGTGGCGAGGCTATATAGGAGCAATTTGTTACTAGGTTATAATTTAACATGCATTCCATCCTCAGACGGATGGACATCAGAGAAATTAATATAGATACTCGAGGATATGCTTAGGGCTTGTGTGTTACAATTTGATGGGTTTTTGGGAAGAGTACTTGTCGCTTTTCGAGTTTGCCTACAACAATGACTAACATGCCAATATTGGGATGCCACCATTTGAGGCGATGTATGGTAGATTGAGTAGATCACCGGCTTGTTGTGTAGAGCCGAGGATACAATAGCCGTGGGGCCCGAGTTTGTTATGGACCATACGAGAGAAGGTGAAGCCGATTCGTCAACGGTTACAAGCGGCCCAATTCGGACAAAAGAAATATGCATATAAGTACCGCGATGAGTTGAGCTACGAGGTAGATGATTGGGTCTATTTGAAGGTTTCCTCATTGAAGGGTCATCGAGATTTGGGATCTAACGGAAACTAGCACCAAGATTTATTGGGCCATTTCAGATTGAGAAACGAGTGTGGGAGGTCGCTTATCGGTTGAGATTGTAGAGTCGGTTAGCGAGGGGCTCATAAGGTTTTTCATATTTCAATGTTATTGTTGGCCGAGATCGGGACCGAGATCGATGGTTGATATGACTAGGATCAAGGTTCGACCATATGTAACGTACGAGGAACACCCATTAAGATAGTGGACCATAGTATACAAACTCTTAGGATGAAGGAAATACCACTAGTACTTGTTCGGTGGCAATATCATAAGAACGAAGGACTTACTTGGGAGCGAGAGTCTATCATGCGAGAGTGATACCCCTAATCGTTTCGAGGTAAAGTTTTTCCTTATGTTTGAATTTGGGACGAAATTCCTTTTAGTTGAGAAAATTGTAAAGGCCCGCATTATTTTATCTTAATTAATTTATTAATTAAAAATTAGGACTCGTAGCTCGGACCCACGTGGACGCCGCCGACAAGTTTAGGGCACGACAACCAAGGTATAAATAGTTACTTTTATTTGATGCAAGTTAATTTCTTGTATTATTATTTAATTCGCATCGCAATAGTTAAGAATTTCAATTGGACGCGTTGTGCGCGTGTAATTACGAGAGTGTACGACGTCGCAGGGTGTGCGCAATGTGGGTGTATGGGGTAGTCGGGGTTTATGTGTCACATCATCCATCCCATCATATCACATCACATCACCCATACCTACCCATCACTTTTCTCTCTCCTCACTTTTCTCTCTCATCACCTAACAAAAACCCACACATCACTCTCCCCAACGATTCTCATCATTTTCCTCCTCTCACCCGTCCCATTTTTTTTCCATCACCAAGCTCCCTCACCAAGCTCTATTCACATTCCTCACTCTTGAGATTTCGGTCGTCTCTCTCGCGAATTTCTTCCCTCTTTGTGGCTCTCGTCGACGACCTTCGTAGACCTAGGTGAGAGTGGTTACTTTAATTGTTAATTTGTGGAGAAACTTGAGAGTTTTTAAGTGTGATTGGGTTGTTCTTGTTGATCTTATTATTGATTTGATTACTATTATAAAAAAGAAAAAAATATATATAACAAAAAAAAGTTTCTCTGGAAGGGACAATTCGTCTCTTCCAAAGACGAATTGATGGGGGAGATGGGGGTAGCCAAGCGGGTCGGGCTTGGCTACTACCTCGTGTGATCCGTGTTGGGCCAACCCGAGCCCGAGTGGGCGAGTCGGGCCAACCCCGACTCGAATGGACAGGGTCGGACCGACCCAAGTCTAATTGGACAGGTCGAGCCGACACGAATCCAAGCTGTTAGGTCAAACCAAGGCCCGGTTCGGCCGAACCCATTAAATAAAGAATTAATTTAAAATTAAATAAAATGATTTTAAATTAAAATAAATCAAATAAAGTTATAAAAAAAATAGATAAGAATTATATAAAATTCCAAAAAGTTCCGAGAAAAATCTAAAAAATTTTAAAAGGTAGTAAAATAAGTTCCAAAGCTTTTTCGAGCGTTTGGCACCCAGTATAACTCAAAAAGTGTCATAACCAAACTTTTTGGAATAAAAATTCTACTTTGTGGTCCCACATTATAAATTCTCTTAATGTGACTCTTAAATAATTAAAATGGTATAATTGGACACCAGGGACTTAAGAGATTGTAGTCGTGTGTCGGGTGTGCATCTCGAAATGTGAGCGGGACATTTTGAGGGCAATTTGCGATTTACTTGAGGTAAGTAAAACTACAAAAAAATTAGCTAAAATTCATTTATAGCACTTGTTTTATTTAAATCTCAATTACTCCATCATGTTATTTATTGATGTCCACTTACTAATCTTTCACTCGCACGTGTGTATGTGTGTTTGTCGACGGGGTTGGGCATGGCACAGACTCACACCCGGGGCTAGTTACCCCACTTATTGTTCAAGTAGTTGCCCATGTCGGGCCACACGATGACTATTTTTTTGCGAGACCCGTTAGGTTGAGAGATGTTTGACGGGGATCTAAGTCTCCGTCATGGGTTCCTCTCGAGAGATGTTTGGACGGGGTTATACTTTGTTCATGGGTTACTCTAATTCGATCGTGAGATGTACGGCTAGGTGATCGTCACGGGTTCATCTCGATTTAGCTAAGTCGATTCCCAAATGTCGACCAAGGTTTTTGTCACACCGCACTCATGTCCAACTTCGACTTCTCTCTGCGACTTATTTTCTTGTAATTACCTTATTTTCTGTTCCTCATTTAAATTGCATGAATTGTAGTCATTTTATTGGATTTTGTGAATATTAGCTAACATTTTCAAAGATTTACTCACTTTGGGATTGGTCATTGTTTTTGTGACAAATCGCAGATCCTACGATGAGGGAAAAGAGGGTCTTAAGTGACTACTTTTGAGCTAGGAGAGCCCCGTCGACTTTTTATGTAAGTGCTTGTATATATTATTTATTGCTTGTATGAGATTTTGGGAGGACTTGTGTACCCGATACATGTATATAACCATCTTTTGTATTTTTGTCACTTTTGATATACATGGCATCTTATGCCGGGTTTCCACACTCTAAGATTGTTTATAAATTGCAACTTTTCATTTTTACAATAGTTGCATGCTTTAAAGACTTCGCTAAGATACATAATTTATAATAATTTAATAAGTTGTGAACAACTTAACTTAGTTAATTTATTGTAAACATTCATAAATATTAAGTTAATGTGAATAAGATACATACGAATGTTAGGTCGCGGATCGTCAAGGATAAGTGTGAGGTGACATGACATGCTTGGTGATGTATCCGGTGACGTGGCGGTACCCGGTTTACCTCGAAACTTGGGGCCGTCACAACGATGATGAGTGTGATCACAAAGACTTTCAACGTCATTTATGAGGTGGCCACCGAAAAAGTACTTTGTGTATGTCGATCATTTATATTTAGAGGATTCTTTGTTGTCATGCACTTTGTGTATTCCGTGATCGGGATATCATCCCACTACAAGACATCATGGATCATTAGAGGAAATACTTCACGCGCACATATGAAAAGGAGCTTTGCATAGAGGAGTTGGATGCTAATGCGACAACCGTTCTTGAACGATATGATGTTATTGTTACTAGGTGCACTCGAGTTGCGACTTTGGAGCTAAAATAGTTGCAAGGTTTAAGATTGTCTTCGAGACCATGGATAAGTTGAAATGGCTACTTCTTGACATGCCAAATCGAGAGCTAGGTCGCAAAAAATCTACAGAACACCTTCCACATATGATGAGTACTACTAATGATATATTTAAGGAGCCGAGCAAGTCGAACGAGAAAGGGAAGACCTCGATGTAGGTTCAAGGCACCAACGGAGAAAAATACAAAACATAAATCTTCCCAATAGGTGATGGACATCGATGAGGATCAACCTCTAATGGAATCCTAAAATTTTTCATTGTCCTCTAAAAAAGGGAGCATAAAAAAAGAAATCAACCCCGAAAGCAAATAAGATATTTAGAGTGTCTTAGAAGGTAATTACATAATTTGTATCATTTTATTTATGATTTTTTACCAAATTAGTGGTGTGTATTATGAAGTTCGTACGTACATATTTGAAAATGGCAGGGGATGGTGTCTAAAGAGAATGTGAAGCCCAATTTTGAAGTCCATTGTCGATGTGGATATGGAACACGATGCAATTGCTTCTCAAAGGCAAATGATTGAAACGAGATGAATGTGCACTCTTGATGGAGTCCGGGAGGACTCATCCAACAACATTTTGAGAAATATTGATGATAATTATTATTGTCACTTGGTAGTTTATGTTAGTAAGTTAACTTATCTTTTTCTTGATCCTTGTGAACAAAATGAATATGTCATTTAGTTGGGCCTTTTGTTACATTTAGAGAGAAGTTACCAATCGATGTTGTTTTTTGTTTTTACAATTGAAACTATATTTTATTGCAAATTGTTTCTTGGGAGATATAAGAATCATTTTGGATAATGCTCATGTCATTTTCATTTGATATTTTATATGTTTCTTTGCTAATGTAAGTTGTAACATGGGATCAAGGGAAGAGGTAATCATATCTCCAATGTCTTCTACATGGGGAAAATGTACCACATACAACCTTAAAAATATTTATTTACTATTTATTGTGATAGTGTTACTTGCATATATTCCTCTAATGTTGTTGGTTCATTCGGTTGCTTATCTCTACGTTAATTTTGTCACATGATGTGTAAAATGATGGCTCATCTACTTATTAATGGTTCATTCGGTTGTAGGTTGCGGTTTAGAATGTATGGGGCGGTGTAGTGGCGTTTAGTGGAGACATAAGAAGGTGCATGTCTGTGAGTGTCAAGAATGAGGGAGGGGAGCTAGGGAGTTGTCGTTACTCGAGAGTTAAATAGGTATTGGGGGAGGGGATTGGGAGTTCATCAACATTAATTGTGAGTTGATGGTGGTGGTGGTTAAGGTGGAGACTCATTTCTTTTGCTTCACATCCCAAGTCTACTTCCTCTTATTTTTACTCCATTATAAACCTTAAGAGTTACAGAGTATGACGAAGGTAAGGGCTGCTAGTGAAGTTGGAGGTCCTTCTAGTCCCTCTTCCAATTTGGGGAGTGTATCAAAGAAAATGGGCTCGAGGAAGGTAATTGATATTGTGCTCGAGTCAAAACAGAGAATGGATCAACCAGTAGTCGCCCAAACGATCGTCTTCAAAGCGAGGAAGTTCGCTTGACCTCCTAAACCTCCAGGACAATTCAGACACCCGAGTGGTGATACCGAGATGTTAAAAATGACGTCGTTACAAGGGAAAGTGTGAGGGTCAACACATGTTAGAGACAACTACCCGAAAGAAATCGAAGCTAAATAGATAGGTATGTCATATGTCAACTATTTATGCAAGTTGTTTGTGGAGAAGGGTTTATCACCACCTTTGAAATATGAGTATAAAGATGTCTTGAAAAACACCCGTAGCATAATTGGAGAGAAGAGTTTCAACAAGATGTCATACACTAAGGTGGATGGGAAGTGGATATCAAATACCTCAATATTAAATGCCCTACAGGAACCAAAAGAAGAAATGAATGTCTCAATAGAACTAGAAAAAACAAAAATGCCTCGCCAAAATAAGAAGAAGCAAGGGGGAAAAAGAGGAAGAAGTCTCGGTTGAACTGGAACAAATATGACTCTAAACGGGAGGAGGAGGAGGAGGAGAAGGAGGCCATTTTTATGGAGAATGATGATGAGTCGGAGTACTTGATGGAGGATGACTCGAACAAGACTCGAGATTGATGGAGAATAGGAAGTCGTCATGGAAGAAGATGGGAAATCATCCCTGAAACAGAACCAAAATGATTTGTATGATAATGCCCAAGATAAATAGGTCCAAAAAGAAGGTAATGTTTGATATTTATTCAAATTACTTTATTTTGTATGCATTGTTATAATTAATGTCTTCATGTTGAATGTCTTAGGCATGGAGGTTTCCCAAGTAGAGAATTTAGGAAACCATGGTGTCGAGTGATTTTCAAATAAGGTTCTCTTCCTCGCACTCCTTTACCTACTAATGAAGAGCACAATGGAAATGGCACTTCTCCCCCAGGTCAAGAGCACAATGAAAGTAAAAATTTATATATTTTTTCAATTCTTTCAAAATTGATTCATTTATTGCTTCTCAAAGATCTCAAAGTTGGTGCTTGTTGTGCTTTCTTAGTTGTTATGTCAAATTCTTTATGTTTTGTCTCTTCATGTTAGGGTTGGAGGTCTCACTAATCGAATAGGAGGGGGTGTGACCCTTAATGATGATCTACATAAGACCCAAATGCAAGTGGCCTAGCTAATTCGGGACCAAAATGAGAACCATGTTGATGAAGGCGACCATGTGAGTGTCCTGGACCATGATAATTTTATTCCACCAATGGAGACGGGAGAGGTAAACCAACATGTGAATGAGGCCATCTCCCTCCTTTACAATCCTAGTAACAACAAATACTTCATAGGCTCCAGGCTATTAAGGAGGACCTTGAAAAGGTTAAGGTGGTCATCCATTTAATCGGCGCTAGCTTTAAGACGGATGTGGCGGCCAAGATGAGGAACGAGTGCAACATGCTAAAGGAGGAAATTGTAAACTTGTTCGGTTAAACTATAGACAAAGTTGAGGATAGGCTTGATACAAGGATGGGGCACAACTACTGCTTAGTGGAAGATCGTGTGGCTCCAATCGAGCGACATATTTCAAAGCACGGTCCGAGATCAAGAGGCGATTCCATGCAGATTAAAGGCGCAACTAAGTGGCAGGAATGTGTTGCCCACCATTGGGCAACCATCATGCAAGAGGCGTGATAAGTAAGCGGGGAGTCTTGATGGGGTCTTACTAATGGTTTTCACATACTTTTTTAACAACTTTATTTAGGCATGTATTAAAAAGTAAAATAGGTCATGTTCTTGGTTTTCTTTTGGAAACTTGAACTACGTTTTCCTTTTGTTTCCATTTTGGTTTGGTTATTAGGGAGTTGGTCTCCCAAGTAGGTTTAAACAAGTTCTACCAATCAGGTTTTATTGCTCCATGCACCAAATAGTTAAACTGGGGTATCTACCATTTCTTGATGCATTATGGTGCAATTTTTTTTACTCAACTTAAGCTGTCATGTATTCAATATGAATACCATTTTGATGCTCTATTTAAAACATTATCCGTACTTTACCGTGATTTGTTTGATGTAAGAATAAGAACATTCAAATTAACAACTCCCGAAATGGGGAAAACAATATCCAAAGAACTATGAAACAACATAGGAGTACAAAGTTCGATTGACTACATATAAAAAATGTCAATTACAAAATAACAAACCAACAAGGATCCAACCAACAACCAACAAACCAGAGAACAAAACATTTACTTCACTAAGATCGAAATCAATATTCATTACTAAAACGATAGGACGATAATCCAACTATAAAAGTCCCTAGATGACAATCTACACAACCTTTAAACCTCTACACTCTTGAGTCCTCCTTCTAATGATTGTTGTTGTGTTTTAGAAATTTTTCGCATACCACTAACTCGTCAATCGCTCCATGAATAATGTCGAGAACTCCATCTCAACCTCACTTTCTCATTCCTTATCGATGAACATCTACCGTTCACTCCTGAACTATTCCCTTTCTCACATTGACAATTGCAATCACTTCCACCATAACTGTCTATTTGCCTTGTGTTTGAATAGGTAAGCATTGTTGGGCGAGAGCGTTGATAGTCATCCCAATCAAAGAATCCACACACCTCCTTCCCAGTATTACAGACCATAAAAGGTCGATTCTTCTTAGGGCCCTCCTTCTTGACTCGCCTTTTTCCTAGGAAACCATTTGAACACTTTGGGCAAGGCCTCTGCAGTGCGCATAAGTCTTCAAAGTGGCTAAAGCTACCACAGCTCCAACAGCGTTTTTCATTCTTTATTGACATACCTAACAAGAAGAATACTTAAAAAGGAAAACACATACACATAAAACCCTAAAACGGAATTCAAAAATAATATCCTAAAACACAAACCTTAAGGGTGTGTTTGATAGCAAAAAAAAAAAAAGAAAAAAATCATAGAAAATTGTGTGATTTTTCAATGTAATCGTTTTATTTAATTTTTCATAGAATCGTAACCCCATAAAAAACCCACATTTATATTTTCTTCATTTTTTCTCTTATTTCGGGGTGGAAATTCGGGATTTTTTATTGAACGAATCCCACCCAAACTCGATCTCCTTCTTCTATAAGAACTAATCTACTCATGGCTGCAACTATCTCCTCTTAAATCTCTTCCCGCAACTATCTCTTCTCAAATCTCTTCCTTTATAAACTCCAACAAATTTTCTCTCAAATCTCACTATATTATCAACAATTTACTTTTGCCTATGTGATCTCCTCCCATCTTGAGAACTTGAGTTTCTCACTTTCTTCTCAACAATCTCCTCCCAACTCAAAAACTCGATTCTTAGTTTTGCGTTGTCATTCTTCTTTGCAATTATTGACTTATTGGAGTTGAGAATTTTTTTGGAAAACTTTGAACGAACATAGAGGAATGTTCTATAGCAAAATCTCAATTTTAATGTGGTCACTTCTTTTCTTTTGTTTATAAGATGTTAGCAAAGCTAATTCTACTTCATCAATTTGGTTAATGCCTTGCTTAGAAAGTGCTTGATTATTTGCCTATGTGAAATTCTTGTCGTAAAGTGATTGATTAAATGCTTTATATATGTATGTAAATTTGTAAATTACAAGTTACAAACAACAAAAATTTATGTACAAAATATCAAAAGTTTTGAGCAGAAAATCAAACATATCCTAACCAAAATGCTACTATTTCTTGGCAAAGTGCACTTATCCTGTGCCCACCCAAAAACGTCTCATCTATGAAATACACCGCTTGTAGGATGCACAAATCATTTTATTAACGCCACTAAAAAGATTGGTTGTCACTTAGGTACATAACATGTATCCTCATTGAAGCCATTCAAAACGTTCCAACCACCTCGCTTCCCCTACTAAAGATCTTCTCACTTCCTCATTACGTTGTAGATATTAGTGTCTTCCATGTAATTCCCCCAGACCACTCTTTTGAATCATGAGATCTTAGCAAGGCCTCAAGTCATGCAAACCACACTGAGCGCTGCGATGGGTACTCCCTCAAAGCTCGACACTAAACTATGGTCAAGAACTTCACGAGCTATGTTCCTAAGCTCGCTTCTTCCTCCTACAACATAAATAAAGATACACAAGTTGTAAACATTCACACAAATGGATGCCCCCAGGTAAAATAAGCATTCATAAGATTAAGGTGCCTCGCATTGTAACCATCTTTGCCTTTGGACCAAGCATCACAGAGAACATGAAAAACACCCCATCAAAGCGTGTACCTTCATGTGCAAACCATCATCAACCCGCATCAATAAAGATCCTTTTTTGATTAAATGCTTTATTGATTTCATCGAACCTGGTACCCATTCTAGAAAGTTGTAGTAGCAATTCAAATCAAATAAAAATGGAGTAACATGAAGGTAGACTTAAGGTTCTCTTTTCTTGGATGGGGACATTAGCAATGAAGTGAAATGTTCTTAAAGTAGGTTGACTTAAGGTTTTTGTCTCTAAATTTACATTACTGAGACCTAAATGGTTAAAAAATGCGATCAGTCTTAATAGTGTTTTCTAATCTAGATTCATATCACTAGTTTATGATACTTTCTAAAGCATTTGTATGTTTAAGATTGGTACCAATTTAACAAAGTTGATGATGTTACAAGCTAGTGATTGGGTGACACACTTTTGATAGAAACATTGCCTATATATAAGATGCACACTAGGATTTGCGCATCCTAATCTTGATGCACGATGCAATAGAATCGAATAAATGTATCGACAACAAATACACCAAATATGCATGTTAAAAAGCTCAAAAGTATGTTAGTTAACTAGGAGTATTTCTTAGCTTAAATTGTCCATTTCTACCTATCTATAAGTGTAAGGAATTCTTGGTACTTGGTGAATTAATTTGAAGGTGTGCTTCAAATACTCTTTTGGTTTTTTAAGGCATAAATTGTTGTATTTAGGTGAAGAAATAATTCGCCTAAGGAAGGCTTTACTTTATTTTATTTTTGAAAACTAAGGAAGGCTTTATGAACATATATTGACAAAAAAAAATATATAGATTGATATAGAGATGGAAAAGAGATGCATGGTTGGCACCGTCGGATTTCAGATTGATATTCGAATGAGTTCTTTATATGAGTATATTTGTGTAAAACACCCAAATGGGCACTTGATCAACATCAATCGCATGATTCTTTTGAAGGAAAAAAAAAAAAAGATTTTAACCATGATGAGAAGTATGCATTTCATATGGCCTCATAATTAGGGGCACTTGATCAATATCAATTGCACATTATTCTTTTGTATATTTTATTTTTCTAAATATTTTACATTTATGAGTTACCTAACCGATGAGTTGTGTACCTGCATAGCTTTATGATGTGATGTTCACACTATAATGGCTAAACTAAGTCTTGTTAAAAATATAATAATATCCTAGCTCATTCCAAGTTACTACATAACTCATTGAAATGATGCTTAATCCTTTATGGAGCTTATAGTTTAGAGTTTGTTTCGTGGATTGGTTTATCTTGTCATGCCCTCATTGATTAAGTTTAAGTTTACATTTACTTAGATGCCTAATGAAGAAGATAGAAAAAAAAAAAAGCAGACTATCATTATGATGATGTTGCTACTCAATTATGTACGGCATCGTAACTCGTTGAACATAAACCTCGAATGAATAGAGATGAAGAAAGGAAACTAATATTAAATTATTTTTACAAAGAGTCCGAAAAAAATTGTAAGGATCAGTTGCGATTGAAACGAGGTCCATTCAAAGAGCTTTGTAGTTTTCTTCGTACGCATGGGCTAGTTAACGGACGCAGTGTAAAAGTAAAAAAACAAGTAGCTATGTTTTTTTGATAGCTAGACACGATAATCGAAATAGACGAACAAATTTTGAATTTATTCGTTCGGTGAGACAATTAGCCACTACTTCCATGTTGTTACAAGAGCTCTCATTAGTATGTACAAAGGCGAAGTCAAGCCTGCAAATATAAATACTTCTCCACAAGACAAAGAATCGAACCCAAGTGCTTGGTATCGCTATTTTGAAGTAATGGATTTAATTAAGATTCTTTTTAAGTTTGTCTTGTAAATAACATAATAATAAATTATAATGATTTGTGGATATAAACTAAATAAATATTAAATATTAGGATGGGATCGGAGAATTAGATGGAACTCATTTTCCATGCACGATACTGATTAAAGAGCAACGAAACTACCGCAATAGAAAAGGTTTTACTTCCCAAAATGTCTTAGTGGCATATACATTTGATATGAGATTTACATACGTACTTGCTTAGGTTGGGAGGGCTTGGCTCATGATGGTCGTATATTAAGTGATGTTGTTAGGCCAACTCGAGTGGATAAACTAACTATACCACCAGGTTATACACATTTTGTATAACATTTGAATAAGCATTATTTTTATATTTTTGTTGTCGTGATACTTTCAACTAATTCCAACTACTATGATATCATTTTAATGTAGGAAAATATTATTTGGTTGATCTTGGGTTCCCTAATGTTCCTTGATTTTTAGCACCTTATCGCGGTACAAAGTAATACTTAAAAGATCAAGTATGTCGTACACCTAGAAATGGAAAGGAGTTGTTCAACTTTCGACATTCGTCCTTGCATAACGTAGTAGAAAGGACAATAGGGCTTCTAAAAAATGATTTGCATTTTTGCGACACGAACCATTTTATGATGTTAAAACTCAATCAAATGTCATTTTAGCATGTTGCGCAATACACAATTTTTTGAGAGAACAAGATCCGAAGACCTATGTGAAGATGATGAGGATATATATATGAAGATGATGATAGCGCATAAGAAGATAATATTTCCATACATCAATCTCCAATTTGGATATATAAACAAGATGCATTGGCCGAGTTAATGTGGAATGAATACCACTAGCCTAGACAAGCTTACTGACTAGTTTTAGATGAAATTATATATAATGTTGAGCATATGAGTTGGTACATAGTTTGTATGAATTTCTTATTACTTTAAATTTGATTTCTTTGAAATTTTTCTTAATTAGTAGATTGTCATATATAGTCTTATGTTACATCATCATATATAGTTTGTCATTTTTATGTTAAAAGTATATATAATTTAGTATCTTATAAAAGCAGAGATATGGAAGAATCAATTGGGAGCGTAAAAGTAGTGCCAAAAGGGCAAATGAGTTGGAACGACCTCATGGATAAGATCATGCTTGAAATTATTTTGGAAGAGTATGGATTTGGCAGGTAATTCATGGAAACCTGAGGTGTATACTCGAGTTTGCCTAGAGTTGCTAAAACAATTAAAACAACAAGTACACCTAGCTAATGTGAAGCTAGTATCAAAACATTGAAAGCCAATACTACTTCTCGCAAGGGAGGTAATATCTCAAAGTGGGTTCGGATGATGATCTAGATATACGACTTGTTACTACAGATGTTTTGACATGGAAAGAATATCTTCGTGTACATTTTAGGTTTTATTGGAATATACAATTGTATTAGTGATTTATATTAACTAATTATATCTCTTTGTGTGTTGGTGTGTATGTTTGTATGTAGCGAAACATCTAGAAAAATAATCATATCTAATAAGTGCGTGTCTTACTACGATGAGCTATATGTCATATTTGGAGATGATAAAGCTACTTTGGAGGGAATGCAATGACTGGTAATTAGGCAAACATAGAATTGCTTTCTTTGGAAGAAATGGGTGAGTAAATTTTGTTGAGTAAATGATTGCTTATTTAATATTACACTTTTTTATTGTACATTTCCCTTATTGACTTTGAATGATTAATTATTCTCGTAGAATAATCCATGTCTTATAGTTCTTGCTATTTTTTTGTAGGCAATGTAGAGAAGCCACTCTCAAATAAAGAAGAAAAAGATGAGGTGAATCGCTCGTCATCCAGTTCAACTCGTATGGCATCAAATGGTCGAGAGAATTAAAAGGAAGAAGAGTAGTAGCGTTGATACTACCGAGGAAGGACTAGCTCGTATGCCAACAAACTAGCAAAACCATTTGCACACATAGATTGTGCACGTCTTCAAAAAGAGCTTCGTAGTATTCTTGAACTAAGTCAAGAAAAGGTAATGCGTGCCATGCTTTTATTGGGAGGTGAAGTTAAGGATACGAATATATTTTCTCGGTTGTATGAAAACTTGAAGAAAGATTGTGTGATTTTATATTTGAGAGAAAATTTTAGATTAATTTTAGAAGCTAAAACATAAGTTTTTTTTGAAAAATACTTTGAACATTATTTATTTTCTTTCATTTATGTTAGTTATCAATTAATTAAATTATTATGATTATTTTGAGTTCATTAATTTTTTTTCAAGATAGTCGTTTTGCGATTCAATTTCGGTACGTAAGCTTGATTAATTATCTTCTTAATTTAATTTTGGTTCGAATTCGTGAGGCTCATGCAGAAAAATCTAGTAGAAAAATGAAAAAAATTCATTATCTATCAAACAATGAGAAAATTGAAAAAGGAATTTTCTCATGTGCAATCAAACAACAATGAGAAATTATTTTAAGAAAATTCTCCATAGAAAATTTGCTAAAGTAAATACTTTTTTCTCATTGAAAACTTCTTTGCTATCAAACACACCCTAAGTGTAAACCGAGAACCATACAACATAACAACAATGCAAACTTCGAAAAAAAAAAAATCCAAAAATCCAAAGCCAAACACTAAAACCCCGAAGACCAACACAAACCCTACAATAGCAACTACCCAATTTAATTATTATACCATGAACACATAAAACACACCATAAACCCTAAAACCAACAAATCCACATTCGAAATGGTAAAACCCTAAAAAACTTTAGTGAAGGTAAACCCTAAACCTTAAAACCAACAACTCAACTTTTAAAATTGTGAAACCCTAAAACACATCCGAAATATAAAGTGAGGATATTGATTTTCAAATTTCAATTTTGAAATTTGAAATTGGGTCACAAAGTGTTTTTAAAATCTTGATGTTACGAAATTTATTTAAAAAAACAAATTTAAGCTCGCGCTTTTAGTCTGTTAAACAGATGCTACTTGATGATCGGTGAGACCCACTATCCATTTTCGAGTTGGTGCACAACCGGGTCACTAAATCATTTTAATTTCCTATATTATTCATATAATAATCAAAATATGTAACTTACGTTTTTAATCAATATTATGTCTATAATTAAGCTTCTTTGACGTTACAAATTTGATGGGAATTTGTATTTATAGCGAAAGTTGGATGGTTCACCCTCAAGCCTATAAAAGAGCACTTGTATCATCAAACAATTTGTAGAATGTTTGGGGCTTATGAGGGTGATAATATCTTAGTATGATTTTAGGAGACTAAAGGCTTCTACACAATTCTTACATGGAGCCATTGCCGTGCAAAGAACATGTATTGCCTTCATCATCTTCATGTTCCTACACTTAGCACAAATTTACTTTATGTTTCTACTTCTACTCATGCTAACAACGTCTCATTTGAATTTGAATTCTTTAATTCTTTATTGTTTTGAAATCAAGGATATTCTCGGGAAGGATTTGCTCCTCAAAGGACCTATTGAGCTCATTTTTTCATCTATTCCTAAGCAAGCTTTTCTTTCAAGTTTATATATCCACTTGGCATTCCACATTTGGGTCTCGATCGCAAATAAAAGTGTCATCGAATAAAGTTTTTTGTTTATGTCATGCTTCTTTTATTAGTAAGAGTCACAAGTCGCCTTTTCCGCATCCCGTATCCTGTTATAAGGCACAAGGTCCATTAGACTTGGTGGTTCCATGATAAGTATATTCGGAACTACCAAGATTATATTCATGATCTATCAACTACTTGTATTTATCTTATATTTGTATATATCTTGTGGTTGTAATTAACTTTCTCTATATATTGTACGTTCCTAATACAAATAATCTCATTGTTATTTTAGCCTCTTCTTCATGATACTAGCATTCTCACTTTGGTTAGGATTGCTTTGAAAAATAGATATATAGATTTATTTTTGCAACTACTTGTATTTATCTTATATTTGTATCTATCTTGTAGTTGTAATTAACTAACCCGTCTTTGTGTTGCAGATAACACTCACTACCTTAACTTATCATTTTTTTCATTTAGTTTTGCGTCCACTTTGCACTAGTGAAGATATATCGTTGTCTCTATTCAATGTATATAGCTATAGATATAGTCATATATACATATAAGAATTGTACGTAGATTAAGATATAGTTGTCTCTCTTTAATATATATATATATATATCTATTAAACACTACTACTATTAATATTCAACCACGTCTCGATAATTCATATTCCTCTCTTTGTTCTTTTATATTCGGTTTCGGCCCAATATACGATCTCTGTGTTTTCTTTTTTGAGTTATTTTTGTGTTTGTTGTCTTTATCGATCGTTGAAGAAGCCTATATTCCTTTTAATAAGATTGATACACCTTTTAATATTCTCTTTTGCAATTTTTAAATCTTTTTATCGATTTGCCCACCTAGATTCTTGTTAAAATAGTCTAGCAAATATTTTTTATCTTAAAAAAAAAAGATGATATAATGACACCTCCAAGTCACACTTGTCAAGACGTGTGGGCCTCGAGATAAAAATGGTGAGATTGATGTGAGCCCGCACGTCATGTCACACTCTAATATTCCATGATAAAAAAAGCGACTCTTTTTTGTAGATTAAAAATCTTTTTAAAGATGTTTTAATATTTCTTGCAAAATTCTTCCGAAAATTAATTTTTTTTGTGGATAAAAAATATTTTATGCCGAGATCTTATATTGCTTCTTTATATATATTGCGGCTCTTGATAGAGCATCTCTAATGGTAAATATGGATTGTGGGTGTGGATTCATAAACTCCAAAAACCTTCTTCCATACACAATTCGGATTGTAGATGTGGAAACATTTTTTTTATTGTTAATTCTTTTTAAAAGAATAAATACATTTATTTATTTCCTAACCTAACATATTTTATGACACATCATTTTTTTTAAATAAGGGACATATATTTCCCGAATTATTACAATTTTAAAATATTTAGAAAAAATGTTAGACAAACTTAAATTAAAGTCTCAAACGAATGAGAATCATTTGGTAAAACATAAAATGAAATTGAGGCTTTAGGGAAGCATAAGATATGGGTATCTTGGATTTTAAAACGAAGTTAGACGAACTTAAATTAAACTCCAAAAACCTTCTTCGATACACAATGCGGATTGTAGACGTGGAAACATTTTTTTTTTATTGTTAACTCTTTTTAAAAGAATACATGTATTTTTTCAGTTCTTTTGTTTAACTTTTTTATCCATCTATTTTTGTTCGTCCGCCTTTTTTATTTATTTTTATCCTTATATATTTTTTAAAACATGATAGGGTAAAAGATATTTCAAGATAACATAAATATATTATCCTTATAGTTATATATATAAGATATATAGTATGATATATATAGACTTTAAAAAAGTAGCCTACCAAAAAAATATCCATATAGCATGTATGTGTAGAAAACCGAAATCCAATTTCGTTACCCAATATTTTTTCTCGATTTTTCTATTTTCTTGAGATATCTATTTTATCTTCAATCTCCATTCGTCACAACCCCATTGGAGATGCTCATCCATTACAATTCTTGAAAAATGTAAAATTATGACGAGAACAACGACCTTATCGTGTCCCTCTCATCCGTGATTTCTCCAAAAAAAAAAAAAAAAAAAAAAAAAAAAAAGAATGCATGCGTAATTTATTGTTTTAGATCCAAAATCAGTTTTAAGATAATCTTTCGAGTATTTTTAGTTAGCTAATTAAGAATTCTTTAGAGAATCTGTATTAGACAAAATCTTGTATTAGATAAACCCAAACGAGAATCAGTGGTTGAATGTCAGCATAGGCTGAAAACTCATTGAATACACAATGACACAATCTAATCAAACGCATATTTCTCAAGATTTGGTATCAAATACACCCTTGTATAGGCATGATGTAAGACAAAAATCCCAACACCAAACAGCAAATACCGCAGGAAAAGACTACAACCGCATCATCGGGCATCGTAATCGTCTACTTTTAAGTATTTATCCGGTTCACTTTGTTCAACATCAATCTATACATTCGATAATCTCAACATGCTATCAGCCAAAGACGAAGAGACGAAGGGAGAGATGAGGGGAGGGAGGGATATAAATGTCTTCATGACACTAATGAAACTTAGGCTTCATGAGTTGTGGGTTAACCGCACTAACACCACCCTCATATAACTGCAGATCTGATTTTTCCAATGTTCTGCAAAAGAAAACAAAAATACCTATTCAACTTAAAAATACATGAAGTGGGAAGAACTTATATGAAGGAAAGTGTATGAGAGCTTCGGTTGATTAAATTGAGGACCAAGATTCACTATCTATCAGTAATAGTTTAATTATAGAAGCCAAAACCTATATTTATGGTATTGTATCATCTTGCAAGCATAAAATTATACATGCTAACATAGCGAAGATTGCAAGTGAAATAATACAACTTACATCTTTGGCTGATTCCGTGTTGAGATTCTCCTTTCACGAAACTCCATTGTTAAGCCAAAATTTGTAGATTGGCGTTGGACAAAGTGAAGCTCATAAATACATAAGCAAATAAAGTCAACCACAAAGAAGGAAATGGAGATTCTTTAGTATAAACTAAAATAAGCATGCAGCCTAAAGCAACAAATTAGGCGTAGGTACTATGATTTCTTGCTGTTTCAAAGTCACAGATGTAGCTTCTCATGACTAAAAAGTTTTCCTTTGAACAAGCAAGTTTAAAGATCTTAGCTTTATCCTAAGCACAAACCTTACAGCCATCACGTATTCCAAACAATAGGATATGGTCCTCATTGTTGATCAGCTTGTGACCTTGAAAACACAAGCAGAAATGGCTCCATACATGAGACCTGCATAGCCATATTTCGCTTGAAACAAATCAGAAAGCAGAACCTCTGCAGTACAATAACTGCAAAAATGTAATCAGTTTTATAAATATATTACTTGATCAAGGTATTGTTGTGAGCCTAACAACTTCTCTTTTCTCTTTTTCTTTTAAGATAAAGAACAAGCAACCTTCCTATATTCAAAAAAGAATGCTCGACGGTAATCTTCCAAAAACTCCTTAGGTACCATCCCCTCTTTAATCAATTTATCCCATCTAGCACACTCTATGTGCATCGCATTTGGCTCTCCTACTCCCTCCCTCGAGTTGGGAGGCAAGCTCCATATCATTATGGCATAAGCCTTGTACATCTAATAACCTGTTTATGAAGCAACCAAGATGTTTCTGAAGTTTGTGAATATATGAATCTTGAGATCCACAATGCTCTATGGAAGTAACTAGGGTAGGTACATTTCTTTCTATGCCTAAGCTCAAAAGTTGATTGGCGACAAGAACTACATTTCGTGTTCTAGATCTATTAATGCTTTATGGATGGAAACTTGTTCACAAAAATGATTATATTTGATGCTCTAGGATCCAGGACGACTGCCAATGATGTGCTCACAAAGTCTTGATCAGTTCGTGTATTTTTTATGATTAAGGCTCACAATTAGGGATGAGCTAGTGGAAACATTTTGGCTTTGAATATATGTTTTCAATTAAACATCTTTAAATCTAATTAAACACATGCCATGATCTTTTCTATAGTATTGAACAAAAAAAATGAAAAAATGAAAAACAAACTCCAACTGATTGAGCAGGCAGCAAATTTGTGAACGGGTATTGCCTCGTCTTGATGTATAGTCTTTTGGAGGTCGATGTTTGAAATTCAGAAATTTTCCCTCTATTGTTTTTTTTTTCATTTGCACCATGAATGATAGATTTTATCACTCGTACATCCTTTTAAATGCCATGTATCACAAATAATTGACCCATTTACTACAGAAAACATGAACGGATGGAATTATAATAAGATTGCCATACTAATATCATCAAAGATATTTTTATTCCCTATATGTCATGGTCTTAATCAGTTTGTTGCATTTCTATTTTTCTAAGCCTTACTTATCAGTTAGGATTGCTGAGAGTCCACACTCATTGTACATCTAATAACCTTTTTATGAAGCAAACAAGATGTTTCCCAAGTTTGTGAATATAAGAATCTTGAGATCCATAATGCGCTACAGAAGTAACTAGGGAAGGTCCATCTCTTTCTATGCCTAAGCTCAAAAGCTGATTGGCGACAAGAATACGGGGAGACCTCTAACGCTACATACATCAATACTATCTCTTATTTTACATACATCAATACTGAATATATCACTCTCGAGTTTATGTCACCCTAGCCCTCCCATTTTCATCAACCTTCCATATCTAATCTAAGACTAAAAAGACAAAGCATAGCTCCGAATCCCAAATACAAATCATTGAAGGCATCAATAAGTTAGAGATCCTTTTTATTGATAAGTTATTTACTTTCAAGATTTTCACACAGGGTTCAAGCAAAGAAAAAAATAAATGGGATACTCTATTCTACACAACAATAGCTGAGAATCTGTTAATGATTTGAAACAATGATGTTACTTTTATCAAATGCCATTTTATGTCTTTTCTCAAGCAACAAAAAATAAAACAATCATCTCCCAAGAACTTAATTAATAGACAAATCAAATATATAGGCAAAAAGAAAATACAGAAAATGAAAATAAAGAAAACAATACCAAGAAATCAAAACACGTTCCTCCTCCTTGAGCCTTTGGACAAAGGCATGCTCCACAACTTTTTTAAGATCGGCTACTGTAGCTGTCTCTAATGTCTGAACATCTGCACATATAAAAAATCACAAAAAAAAAAAAAAAAAAAAAAAAACACATCAGAACATAACAAGAAAGTACATAGAATTGTTAATGTATCGATAAAAACCCACATCAAGAACCATACAAAAAGACCCAAAAACACAGATATACTAATACATCACTAGAGAACACTAGGAAAAATCCAATATGTGAGGTGTCATTTTAATTTTTAGTTCTATGCGAAACCCACATCAAGAACTCTAAAAACAACCCAACAAACAGAATTAAAAAAGATAAAAAAGAAAAAAAAAAAGAAAAAAAAACAATGGAGACTGGAATTTTAATTATTTTCTCAATATTTATCAAGAACTATTAAAAACCCATATCAAGAACCCCTAAAAAACCTAGAAAGAAAGGAAACCCAGAAGCATAAACCATCAATGGAGACATCAGAAACGAAGGAAACACAGAAGTAAAGAAGAACCATGAACGTACCGAAACCAAAGCCACCGTGAGGATCAACGATGGAGAGATAGCAGAGAGGAGTCTGATGGAACTTCTTGTAGCCCGAACTCGAATGGTGCATCTTTCTCAAGGCACCAACCAACCCCATCAAAATCAAAATATTCCTCATTCACGGTGTGCTTCTTCTTTCAACCAAACCCCATCGAATTCAGAGTGAGAATCGAGAGCGAGAGAAGAGTGGCCCAGTGGGATTGATGATTCAGAGAGAAAATACAGAGAGAGAGAGAAAGAGAGAGAGGAACGGGGGATGAGTGCGCAGAGGAGTGTAATCTCTGTTATTTTGTGTTGTGAAGAGCACTGGTTGACGGTGATGAAAGATGCCTTTGGAGTGCGCAGAGGAAGGGAACTAAGAATTTCCGTAATTCAAAGTCATTAAAAGTCTACAAAAATCTACAAACTTCATAAAAGTCATCCACTTATAAAAGAATAAAAAATCTATTAAAATCTCAATAGAATATACTTGTAAGTGGCCCTAAATTAATAAGATACTGCAAAGTTTTACGAAAATAGCGTTGAATTATACACTTTTTGTAAAACAAGTAAAAAATATATTAAATTGATTTTTTTTCTTGTAAAACTAATTAGGACTCAAGTAAGGAAAGTAAGACGATGAATTTAGATATTTGATAAGTCGTTAATTATGCGATTATATATAGGTTATTTATATATTTTTTATGGTTAAGTCTCCAAAATATTAACTTAATTATCTTTATTTATTATTTTCGGGTTTAATGGAGTCTTGTTTGATTGAATAAGGCGAAAAAGTATGCAAAATCGAGTATTCATGTACCCAAATCTATTCTACACCGAAAACCGCGTTCGCGCATCCCGAGGCAAATTTGGTGGGGCCCACAAGAGTGATGATGTCGCGGACAGCGGCACACACTTAACATGTGCGTGTGTCAATGGGTAGAGGAGTTGGTATGGTGTGGCGAGGCGTATGCGATTGATGTGCATGCATGTGAAATGTCCATGGGATCGGCCTCGAGAAGAGTGCCAGGGTAAGATGATGGAGATCCAACAGCTAAGCATGCATGTGGTGTGCGTTGCTGCTTGCATGATTTAAGGAGAAAGTTTGGAAGAATCTGTTTTTGGTTTCTTATAGGAAATATATTATTATAGAAACATAAGGTATAGATATATACAAAGGAAAATGATTTTAAGACATTCTTTTGTTACATACATTTGCTACACAATGATATAGATTCCCTTAAAATTTATGGAGTCCACACATCTCAATTAAATCTACACTGGCCGTTTGTGTAGCAAATGCATTTCTCTTAAAATGTTATATTATCATCTTCTACATATACATATAAATATAATAACAATGAGATAAAAAAGAGAGCAAATTGAAGCTCTCTCGGCTTCGGCTTCTATTTTCTCGAGGTCTTGACTTCTATTTTCTTTTCTCTTTGATTTGATTCTTCTTCATATCTACTTTTCTTTTGTTTTGTGCACTTCATCCATGAGACACTAATCTCATGGCTAAAAAAGTGAGAGGAGGTTCAACTATTCTCATCCTTAGATTTGTGAGATTTATTTATTTTAATTTCATTGCTTTTCATTATTATTTTATTCTCTTTGTTATTGATTGATTAATTAAGGTTAAATTTACATTTAAACCCTGATTCTTTTGCCAGTGAGTCGTAAGCATCCGTTCTTATGTAATAAGACCACACTAGTGACAATTGACCCTACCGATTGATTCGCCTCTTTTGGAACCGGTTAAATAACTTAGGAATATAGGCTAAATCAGACGCACTAGTGATCCAGTTGTCTAGGTGTATTGACTTCACAAAACTCATTGCGACCATCGTGTTAAACCCAATGCGCTTGAGTATAGGGTTATACGATTGATAGGGAAGTAGTCATTGTCGTACTTTGGCTATCGAGATTAGGAAGTGCGATGAACCGCGCACGTTACTGAGTCTATAGCTACACTATGATACTTTTGATTTGCATAATTTACATAGATTTGATAACCAAATCCAATATTTTATCGAACCAAACTTGTATGTCTTGGCCTATGTGTTTTTCATTAATTGATTTTAAAACAATTTTCATTCCTTTATTTATTTTATTGTTACTTAGATTAGTTAATTTATTCATTCTCTCAAAACACCCGTTTTTTCTCATTTCTTTTCTTTTTGACCTTAGAAAGATAACAATCCCCATAAGATCGACCCTTTACCACTATCTACAAAATAGTTGGTCTAAGTAATATATTTTATTGACGCGTTCGGTGCCGTCAATATTGAACAAGAGAATAGATTAGGGAAGTGTGAAAGGTTTCATTTTAATATATTTGTACACATTACATGGAGAGGACCACATTATATAGCCCTTTTGGTCATAATGAGATGAAGACCAAAGGGCACAAGTTATACTTACATATAATACAATATTAACTTACAATTAAATATGTGTTACAAAAGGTTGGGATAAGAAGAGTCATACACTTTCCCATTACATTTACAACACTTTCCCTTTGATGACACTTGTTGAGATAATATGCATCATTAAAACCTCTATTAAGAAAAATCGTGTGGTAAAAAGATTTAGTAAAGAAAAAAGATTACATTGTTATGATCAATCTTTATACAGAGTATGATATTGATAGAATTGTCTCATTAAAAACCTTGCTAGGAAAACCTAGTGAGATAAAATCATAGCCAAGGGAAAAAGAGTACAATACAATAATCAATTTTGAATGGAGTTTTAATACTATTAGGATTACCTCATTAAAAACCTTATTAGGAAAATACAATTGGGATAAAACCTTATCTAAGGAAAAAGAGTGTAATGCACTAATCAATTACTCCTTTTGATTCTCCCCTCGCGTTCACATGAGTGAGACATCTTATACTACATTGCAACAAATCATTGCAATTAATTTAAAAATACAATATCTGGTCTTTTACACTTTAAACATTTTGTTGGTTCTTGTGCATTTTGTTGCATAGGGACATCATTTCTTATATGAACCTTTAATGTTGGAACATATGATTTTGCCACTCTTTTATATTAACACACTTATCAAGTAATTGATTCATAACTTGTTGCTAATGAATGATCATTTAAACTTTAAGTTCATATTAATTTGTACGTGGATCATAATACAACAAACTTGATGTGTTTCAAGCAATTTCACGTCATTCCTTTTGAATTGGCTTTATATCTCCCCTAACAGTGAGAAAATTTCTTTATCAAAGTGACAATTAACAAAGATTGCTATAAATATATTCTCTGTCAAGGGCCCAGGGCATCTTATAATATGATTGATGGAGAGTTAAATCAATATAAGTCTCATATTGATTTGCCTTAAGATAATCACTAGCTGATAAAAAATGTGGTTCCATAAAAGATGTCCATGCGAATTTATAATTTTTCGCATTATATTGATGATTATGGATGATCAAAAAAATCTTTCCACATTTTGAATGTTATTAGATCATCTGCTTTATGATGATATTCGTTTTAATTTGCCTTATGTAGAAAAAGAAAATAAGAATGTATAGCTGGGAATCTCATTCTCAGATAACACCAAATTTATATAGATAATTTCGCTATTATTCTGAGTAAAATTCTTCTAGTGCAAGGCATTAACTACATTTTAACTATTGTACCAGATATCGTCTGAATATTAGCCTAAGCTAAGTCCAATTTTCAGAAATATTCACTTTTATATCAAAACATAAATTCATCATCTTTATTTAGCTCATGATTTGAATACATCTCAATGTGTCAATTTTAATGAGCCATTTTCAATGATAAAATTCATACTTTTGCCTTTGATTTTGAAGTCATGGTAAAGGTCACCAAAATATTTGGGCATATGACATTATATAATCAAGTATGGCCCAATAGCCTTTTATACGTGACATAGCTTGTCACAATTTAAAGCATGCTCATTGTCAATAACTTTACCCATTTATATTTCATGCGGTGCACCACTTTTATTTCACTTTTGGTGAAATTACTAATACGACCTTTACCATATCATTTTCCCTTTTCCACGTCCAAAATTTTATCATTGCGACCATGGTCATTTTATAAACGCAACATATGCTTCATGAAGCTTGACCATTAATTAGACGTAAGTAATATTATAAGTATAATATCTCATTATTTTACTAAACTACTATGAAGGAAGAAATCAATTTATAATATTCATATTAAATTGATATACGCACTCGATATTTTGTTGCAATAATATATCGAGGCGTATCTCATGATTTTATTATATCGACTTATAAATCACAATTTGCACAAACCTCAACCAAGAGGTAATAAAAGTTGCGAGAATTATAATTTCTATTCGGTGATATAAATATTGAACCTTGGGACACAACCACTCATTTCGAGCTTTTTGGAGCATCGCCAATTTTGATTTTATTCATATCTCCTTAAGGAGAAATGATAATTATAAAGTGATATATTCACTTTTCAAATCTCTATAGAGATATTGGCGAATAAACACTAGCGTTATGCGCACAACCTTGCGTAGATGCTTTATCCATAATTTTAGCATCCAATTTGCCTTGACAAGTGATTTTTGTCGGTAATATCATGAAAACAAATTCAATCAAGTATAGCATTTTTTAAAATAGAGATAATGTAAATAGTTTTCTCTTTTTTGTATGTAAAATACATAATATATGATTAAATAAATGTCCAAAATTTGATTATTTTATACACAAAATATACTACTTATATGAAGCTGATGGGACAATGATGAAAATCTACTTAACAATCATGCCTCCTCGAATTGGATAACCCGTCTCCTTTTCAATGTTTAGCTTTACCGGGGACAAGGCTTATCCAATATCAACTCAAACTTACATTATTATTCGTATTATAAACAAGAAAATAATTAAAAAAACCAAAAGACCAAAAAGGTTATTGGTTTTGTATAGTGTAGGATAAATATTAAAGGGAATAATGGTCATTTCGCTACCCTATTAATCAAAAAACAAAATCGAAAGCAAGGGTATCGTCCCATTATTCATCGTCTTCCTCATCGTCCCTAATAGTTAACCATCTCTCTCCTCTTCGTCTCTTCATTGATTTTATCTCTTTTTATCTCTCTATGTCTTCGTCTCTCAATTTCGTCACAGTTTGGATTGGAAAAAGAAAACGTGGTCACCATGGTGTGTGACGATTTGAAGATGAGTTTCGATTTGATTTTCGATTTTGGTGCAATGTTTTGTGTTTCAATTTAAATTCGAAGATAGAAGATTTGTTGTTGTTGGTGTGTGGATTGAAGGAAAAATGAGGAGATGAGGGATTGAGTGGAATAAAAGAAATTAAAAAAAAATGGTGATGAGAGGAGAAAAAGAGATGTTGATGAAGAAGAAAGAAAGATTGAAAGACGATGGGGGGAGCTTGAGCTCCCCGCCCAACCTCTACGGGGTTGGGCATCCCGATGATAAAAAAACAAACAAACAAGCTACATAACGCAGAACAGAGAGGAGGTTGAAGACGATGGGTTGATCCCCAAATCGGGACCAAACCGGGCCCGTTCAGGGATTCAAACCCATCTTTAAGGGTGTGTTTGATAGCAAAAAAAATTTTCAATGAAAGGAACGAGACTCGTTTGGTTATCCTTTTCTGGTCATGAGTTCTCACTACTATTTACTTATCACTTTGGAGAACGTTATCTGAAAGTGATTCGATAACAGAAATGGGATGAATTCACAATTGCATTTAAATTCCTTGGTTTATATTGTTTGTTTAATCTCTTGGATTATTATGCATTTGATTATTACATGTGTACTGGATAGTGTAGGATTTACTTATCTGACATTATCGAATTTTATAATTAGGTAATGACAGGTTCGAGCATTGACAAAGGAAAGGGGAAGCTATCAGATTTTATGTGACTTCATTGGTTCTTTTTTCTCTATGTATGTATTTTTTTTGAATATTATATATTGTATAAATGAGTTTTGGGTTCGTGTGCGATTATGATCTATTTTAGAGTTTTCGTAATGATTTTGAGACGAATTGGAACATTATGGAGCTAAGGTAGTAGTGGATTAATGTGTTTGAAAACTTAAAATAGGTTAGAATGAATATATATAATTTTGTGATTGCGATATATATGTTATAGGTGGATTATGAGTTCTTCAGCATTTTCACTAAGTTGAGCATGTTTTGTTGAAGATTTTTGAAGGCCGGGAGTTCTGGTGTAGGCTTAAAAATAGAGGAGGTGCTATCAAAATTCTTTTATGGAATCTTGAATATAAACTAATCAATTTATAAACCTTGAGGTTTAAGATGTACTTTTTAAATCTTTTGTGGTTAATAAAGTTTCATATTTGATGATTACGATATCATAATTTTATTCATTTATTGATGGCGTGATTAAGGCTGCTAGATTAAAAGGGAAAATAAGGTAATCTAGGCGTCGGATGCCCTAATTAGGTGGGGTCGACAACGTTAGTATCGAGCGTAGGATTCTACAAGAATCATTTTGATTGAAGTTAAGTGAGTAATTAGTTGCGAAGTAACACGACGGAATAGGGATTAAAAAGTTTAAAAACTTTATGATTGTGTTTTTTGTATTTTATATTATCAAGAAATCGATGGATATAGTTATAATGAACCACTTTTCTTGGAGTTTTTCATTGCAGAACATTATGAGTGGACAACTAGAGTCGGGTTAGGGATATGGTAAGGGCAATAGGGATCCAACACGTATGGATCCAAATATATTTCAGAACCTAGTGGGATAGATGGTGGAGTTATTGAATATCTTACAAGCACGGTGGCGACCAGCACCTATGGTTCGTATTGCTCGGGAAGTTCCTACTGCTACTCCAGTCACTTAGGAGGAGCAAGCTACCTCTGCAATGTAGTCCGATAGTGAACCAGTTGTTGCCATTCCAGTTTGGGCTGATCAAGTTGTTGTTAGTGAAATGCCTCGAGAGGAAAGCGAGAAGAGAGAGTTTAGGAAGTATGATCCTATGAATTTCTATGGTGAGTTAGATTTGAGGATTTGTGGAGACTTGGGTTCTCAATCACGAGAAGCTTCTTAACATGTTGGGTACGGGTGAACATTTAAGAGCTTCGATATCTTCATATTATTTATAGGCCGATCTTTGGGATTTGATGGAGATCTCTACATTATAAGCATCTTGTATTCAAGACTTGGGCTGATTTTCTCAAAGAGTTCTTGAGCAATACTTTGATGATAGAATGATTTTGTAGAAGAAACTAAAGTTTAATAGTCTAGTTCAGGGAGACATGTCATTGGCTCAATACAATTCTTAGTTTAGTTACCTTTTGAGGTTTGCTAGGGAGTCGAGAATGATAGAGAATGAGAAGATGCGCAAGTACATGTATGGGTTATAGAAGGAACTTGGCACTACCATATCGACAACTAAACCAAACACATTGCGGGAGGTTTGAGATAGGGCCACAACTTATGTGACTACACATAATTTTCAACGTGAAGATAAAGGCGCAACTAAGTGGAAGATCGTGTGGTCTGCAATCGAGCGACACATTTCAAAGCACGGGTTCGAGATCAAGAGGCGATTCTTGTGAGATAAAGGCGCAACTAAGTTGCGAGAATGTGTTGCCCACCATTGGGCAACCATCATGTAAGGCGATGATAAGTAAGCGGGGAGTCTTGATGGGGTCTTACTAATGGTTTTCACATACTTTTTTAACAACTTTATTTAAGCATGTATTAAACAATAAAGTAGGTCTTGTTCTTGGTTTTCTTTTGGAAACTTGAACTACGTTTTCCTTTTGTTTCCATTTTAGTTTGGCTATTAGGGAGTTGGTCTCCCAAGTAGGTTTAAAAAAGTTATACCAATCAGGTTTTAGTGCTCTACGCACCAAATAGTTAATCTGGGGTATCTACCATTTCTTGATGCATTATGGTGCAACTTTTTTTTACTCAACTTTACTGTCATGTATTCAATAAGAATACCATTTTGATGCTCTATTGAAAACATTATACGTACTTTACTGTGATTTGTTTGATGTAAGAATAAGAACATTCAAATTAACAACTCCCTGAAATGGGGAAAACAATATCCAAAGAACTATGAAACAACATAGGAGTACAAAGTTCGATTGACTACGTATCAGAAGTGTCAATTACAAAATAACAAACCAACAAGGATCCAACCAACAACCAACAAACCAGAGAACAAAATATTTACTACACTAAGATCCAAATCAGTATTCATTACTAAAACGATAGGACGATAATCCAACTATAATAGTCCCTAGATGACAATCTACACAACCTTCAAACCTCTACACTCTTCAGTCCCTCATTCTAATGATTGTTGTTGTTGTTTTAGAAATTTTATGCATACCACTAGCGTCAATCGCTCCGTGAATAATGTCGAGAACTCCATCTCAACCTCACTTTCTCATTCCTTATCGGATGAACATCTACCGTTCCCTCCAGAACTATTCCCTTTCTCACATTGACAATTGCAATCACTTCCACCATAACTATCTCTTTGCCTTGTGTTTGAATAGGTTAGCATGTTGGGCGAGAGCGTTGATAGTTATCCCAATCAAAGAACCCACACACCTCCTTCCCAGTATTACAGACCATAAAAGGTCGATTCTTCTTAGGGCCCTCCTTTTTGACTCGCCTTTTTCCTAGGAAACCAGCTGAACACTTTGGGCAAGGCTCATGCAGTGCGCATGAGTCTTCAAAGTGGCCGAGGCTACCACACTCCAACAACGTTTGTCATTCTTTATTGACATACCTAAAGTAGAATACTTAAAAAGGAAAACACAGACACTTAAAACCCTAAAACGAAATTCAAAAATAAAATCCTAAAACACAAACCTTAAGAGTGTGTTCGATAGCAAAAAAAAGAAAAAAATCATAGAAAATTGTGTGATTTTTCAATGTAACCGTTTTATTTAGTTTTTGATATAATTGTAACCCTATAAAAAACCCACGTTTATATTTTCTTCATTTTTTTCTCTTGTTTCTGGGTGGAAATTCGGGATTTTCTATTGAACGAACCCCACCCAAACTCGGTCTCCTTCTTCTATAAGAACTAGTCTACTCATATTTTGCAACTATCTCCTCTTAAATCTCTTCCTGCAACTATCTCTTCTCAAATCTCTTCCTTTATAAACTCCAATAAATTTTCTCTCAAATCTCACTTTATTCTCAACAATTCACTTTTGCCTATGTGATCTCCTCCCATCTTGAGAACTTGAGTTTCTCACTTTCTTCTCAACAATCTCCTCCCAACTCAAAAACTTGATTCTCGGTTTTGCGTTGTCATTCTTCTTTGCAATTATCGGCTTATTAGAGTTGATAATTTTTTTGGAAAACTTTGAACGAACATAGAGGTATGTTCTGCAGCAAAATCTCAATTATAATGTGGTCACTTCTTTTCTTTTGTTTATAAGATGTTAGCAAAGCTAATTCTACTTCATCAATTTGGTTGATGCCTTGCTTAGAAAGTGCTTGATTATTTGCCTATGTGAGATTCTTGTCTGTAAATTGATTGATTAAATGCTTTATATATGTATGTAAATTTGTAAATTACAAGTTACTGGACATCAAAAATTTATGTACAAAATATCAAAAGTTTTGAGCGAGAAGATCAAACATATCATAACCAAAATGCTACTATTTATTGGCAAAGTGCACTTATCCCCTGTGCCCACCCAAAAAGCGTCCCATCTATGGAATACACCGCTTGTAGGATGCACAAATTATTTTATTAACGCCACTAAAAGATTGGTTGTCACTTAGGTACATAACATGTATCCTAATTGAAGCCATTCAAAACGTTCCAACCACCTCACTTCCCCTATTAAAGATATTCTCACTTCCTCATTACGTTGTAGATCTTAGTTTCTTCCATGTAATTTCCCCTGCCACTCTTTTGAATCATGAGATCTTTAGCAAGGCCTCATGTCATGCAAACCACACTGAGCGCTGATGTGGGTACTCCTCAAAGCTCGACACTAAAATATGGTCAAGAACTTCACGAGCTATGTTCCTAAGCCTCGCTTCTTCCTCCTAAAATATAAATAAAGATACACAAGTTGTAAACACTCACACAAATGGATGCCCCCACCGGTAACCATCTTTGCCACTGGACCAAGCATCACAGAGAACATGAAAAACACCCCATCAAAGCGTGTACCTTCGTGTGCAAACCATCATCAACCCGCATCAATGAAGATCCCATTTTTGATTAAATGCTTTATTGATTTCATTTCAACTTGGTACTCATTCTAGAAAGTTGTAGTAGCAATTCAAATCAAATAAAAATGGAGTAACATGAAGGTAGTCTTAAGGTTCTCTTTTCTTGGATGGGGACATTAGAATCGAATAAATGTATCGACAACAAATACACCAAATATGCATGTTAAAAAGCTCAAAAGTATGTTAATTAACTAGGAGTATTTCTTAGCTTAAATTGTCCATTTCTACCTATCTATAAGTGTCGGGAATTCTTGGGTACTTGGTGAATTAATTTGAAGGTGTGCTTCAAATACTCTTTTGGTCTTTTAAGGCATAAATTGTTGTATTTATCTTTGAAGAAATAATTCACCTAAGGAAGGCTTTATTTTATTTTATTTTTGAAAACTAAGGAACGCTTTATGAACATATATTGACAAAAAAAGTATATAGATTGATATAGAGATGGAAAAGATGCATGGTTGGCACCGTCGGATTTCGATTGATATTCGAATGAGTTCTTTATATGAGTATATTTGTGTAAAACACCCAAATGGGCACTTGATCAACATTAATCGCATGATTCTTTTGAAGGAAAAAAAAAAGATTTTAACCATGATGAGAAGTATGCATTTCATATGGCATCATAATTAGGGGCACTTGATCAATATCAATTGCACATGATTCTTTCGTATATTTTGTTTTTCTAAATATTTTACATTTATGAGTTACCCAACCGATGAGTTGTGTACACTGCATAGCTTTATGATGTGACGTTCACAATATAATGGCTAAACTAAGTCTTGTTAAAAACATAATAACTATCCTAGCTCCTTCCAAGTTACTACATAACTCATTGAAATGATGTTTAATCCTTGTTAGGGAGCTTATAGTTTAGAGTTTGTTTCGTGGATTGGTTCTTGTCATGCCCTCATTGATTAAGTTTACATTTACTTAGATGCCTAATGAAGAAGATAGAAAAAAGCAAGACTATAATTATGATGATGTTGCTACTCAATTATGTACGGCATCGTAACTCGTTGAACATAAACCTCGAATGAATAGAGATGAAGAAAAGAAACTAATATTAAATTATTTTTACAAAGAGTCCGAAAAAGCTGTAAGGATCAGTTGCGATTGAAACGAGGTCCATTCAAAGAGCTTTGCGAGTTTTCTTCGTACGCATTGGCTAGTTAACGGACGCGATGTAAACGTAAAAAAACAAGTATCTATGTTTTTTGATAGTTAGACACGATAATCGAAATTGACGAACAAATTTTGAATTTATTCGTTTTGGTGAGACAGGTTAGCCACTACTTCCATGTTGTTACAAGAGCTCCCATTAGTATGTACAAAGGCGTAGTCAAGCCTGCAAATATAAATACTTCTCCAAAAGACAAAGAATCGAACCCAAGTGCTTGATATCGCTATTTTGAAGTAATGGATTTAATTAAGATTTTTTAAGTTTGTCTTGTAAATAACATAATAATAGATTATAATAATTTGTTGATATAAACTAAATAAATATTAAATATTAGGATGCGATCGAAGCATTAGATGGAACTCATTTTCCATGCAGTCAAGACCGATTAAAGAGCAAGCGAAACTACCGCAATAAAAAGGTTTTACTTCCCAAAATGTCTTAGTGGCATGTACATTTGATATGAGATTTACATACGTACTTTGCTTAGGTTGGGAGGGCTTGGCTCATGATGGTCGTATATTAAGTGATGTTGTTAGGCCAACTCGAGTGGATAAACTAACTATACCACCAGGTTGGACACATTTTGTATAACATTTGAATAAGCATTATTTTTATTTTTTTGTTGTCGTGATACTTTCAACTAATTCCAACTACTATGATATCTTTTTAATGTAGGAAAATATTGTTTGGTTGATGTTGGGTTCCCTAATGTTCCTGGATTTTTAGCACCTTATCGCGGTACAAAGTATCACTTAAAAGATCAAGTAGGTCGTACACCTAGAAATGGAAGGGAGTTGTTCAACTTTCGACATTCGTCCTTGCATAACGTAGTAGAAAGGACAATAGGGCTTCTAAAAAAATGATTTTCATTTTTTGCGGCACGAACCATCTTATGATGTCAAAACTCAATCAAATGTCATTTTAGCATGTTGCGGATACACAATTTTTGAGAGAACAAGATCCCGAAGACCTATGTGAAGATGATGAAGATATATATGAAGATGAAGAAGATGATGATAGCGCATAAGAAGATAATATTTTCATACATCAATCTCCAATTTGGATATATAAACAAGATGCATTGGCCGAGTTAATGTGGAATGAGTACCACTAGCCTAGACAAGCTTCGACTAGTTTTAGATGAAATTATATATAATGTTGAGCATATGAGTTGGTACATAGTTTGTATGAATTTCTTATTACTTTAAATTTGATTTCTTTGAAATTTTTCTTAATTAGTAGATTGTCATATATAGTCTTATGTTACATCTTCATATATAGTTTGTCATTTTTTTTGTTAAAAGTATATATAACTTTAGTATCTTATAAAAACAGATATGGAAAGAATCAATTGGGAGCGTAAAAGTAGTGCCAAAAGGGCAAATGAGTTGGAACGACCTCATGGATAAGATCATGCTTGAAATTATTTTGGAAGAGTATGGATTTGGCAGGTAATTCATGGAAACCTGAGGTGTATACTCGATTTTTCCTAGAGTTGCTAAAACAATTAAAACAACAAGTACACCTAGCTAATGTGAAGCTAGAATCAAAACATTGAAAGCCAATTACTTCTCTGCAGGGGAGGTAATATCTCAAAGTGGGTTCGGATGAGATCTAGATATACAGCTTGTTACAGCAGATGTTTTGACATGGAAATAATATCTTCGGGTACATTTTAGGTTTTGTTGGAATATACAATTGTATTAGTGATTTATATTAACTAATTATATCTCTTTGTGTGTTGGTGTGTATGTTTGTATGTAACGAAACATCTAGAAAAATAATCATATCGTAAGAAGTGCGTGTCATACTACGATGAGCTATCTGTCGTATTTGGAGATGATAAAGCTACTTTGGAGGGAATGCAATGGTGGTAATGAGGCAAACATAGAATTGTCTTCTTTGGAAGAAATGGGTGAGTAACTTTTGTAGAGTAAATGATTGCTTATTTAATATTACACTTTTTCATTGTACATCTCCCCTATTGACTTTGAATGATTAATTATTCTGTAGAATAATCCATGTCTTATAGTTACTGCTATTTTTTTGTAGGCAATGTAGAGAAGTCACTCTCAACTAAAGAAGAAAAAGATGAGGTGAACACTCGTCATCCAGTTCAACTCGTATGGCATCAAATGGCCAGAGAATTAAAAGAAAGAAGAGTAGTAGCGTTGATACTACCGAGCAAGGACTAAGCTGCAACTGTTTGCCAACAAACTAGCAGATCCATTTGCACACAGATTGTGCACGTCTTCAAAAAGCTTCGTAGTATTCTGAATTAAGTCAAGAAGACGTAATGTGTGCCATGCTTTTATTGGGAGGTGAAGTTAAGGATACGAATATATTTTTCGATTGGATGAAAACTTGAAGAAAGATTGGGTGATTTTATATTTGCTTTTGTTTGAAAAATCTTTGAAACGTTATTTATTTTCTTTCATTTATGTTAGTTGTCAATTAATTAAATTATTATGATTATTTTGAGTTCATTAATTTTTTTCAAGATAGTTGTTGTCGATTCAATTTCGGTGCGTAACCTTGATTAATTATCTTCTTAAATTAATTTTGGTTCGAATTCGTGAGATCGAAGAAAAATCTAGTAGAAAAATGAAAAAATTCATTATCTATCAAACAACGAGAAAATTGAAAAAGAAAATTTTCTTATGTGCAATCAAACAACAATGAGAAATTCTTTTAAGAAAATTCTCTCCAGAAATTTTGCTAAAGTAAATACTTTTTCTCATTGAAAACTTCTTTGCTATCAAAGACACCCTACGTGTAAACCAAGAACCATACGACATAACAACAATGCAAACTTCGAAAAAAAAATCCAAAAATGCAAAGCCAAAACACTAAAACCCCCTAAGACCAACACAAACCCTACAATAGCAACTATCCAATTTAATTATTATACCCTGAACACATAAAACACACCATAAACCCTAAAACCAACAAATCCACATTCGAAATGGTGAAACCCTAAAAACTCTAGTGAAGGTAAACCCGAAACCTAGAAAACAACAACTCAACTTTTAAAATTGTGAAGCCCTAAAACACATCCGAAATAATAGTGAGGATTTTGATTTTCAAATTTCAATTTTGAAATTTGCTGGGTGACAAAGTGTTTTTCCGTATCGATGTTACGAAATTTATTTAAAAAAACAAATTTAAGCGCGCTTTTAGTGCGTTAAGCAGATTTGCTACTTGATGATCGGTCGAGACCATTGTCAACCAGGTTGGTGCCGAAATGGGTCACTAAATCATTTTAATTTCCTATATTATTTATATAATAATAAAAATATGCAACTTACGTTTTTAATCAATATTATGTCTATAATTAAGCTTCTTTGACGTTACAAATTTGATGAGAATTTGTATTTATAGAGAAAGTTGGATGGTTCACCCTCAAGCCTATAAAGAGCACTTGTACCATCAAACAATTTGTAGAATGTTTGGAGCTTACGAGGGTGATAATATCATCATAGTATGATTTTAGGAGACTAAAGGCTTCTACACAATTCTTACATGGAGCCATTTGCAAAGAACATGTATTGCCTTCATCATCTTCATGTTCCTACACTTAGCACAAATTTACTTTATGTTTCTACTTCTACTCATGCTAACCACGTCTCATTTGAATTTGAATTCTTTAATTCCTTATTGTTTTGGAATCAAGGATATTTTCACGAAGGATTTGCTCCTCAAATGACATATTGAGATCATGTGTCATCTATTCCTAAGCAAGCTTTTCTTTCTAGTCTATATATCCACTTGGCATTCCACATTTGGGTCTCGAGTTGCAAATAAAAGTGTCATCGAATAAAATTTTTAGTTTATGTCATGCTTGTTTTATTAGTAAAAGTCACAAGTTGCCTTTTCCTGCATCTTGTATCCTGTTATAAGGCACAAGGTCCATTAGACTTGGTGGTTCCATGATAAGTATATTCGGAACTACTAAGATTATATTCATGATCTATCAACTACGTGTATTTATCTTATATTTGTATCTATCTTGTGGTTGTAATTAACTTTCTCTATATATTGTACATTCCTAATACAAATAACACATTCAATTGGCAACAATCTCATTGTTATTTTAGCCTCTTCTTCATGATATTAGCATTCTCACTTTGGTTAGGATTATTGAGAAATAGATATATAGATTTATTTTTGCAACTACTTGTATTTATCTTATATTTGTATATATCTTGTAGTTGTAATTAACTAACTTAGGCTTTGTACGCAAAAAACACTCACTACCTTAACTTATCATTTTTTTCATTTTTTTGCGTCCTTTGCGTCCACCGCACTAGTAAAGTTATATCATTGTCTCTATTCAATGTATATAGCTCATTTCGATATAGATATAGTCATATAGACATAAAAGAATTGTACGTAGATTAAGATATAGTTGTCTCTGTTTTAATATATATATATATATATATCTATTAAACACTATTACTATTAATATTCAACCACGTCTCTGATAATTCATATTCCTCTGCTTTTCTTTTATATTCGGTTTCCGGCCCAATACCTGATCTCTGTGTTTTCTTTTTTGAGTTATTTTTGTGTTTGTTGTCTTTATCGATCGTTGAAGAAGCCTATATTATTAATAAGATTGATACACCTTTTTAATATTCTCTTTTGCTAATTTTCTGTCTTTTGATCGATTTGCCCACCTAGATTACTGTTAAAATAGTCTACCAAATATTTTTTATCTTAAAAAAAAGATGATATAATGATGATGAAAAATATATATTTCAGGATAAGATATATATATATATATATATATATATTATCCTTATATATTTTTTATCTTTATATATATATCATTTAAAACAGGATAAATAGATATATTTTTTATCCTTATCTCATTTAAATGATATATATCAATTAAAACAGGATGAATGATGAAAAATATATATTTTTTATCCTTATATTTTTAAAACATGATAGGATAAATGATATATATTTTTTTCCTTATATTTATATATATAAGATATATAGTATGATATATATAGATTTAAAAAAAGTAGCCTACCAAAAAAATATCCATATAGCATGTATGTGTAGAAAACCAAAATCCAATTTCGTTACTCAATATTTTTTCTCGATTTGGTCCTACTTTTTCTATTTTCTTGAGATATCTATTTTATCTTCAATCCTCATTCGTCACAACCCCATTGGAGATGCTCTTTCATTACAATTCTTGAAAAATGAAAAATTATGACGAGAACAATGACCTTATCGTGTCTCTCTCATCCGTGATTTCTCCAAAAAAAAAAAAAAAGAATGCATGCGTTAATTTAAGGTTTTAAATCCAAAATCAGTTTTAAGATAATCTTTCGAATATTTTTAGTTTGCTAATTAAGAATTCTTTAGAGAATCTGTATTAGACAAAATATTGTATTAGATAAACCCAAACGAGAATCAGTGGTTGAATGTCAGCATAGGCTGAAAACTCATTGAATACACTATGACACAATCTAATCAAACGCATATTTTTCAAGATTTGTTATCAAATACACCCTTGTATGGGCATGATGTTAGACAAAAATCCCAACCCCAAACAGCAAATACCGCAGGAAAAGACTACAACCGCAGCATCGGGCATCGTAATCGTCTACTTTTAAGTATTTATCCGGTTCACTTTGTTCAACATCAATCTATACATTGGATAATCTCAACATGCTATCAGCGAGGCTTCATGAGTTGTGGGTTAACCGCACTAACACCACCCTCATATAACTGCAGATCTGATTTTTCCAATGTTCTGCAAAAGAAAACAAAAATACCTATTCAACTTAAAAATACATGAAATGGGAAGAACTTATATGAAGGAAAGTGTATGAGAGCTTCGGTTGATTAAATTGAGGACCAAGATTCACTATCTATCAGTAATAGTTTAATTATAGAAGCCAAAACCAATATTTATGGTATTGTATCATCTTGCAAGCATAAAATTATACATGCTAACATAGCGAAGATTGCAAGTGAAATAATACAACTTACATCTTTGGCTGATTCCGTGTTGAGATTCTCCTTTCACGAAACTCCATTGTTAAGCCAAAATTTGTAGATTGGCGTTGGACAAAGTGAAGCTGATAAATACATAAGCAAATAAAGTCAACCACAAAGAAGGAAATGGAGATTCTTTAGTATAAACTAAAATAAGCATGCAGCCTAAAGCAACAAATTAGGCGTAGTTACTATGATTTCTTGCTGTTTCAAAGTCACAGATGTAGCTTCTCATGACTAAAAAGTTTTCCTTTGAACAAGTAAGTTTAAAGATCTTAGCTTTATCCTGAGCACAAACCTTACAGCCATCACGTATTCCAAACAATAGGATATGGTCCTCATTGTTGATCAGCTTGTGACCTTGAAAACACAAGCAGAAATGGCTCCATACATGAGACCTGCATAGCCATATTTCGCTTGAAACAAATCAGAAAGCAGAACCTCTGCAGTACAATAACTGCAAAAATGTAATCAGTTTTATAAATATATTACTTGATCAAGGTATTGTTGTGAGCCTAACAACTTCTCTTTTCTCTTTTTCTTTTAAGATAAAGAACAAGCAACCTTCCTATATTCAAAAAAGAATGCTCGACGGTAATCTTCCAAAAACTCCTTAGGTACCATCCCCTCTTTAATCAATTTATCCCATCTAGCACACTCTATGTGCATCGCATTTGGCTCTCCTACTCCCTCCCTCGAGTTGGGAGGCAAGCTCCATATCATTATGGCATAAGCCTTGTACATCTAATAACCTGTTTATGAAGCAACCAAGATGTTTCTGAAGTTTGTGAATATATGAATCTTGAGATCCACAATGCTCTATGGAAGTAACTAGGGTAGGTCCATTTCTTTCTATGCCTAAGGTCAAAAGTTGATTGGCGACAAGAACTACATTTCGTGTTCTAGATCTATTAATGCTTTATAGATGGAAACTTGTTCACAAAAATGATTATATTTGATGCTCTAGGATCCAGGACGACTGCCAATGATGTGCTCACAAAGTCTTGATCAGTTCGTGTATTTTTTATGATTAAGGCTCACAATTAGGGATGAGCTAGCGGAAACATTTTGGCTTTGAATATATGTTTTCAATTAAACATCTTTAAATCTAATTGAACACATGCCATGATCTTTTCTATAGTATATGTTGAACAAAAAAAAAAAAAAAAAAAAATGAAAAACAAACTCCAACTGATTGAGCAGGCAGCAAATTTGTGAACGGGTATTGCCTCGTCTTCATGTATAGTCTTTTGGAGGTCGACGTTTGAAATTCAGAAATTTTCCTTCTATTGTTTTTTTTTAATTTGCACCATGAATGATAGATTTTATCACTCGTACATCCTTTTAAATGCCATGTATCACAAATAATTGACCCATTTACTACAGAAAACATGAACGGATGGAATTATAATAAGATTGCCATACTAATATCATCAAAGATATTTTTATTCCCTATATGTCATGGTCTTAATTAGTTTGTTGCATTTCTATTTTTCTAAGCCTTACTTATCAGTTAGGATTGCTGAGAGTCCACACTCATTGTACATCTAATAACCTTTTTATGAAGCAAACAAGATGTTTCCCAAGTTTGTGAATATAAGAATCTTGAGATCCATAATGCGCTACAGAAGTAACTAGGGAAGGTCCATCTCTTTCTATGCCTAAGCTCAAAAGCTGATTGGCGACAAGAATACGGGGAGACCTCTAACGCTACATACATCAATACTATCTCTTATTTTACATACATCAATAATGAATATATCACTCTCAAGTTTATGTCACCCTAGCCCTCCCATTTTCATCAACCTTCCATATCTAATCTAAGACTAAAAAGACAAAGCATAGCTCCGAATCCCAAATACAAATCATTGAAGGCATCAATAAGTTAGAGATCCTTTTTATTGATAAGTTATTTACTTTCAAGATTTTCACACAGGGTTCGAGCAAAGAAAAAATAAATGGGATACTCTATTCTACACAACAATAGCTGAGAATCCGTTAATGATTTGAAACAATGATGTTACTTTTATCAAATGCCATTTTATTTCTTTTCTCAAGCAACAAAAAATAAAACAATCATCTCCCAAGAACTTAATTAATAGACAAATCAAATATATAGGCAAAAAGAATATACAGAAAATGAAAATAAAGAAAACAATACCAAGAAATCAAAACACGTTCCTCCTCCTTGAGCCTTTGGACAAAGGCATGCTCCACAACTTTTTAAGATCGGCTACTGTAGCTGTCTCTAATGTCTGAACATCTGCACAAATAAAAAATCACATAGAAAAAAAAAAAAACACATCAGAACATAACAAGAAAGTACATAGAATTGTTAATGTATCGATAAAAACCCACATCAAGAACCATACAAAAAGACCCAAAAACACAGATATACTAATACATCACTAGAGAACACTAGGAAAAATCCAATATGTGAGGTGTCATTTTAATTTTTAGTTCTATGCGAAACCCACATCAAGAACTCTAAAAACAACCCAACAAACAGAATTAAAAAAGAAAAAAAAGAAAAAAAAAAAGAAAAAAAACAAGGAGACTGGAATTTTAATTATTTTCTCAATATTTATCAAGAACTATTAAAAACCCATATCAAGAACCCCTAAAAAACCTAGAAAGAAAGGAAACCCAGAAGCATAAACCATCAATGGAGACATCAGAAACGAAGGAAACACAGAAGTAAAGAAGAACCATGAAGGTACCGAAACCAAAGCCACCGTGAGGATCAACGATGGAGAGATAGCAGAGAGGATCAACCAACCCCATCAAAATCAAAATATTCCTCATTCACGGTGTGCTTCTTCTTTCAACCAAACCCCATCGAATTCAGAGTGAGAATCGAGAGCGAGAGAAGAGTGGCCCAGTGGGATTGATGATTCAGAGAGAAATACAGAGAGAGAGAGAGAGAGAGAGAGAGAGAGAGAGAGGAGAGGAACGGGGGATGAGTGCGCAGAGGAGTGTAATCTCTGTTATTTTGTGTTGTGAAGAGCACTGGTTGACGGTGATGAAGATGCCTTTGGAGTGCGCAGAGGAAGTAAAGCCAATTAGTGCGCTAATCAGGTTTTTGGGCAGCGCTGTCTGGGAAGCGAAGTTAGCGCGCTAAGCGGCTAAATTTTGAGTTTTTCCCAACATCTTTATTAAGGGATTGGTTTTGGTTTTGAACATGACTCAAAACCCATTCATAAACCTCAGAATGACTTGAAATTTTGAGTTTAGTATACCAGCGACCTAGGGAACCTTAAAGGAGTGCTGGGGTTGGGTTTTGAGGTGCGAGCGGGTGTTGGCGACTAAGTTTTCATTGCTTCTATTGTAAGTAAATCCATGAGAAATTCACTTAGCATTCTTTCGATTTCAGTATTTTATATATGTTGTTTTTATGTTGTCATTGCACTAGTTGGGCTTGCTAGACCATTCCATTCTCGTATATGTCAGTGTATAGTCGATGAGACAATATGGCTCCAGCCCGGCACCTCGTCGATGACGACCCGAGAATTGTCGTGCGGTATTGCCATACTCGACACTACACGTAAGACTCATCTCTGCGAGTCAATAATTTCGAGAGTGGATTTGCATCAAATAGAAACAAATTATATTAAAAATCCTTAATATGATTGTAAACTAATAACTATAGGATTTGCAATATAAATTAACAGGGGTGTATTCAATTGAGATTTTAACGAACTTTTGGTTACTTTTAATTACTAAAAAATTTTAGGTGTATTCAATTAAAACTTTTAGCGAGTTTATAAAAGTAAGGTGTATACAATGTGAACTTTATAGACTTTTTAAAAGTCTATAAAAGTTTTGAGGTATTCAATTTAAACTTTTAGAGATTTTATAATGTAAGGTGTATTTAATTTTTTGGTGACTTTTGTGGTTTGGTTATAAATCTCGACTTTTATAGACTTTTTGTATAAAAATACACATAAAGAAATCTTCAACTTCTCCTCACCACAACCAGAAACTTTTAGAGACTTTTAATTTTTGTTGGTTCATTTATTCAATAAGGACTTCATTGTTCACAAGGTATTTTCTTCTTAATTGTTTTTATCAACTTCTCTAACCACTCCTGACTAATGTCTATGTTGATGAAAATGAAAATGATGCCGTTATTAACAAGATCTCATTCTTCTGTCATTGTACATTTTTTATAAGATTTTTTTACGAAGAAGTTTCGTTTATTAAGTGTATAATTATAATCTCAAAAAGTGTTATATTATTATTTTTGGAGAAGATAATCGTATTTTTTTTTTCAAATACAAGAAGTATTTTTTAAGAAATTTAAACTATCATTCTTAAGGAAAAAAATATAAGTTTTTTTTATGTAAGTAAAAAAAAAAAAAAAGTGCAAAATTTTTACACAATGATCTTATTTGATTTCTTTTTTGCCACTAAAAGATGATTCATTTACCTATTTGTTTTGTTGATATTTATTTACTTATTTGTTATGTTACTATCTTGATAGTAATTCATTAATATGTATATATGAATTTTTTTTATTAAAATACAAAATAATTTTTAAAAAATCAGTAATAGTTCTTAAGAAAAAGAAATATAAGTATTCATCTATTTTTTATAATAAAGTGCAAAATATTGTTTCAATATAAAAATCAAAAAAATTTACTAGTATCAATCAAAATCATGTTTAAAAAGTTTACAAAAGTCATTAAAAATCTTAAATGTTAATAAAAATCATCAAAATGAAGTTTACATAAAGTTTATCAAAGTCATTAAAAGTCTACAAAAATCTACAAACTTCATAAAAGTCATCCACTTATAAAAGTAACAAAAAATCTATTAAAATCTCAATTGAATATACCCCTGTAAGTGGCCTTAAATTAATAAGATACTGCAAAGTTTTACGAAAATAGCGTTGAATTATACACTTTTTGTAAAACAAGTAAAAAATATATTAAATTGATTTTTTTCTTGTAAAACTAATTAGGACTCAAGTAAGGAAAGTAAGACGATGAACTAGATATTTGATAAGTCGTTAATTATGCAATTATATATAGGTTATTTATATATTTTTTATGGTTGAGTCTCCAAAATATTAGCTTAATTATATTTATTTATTATTTTTAGGTTTAATGGAGTGCACGAGTTGAATCCAGCGAAAAAGTATGCAAAATCGAGTATTCATGTACCCAAATCTATTCTACACCGAAAACCGCGTTAGCGCATCCGAGGCAAATTTGGTGGGGCCCACAAGAGTGATGATGTCGCGGACAGCGGCACACACTTAACATGTGCGTGTGTCAATGAGTAGAGGAGTTGGTATGGTGTGGCGAGGCGTATGCGATTGATGTCCATGCATGTGAAATATCCATGGGATCGGCCTCGAGAAGAGTGCTAAGGTGAAATGATGGAGATCCAACAGCTAAGCATGCATGTGGTGTGCGTTGCTGCTTGCATGATTTAAGGAGAAAGTTTGGAAGAATCTGTTTTTGGTTTCTTTTAGGAAATATATTATTATAGAAACATAAGGTATATATATATACAAAGGAAAATGATTTTCCGACATTCTTTTGTTACATACATTTCTTACACAATGATATAGATTCCCTTAAAATTTAAGGAGTCCACACATCTCAATTAAATCTACACCGTTGTGTAGCAAATGCATTTCTCTTAAAATGTTATATTATCATCTTCTACATATACATATAAATATAATAACAATGAGATAAAAAAGAGAGCAAATTGAAGCTCTCTCGCTCGCTTCTATTTTCTCGAGGTCTCGACTTCTATTTTCTTTTCTCTTTGATTCGATTCTTCTTCATCTCTACTTTTCTTTTGTTTTGTGCACTTCATCCATGAGACACTAATCTCATGGCCTAGGCAAAACTGCGAGGGAGGTTCAACTATTCTCATCCTTAGATTTGTGAGATTTATTTATTTTAATTTCATTGCTTTTCATTATTATTTTATTCTCTTTGTTAGTGATTGATTAATTAAAGTTAAATTTACATTTAAACCCTGATTCTTTTGCCAGTGAGTCGTAAGCATCCGTTCTTATGTAATAAGACCACACTAGTGACAATTGACCCTACCGATTGATTCGCCTCTTTTGGAACCGGTTAAATAACTTAGGAATATAGGCTAAATCAGACGCACTAGTGATCCGGTTGTCTAGGTGTATTGACTTCACAAAACTCATTGCGACCATCGTGTTAAACCCAATGCGCTTGAGTATAGGGTTATACGATTGATAGGGAAGTAGTCATTGTCGTACATTTTGGCTATCGAGATTAGGAAGTGCGATGAACCGCGTACGTTTCGAGTCTATAGCTACACTATGATACTTTTGATTTGCATAATTTACATAGATTTGATAACCAAATCCAATATTTTATCGAACCAAACTTGTATGTCTTGGCCTATGTGTTTTTCATTAATTGATTTTAAAACAATTTTCATTCCTTTATTTATTTTATTGTTACTTAGATTAGTTAATTTATTCATTCTCTCAAAACACCCGTTTTTTCTCATTTCTTTTCTTTTTGACCTTAGAAAGATAACAATCCCCATAGGATCGACCCTTTACCACTATCTACAAAATAGTTGGTCTAAGTAATATATTTTATTGACGCGTTCGGTGCTCGTCAATATTGAACAAGAGAATAGATTAGGGAAGTGTGAAAGGTTTCATTTTAATATATTTGTACACATTACATGGAGAGGACCCCATTATATAGCCCTTTTGGTCATAATGAGATGAAGACCAAAGGGCACAAGTTATACTTACATATAATACAATATTAACTTACAATTAAATAGGTGTTACAAAAGGTTGGGATAGGAAGAGTCATACACTTTCCTATTACATTTACAACACTTTCCTTGGATGACACTTGTTGAGATAATATGCCTCATTAAAACCTCTATTAAGAAAAATCGTGTGGTAAAAAGATTTAGTAAAGAAAAAAGATAACATTGTTATGATCAATCTTTATACGAGTATGATATTGATAGAATTGTCCCATTAAAAACCTTGCTAGGAAAACCTAGTGAGATAAAATCATACCCAAGGAAAACCTAGTGGGATAAGACCTTATCTAAGGGAAAAAAGAGTGCAATGCACTAATCAATTACTCCTTTTGATTCTCCCCTCGCGTTCACATGAGTGAGACATCTTATACTACATTGCAACAAATCATTGCAATTAATTTAAAAATACAATATCTGGTCTTTTACACTTTAAACATTTTGTTGGTTCTTGCGCATTTTGTTGCATAGGGACATCATTTCTTATATGAACCTTTAATGTTGGAACATATGATTTTGCCACTCTTTTATATTAACACACTTATCAAGTAATTGATTCATAACTTGTTGCTAATGAATGATCATTTAAACTTTAAGTTCATATTAATTTGTACGTGGATCATAATACAACAAACTTGATGCGTTTCAAGCAATTTCACGTCATTCCTTTTGAATTGACTTTATATCTCCCCCTAACGGTGAGAAAATTGCCTTATCAAAGTGACAATTAACAAAGATTGCTATAAATATATTCTCTGTCAAGGGCCCAGGGCATCTTATAATATGATTGATGGAGAGTTAAATCAATATAAGTCTCATATTGATTTGCCTTAAGATAATCACTAGTGATAAAAAATGTGGTTCCATAAAAGATGTCCATGCAAATTTATAATTTTTCGCATTATATTGATGATTATGGATGATCAAAAAAATCATTCCACATTTTGAATGTTATTAGATCATCTCGCTTTATGATGATATTCGTTTTAATTTGCCTTATGTAGAAAAAGAAAATAAGAATGTATAGTGGGAATTTCATTCTCGAGATAACACCAAATTTATATAGATAATTTCTCTATTATTACGAGTAAAATTCTTCTAGTGCAAGGCATTAACTACATTTTAACTATTGTACTAGATATCGTCGAATATTAGCCTAAGCTAAGTCCAATTTTCGAAATGTTCACTTTTATATCAAAACATAAATTCATCATCTTTATTTAGCTCATGATTTGAATACATCTCAATGTGTCAATTTTAATGAGCCATTTTCAATGATAAAATTCATACTTTTGCCTTTGATTTTGAAGTCATGGTAAAGGTCACCAAAATATTTGGGCATATGACATTATATAATCAGTATGGCTCAATAGCCTTTTATACGTGACATAGCTTGTCACAATTTAAAGCATGCTCATTGTCAATAACTTTACCCATTTATATTTCATGCGGTGCACCACTTTTATTTCACTTTTGGTGAAATTACTAATACGACCTTTACCATATCATTTTCCCTTTTCCACGTCCAAAATTTTATCATTGCGACCATGGTCATTTTATAAACGCAACATATGCTTCATGAAACTTGACCATTAATTGGACGTAAGTAATATTATAAGTATAATATCTCATTATTTTACTCAACTACTATGAAGGAAGAAATCAATTTATAATATTCATATTAAATTGATATACGCACTCGATATTTTGTTGCAATAATATATCGAGGCGTATCTCATGATTTTATTATATCGACTTATAAATCACAATTACGCAAATTGCCTCAACCAAGAGGTAATAAAAGTTGCAGAATTATAATTTCTATTCGACTGATATAAATATTGAACCTTGGGACACAACCACTCATTTCGAGCTTTTTGGAGCATCGCCAATTTTGATTTTATTCATAGCTCCTTAAGGAGAAATGATAATTATAAAGTGATATATTCACTTTTCAAATCTCTATAGAGATATTGGCGAATAAACACTAGCGTTATGCGCACAACCTTGCGTAGATGCTTTATTCATAATTTTAGCATCCAATTTGCCTTGACAAGTGATTTTTGTCAATAATATCATGACAACAAATTCAATCAAGTATAACATTTTTGAAAATAGAGATAATGTAAATAGTTTTCTCTTTTTTGTATGTAAAATACATAATATATGATTAAATAAATGTCCAAAATTTGATTATTTTATACACAAAATATACTACTTATATGAACCGATGGGACGATGATGAAAATCTACTTAACAATCATGCCTCCTCGAATTGGATAACCGTCTCCTTTTCAATGTTTAGCTTTACCGGGGACAAGGCTTATCCACTATCAACTCAAACTTACATTATTATTCGTATTATAAACAAGAAAATAATTAAAAAAACCAAAAGACCAAAAAGGTTATTGGTTTTGTATAGTGTAGGATAAATATTAAAGGACATAATGGTCATTTCGCTACCCTATTAATCAAAAAACAAAATCGAAAGCAAGGGTATCGTCCCATTATTCATCGTCTTCCTCATCGTCCCTAATAGTTAACCATCTATCTCTCTTCGTCTCTTCATTGATTTTATCTCTTTTTATCTCTCTATGTCTTCGTCTCTCAATCTCGTCACGGTTTGGATTGGAAAAGAGAAAACGTGGTCACCATGGTGTGTGACGATTTGAAGATGAGTTTCGATTTGATTTTCGGTTTTGGTGGAATGTTTTGTGTTTCAATTTAAATTCGAAGATAGAAGATTTGTTGTTGTTGGTGTGTGGATTGAAGGAAAAATGAGGAGGTGAGGGATTGAGTGGAATAAAAGAAATTAAAAAAAAAATGGTGATGAGAGGAGAAAAAGAGATGTTGATGAAGAAGAAAGAAAGATTGAAAGACGATGGGGGGAGCTTGAGCTCCCCGCCCAACCTCTACGGGGTTGGGCATCCCGATGATAGAGGTTGGGCATCCCAGTGATAAAAAAACAAACAAACAAGCTACATAACGAGAAGAGATAGGAGGTTGAAGACGATGGGTTGATCCCCAAATCGGGACCAAACCGGGCCCGTTCGGGATTCAAACCCATCTTTAAGGCGGTGTGTTTGATAGCAAAAAAATTTTCAATGAAAGGAACGAGACTCGTTTGGTTATCCTTTTTGGTCATGAGTTCTCACTACTATTTACTTACCACTTTGGAGAACGTTATCTCGAAAGTGATTCGATAATGAAATGGGATGGATTCACAATTGCATTTAAATTCCTTGGTTTATATTGTTTGTTTAATCTCTTGGATTATTATGCATTTGATTATTACGGGTGTCTTGGATAGTGTAGGATTTACTTATCGACATTATCAAATTTTATAATTAGGTAATGACGAGTTCGAGCGAAATGACAAAGGAAAGGGAAGCTATCGATTTTTATGTGACTTCATTGGTTCTTTTTTCTCTATGTATGTATTTTTTTTGAATATTATATATTGTATAAATGAGTTTTGGGTTCGTGTGCGATTATGATCTATTTTAGAGTTTTCGTAATGATTTTGAGACAATTGGAACATTATGGAGCTAAGGTAGTAGTGGATTAATGTGTTTGAAAACTTAAAATAGGTTAGAATGAATATATATAATTTTGTGATTGCGATATATATGTTATAGGTAGATTATGAGTTCTTCAAAGCATTTTCACTAAGTTGAGCATGTTTTGTTGAAGATTTTTGAAGGCGGGAGTTCGGTGTAGGCTTAAAAATAGAGGAGGTGCTATCAAAATTCTTTTATGGAATCTTGAATATAAACTAATCAATTTATGAACCTTGAGGTTTAAGATGTACTTTTTAAATCTTTTGGGGTTAATAAAGTTTCGTATTTGATGATTACGATATCATAATTTTATTCATTTATTGATGGCGTAATTAAGGTGCTAGATTATAAGGGAAAATAAGGTAATCTAGGCCGGTCGAGATGCCCTAATTAGGTGGGGTCGACAACGTTAGTATCGAGAGCGTAGGATTCTACAAGAATCATTTTGATTGAAGTTAAGTGAGTAATTAGTTGCGAAGTAACGCGACGAGAATATGGATTAAAAAGTTTAAAAACTTTATGATTGTGTTTTTTGTATTTTATATTATCAAGAAATCGATGGATATAGTTATAATGAACCACTTTTCTTGGAGTTTTTCATTGCGAGAACATTATAAGTGGACAACTAGAGTCGGGTTAGGGATATGGTAAGGGCAATAGGGATCCAACACGTATGGATCCAAATATGTTTGAGAACCTAGTGGGATAGATGGTGGAGTTATTGAATATCTTACGAGCACGGGTGGCGGCCCGAGCACCTATGGTTCGTATTGCTCAGAAGTTCCCTCTGCTACTCCAGTCACTTAGGAGGAGCAAGCTACCTCTGCAGTGTAGTCCGATAGTGAACCAGGTTGTTGCCATTCCGGTTTGGGCTGATCAAGTTGTTGTTAGTGAAATGCCTCGGGAGGAAAGGCGAGAAGAGAGAGTTTAGGAAGTATGATCCTATGAATTTCTATGGTGAGTTAGATTTGAGGAATTTGTGGAGACTTGGGTTCTCAATCACGAAGCTTCTTAACATGTTGGGTACGGGTGAACATTTAATAGCTTCGATATCTTCATATTATTTATAGGCCGATCTTTGGGATTTGATGGAGATCTCTACATTATAAGCATCATGTATTCAAGACTTGGGCTGATTTTCTCAAAGAGTTCACTTGAGCAATACTTTGATGATAGAATGATTTTGTAGAAGAAACTAAAGTTTAATAGTCTAGTTCAGGGAGACATGTCATTGGCTCAATACAATTCTTAGTTTAGTTACCTTTTGAGGTTTGCTAGGGAGTCGAGAATGATAGAGAATGAGAAGATGCGCAAGTACATGTATGGGTTATAGGAGGAACTTGGCACTACCATATCGACAACTAAACCAAACACATTGCGGGAGGTTTGAGATAGGGCCACAACTTATGTGACTACACATAATTTTCAACGTGAAGATAAAGGCGCAACTAAGTGGAAGATCGTGTGGCTGCAGTCGAGCGACACATTTCAAAGCACGGGTTCGAGATCAAGAGGGCAGTTGCGCAGATAAAGGCGCAACTAAGTTGCAGGAATGTGTTGCCCACCATTGGGCAACCATCATGTAAGGGCAGTGATAAGTAAGCAGGGAGTCTTGATGGGGTCTTACTAATGGTTTTCACATACTTTTTTAACAACTTTATTTAGGCATGTATTAAACAATAAAGTAGGTCTTGTTCTTGGTTTTCTTTTGGAAACTTGAACTACGTTTTCCTTTTGTTTCCATTTTAGTTTGGCTATTAGGGAGTTGGTCTCCCAAGTAGGTTTAAACAAGTTCTACCAGTCAGGTTTTAGTGCTCTACGCACCAAATAGTTAATCTGGGGTATCTACCATTTCTTGATGCATTATGGTGCAACTTTTTTTTACTCAACTTTACTGTCATGTATTCAATAAGAATACCATTTTGATGCTCTATTGAAAACAATATACAAAAAACTATGAAACAACATAGGAGTACAAAGTTCGATTGACTACGTATCGAAGTGTCAATTACAAAATAACAAACCAACAAGGATCCAACCAACAACCAACAAACCGAGAGAACAAAATATTTACTACACTAAGATCCAAATCAAGTATTCATTACTAAAACGATAGGACGATAATCCAACTATAATAGTCCCTAGATGACAATCTACACAACCTTCAAACCTCTACACTCTTGGGTCCCTCATTCTAATGATTGTTGTTGTTGTTTTAGAAATTTTATGCATACCACTAAGCGTCAATCGCTCCGTGAATAATGTCGAGAACTCCATCTCAACCTCACTTTCTCATTCCTTATCGGATGAACATCTACCGTTCCCTCCTCCGAACTATTCCCTTTCTCACATTGACAATTGCAATCACTTCCACCATAACTATCTCTTTGCCTTGTGTTTGAATAGGTTAGCATGTTGGGCGAGAGCGTTGATAGTTATCCCAATCAAAGAACCCACACACCTCCTTCCCGGTATTACATGGACCATAAAAGGTCGATTCTTCTTAGGGCCCTCCTTCTTGACTCGCATTTTTCCTAGGAAACCAGTGAACACTTTGGGCAAGGCTCATGCAAGTGCGCATGAGTCTTCAAAGTGGTCGAGGCTACCACAGCTCCAATAATGTTTGCCATTCTTTATTGACATACCTAACAAGTAGAATACTTAAAAAGGAAAACACAGACACTTAAAACCCTAAAACGGAATTCAAAAATAAAATCCTAAAACACAAACCTTAAGGGTGTGTTTGATAGCAAAAAAAAAGAAAAAAATCATAGAAAATTGTGTGATTTTTCAATGTAACCGTTTTATTTAGTTTTTGATATAATTGTAACCCTATAAAAAAACCCACGTTTATATTTTCTTCATTTTTTTTCTCTTGTTTTGGGGTGGAAATTCGGGATTTTCTATTGAACGAATCCCACCCAAACTCGGTCTCCTTCTTCTATAAGAACTAGTCTACTCATGTTTGCAACTATCTCCTCTTAAATCTCTTCCTGCAACTATCTCTTCTCAAATCTCTTCCTTTATAAACTCCAATAAATTTTCTCTCAAATCTCACTTTATTCTCAACAATTCACTTTTGCCTATGTGATCTCCTCCCATCTTGAGAACTTGGGTTTCTCACTTTCTTCTCAACAATCTCCTCCCAACTCAAAAACTTGATTCTCGTTTTTGCGTTGTCATTCTTCTTTGCAATTATCGGCTTATTAGAGTTGATAATTTTTTTGAAAATCTTTGAACGAACATAGAGGTATGTTTCGCGGCAAAATCTCAATTATAATGTGGTCACTTCTTTTCTTTTGTTTATAAGATGTTAGCAAAGCTAATTCTACTTCATCAATTTGGTTGATGCCTTGCTTAGAAAGTGCTTGATTATTTGCCTATGTGAGATTCTTGTATGTAAAGTGATTGATTAAATGCTTTATATATGTATGTAAATTTGTAAATTACAAGTTACTGAGACATGACCAAAATTTATGTACAAAATATCAAAAGTTTTGAGCGAGAAGATCAAACATATCATAACCAAAATGCTACTATTTATTGGCGGTGCACTTATCCCCTGTGCCCACCCAAAAGCGTCCCATCTATGGAATACACCGATTGTAGGATGCACAAATTATTTTATTAACGCCACTAAAAAGATTGGTTGTCACTTAGGTACATAACATGTATCCTCATTGAAGCCATTCAAAACGTTCCAACCACCTTACTTCCCCTATTAAAGATATTCTCACTTCCTCATTACGTTGTAGATCTTAGTTTCTTCCATGTAATTTCCCCCGCCACTCTTTTGAATCATGAGATCTTTAGCAAGGCCTCATGTCATGCAAACCACACCGAGCGCTGATGTGGGTACTCCTCAAAGCTCGACACTAAACTATGGTCAAGAACTTCACGAGCTATGTTCCTAAGCCTGCTTCTTCCTCCTAAAAGATAAATAAAGATACACAAGTTGTAAACACTCACACAAATGGATGCCCCCACCAGGTAAAATAAGCATTCATGAGATTAAGGTGCCTGCATTGTAACCATCTTTGCCCTTTGGACCAAGCATCACGAGAGAACATGAAAAACACCCCATCAAAGCGTGTACCTCGTGTGCAAACCATCATCAACCCGCATCAATGAAGATCCCATTTTTGATTAAATGCTTTATTGATTTCATCTCAATCGGTACTCATTCTAGAAAGTTGTAGTAGCAATTCAAATCAAATAAAAATGGAGTAACATGAAGGTAGTCTTAAGGTTCTCTTTTCTTGGATGGGGACATTAGCAATGAAGTGAAATGTTCTTAAAGTAGGTTGTCTTAAGGTTTTTGTTTCTAAATTTACATTACTGAGACCTAAATGGTTAAAAAATGCGATAAGTCTTAATAGTGTTTTCTAATCTAGATTCATATCACCAACTTATGATTCCTTCTAAAGCATTTGTATGTTTAAGATTGGTACCAATTTAACAAAGTGATGATGCTACAAGCTAGTGATTGGGCGACACACTTTTGATAGAAACATTGCCTATATATAAGATGCACACTAGGATTTGCGCATCCTAATCTTGATGCACGATGCAATAGAATCGAATAAATGTATCGACAATAGATACACCAAATATGCATGTTAAAAAGCTCAAAAGTATGTTAATTAACTAGGAGTATTTCTTAGCTTAAATTGTCCATTTCTACCTATCTATAAGTGTCAGGAATTCTTGGGTACTTGGTGAATTAATTTGAAGGTGTGCTTCAAATACTCTTTTGGTCTTTTAAGGCATAAATTGTTGTATTTATGCTGAAGAAATAATCACCTAAGGAAGGCTTTATTTTATTTTATTTTTGAAAACTAAGGAACGCTTTATGAACATATATTGACAAAAAAAGTATATAGATTGATATAGAGATGGAAAAGATGCATGGTTGGCACCATCGGATTTCAGATTGATATTCGAATGAGTTCTTTATATGAGTATATTTGTGTAAAACACCCAAATGGGCACTTGATCAACATTAATCGCATGATTCTTTTGAAGGAAAAAAAAAATTTTAACCATGATGAGAAGTATGCATTTCATATGGCTTCATAATTAGGGGCACTTGATCAATATCAATTGCACATTATTCTTTAGTATATTTTGTTTTTCTAAATATTTTACATTTATGAGTTACCTAACCGATGAGTTGTGTACCTGCGCATAGCTTGATGATGTGACGTTCACAATATAATGGCTAAACTAAGTCTTGTTAAAAATATAATAACTATCCTAGCTCCTTCCAAGTTACTACATAACTCATTGAAATGATGCTTAATCCTTGTTAGGGAGCTTATAGTTTAGAGTTTGTTTCGTGGATTGGTTTACTTTCATGCCCTCATTGATTAAGTTTACATTTACTTAGATGCCTAATGAAGAAGATAGAAAAAAAAAAGCAAGCTATAATTATGATGATGTTGCTACTCAATTATGTACGGCATCGTAACTCGTTGAACATAAACCTCGAATGAATAGAGATGAAGAAAGGAAACTAATATTAAATTATTTTTACAAAGAGTCGAAAAAATTGTAAGGATCGGTTGCGATTGAAACGAGGTCCATTCAAAGAGCTTTGCGAGTTTTCTTCGTACGCATTGGCTAGTTAACGGACGCAGTGTAAACGTAAAAAAACAAGTAGCTATGTTTTTGCTTGATAGTTAGACACGATAATCGAAATAGACGAACAAATTTTGAATTTATTCGTTTTGGTGAGACAATTAGCCACTACTTCCATGTTGTTACAAGAGCTCCCATTAGTATGTACAAAGGCGTAGTCAAGCTCGCAAATATAAATATTTTTCCAAAAGACAAAGAATCGAACCCAAGTGCTTGATATCGTTATTTTGAAGTAATGGATTTAATTAAGATTTTTTTAAGTTTGTCTTGTAAATAACATAATAATAGATTATAATAATTTGTTGATATAAACTAAATCAATATTAAATATTAGGATGCGATCGTAGCATTAGATGGAACTCATTTTCCATGCATAGTACCGATTAAAGAAGCGGCGAAACTACCGCAATAAAAAAGGTTTTACTTCCCAAAATGTCGTTGTGGCATGTACATTTGATATGAGATTTACATACGTACTTGCTTAGGTTGGGAGGGCTTGGCTCATGATGGTCGTATATTAAGTGATGTTGTTAGGCCAACTCGAGTGGATAAACTAACTATACCACCAGAGTTGGACACATTTTGTATAACATTTGAATAAGCATTATTTTTATTTTTTTGTTGTCGTGATACTTTCAACTAATTCCAACTACTATGATATCTTTTTAATGTAGGAAAATATTGTTTGGTTGATGTTGGGTTCCCTAATGTTCCTGGATTTTTAGCACCTTATCGCGGTACAAAGTATCACTTAAAAGATCAAGTAGGCCGTACACCTAGAAATGGAAGGGAGTTGTTCAACTTTCGACATTCGTCCTTGCATAACGTAGTAGAAAGGACAATAGGGCTTCTAAAAAATGATTTTCATTTTTGCGGCACGAACCATTTTATGATGTCAAAACTCAATCAAATGTCATTTTAGCATGTTGCGGATACACAATTTTTTGAGAGAACAAGATCCTGAAGACCTATGTGAAGATGATGAAGATATATATGAAGATGAAGAAGATGATGATAGCGCATAAGAAGATAATATTTTCATACATCAATCTCCAATTTGGATATATAAACAAGATGCATTGGCCGAGTTAATGTGGAATGAGTACCACTAGCCTAGACAAGCTTACTGACTAGTTTTAGATGAAATTATATATAATGTTGAGCATATGAGTTGGTACATAGTTTGTATGAATTTCTTATTACTTTAAATTTGATTTCTTTGAAATTTTTCTTAATTAGTAGATTGTCATATATAGTCTTATGTTACATCTTCATATATAGTTTGTCATTTTTTTTGTTAAAAGTATATATAACTTTAGTATCTTATAAAAATGAGATATGGAAGAATCAATTGGGAGCGTAAAAGTAGTGCCAAAAGGGCAAATGAGTTGGAACGACCTCATGGATAAGATCATGCTTGAAATTATTTTGGAAGAGTATGGATTTGGCAAGTAAGTCATGGAAACCGAGGTGTATACTCGATTTTTCCTAGAGTTGCTAAAACAATTAAAACAACAAGTACACCTAGCTAATGTGAAGCTAGAATCAAAACATCGAAAGCCAATTACTTCTCTCATAGGGGAGGTAATATCTCAAAGTGGGTTCGGATGAGATCTAGATATACAGCTTGTTACAGCAGATGTTTTGACATGGAAATAATATCTTCAGGTACATTTTAGGTTTTGTTGGAATATACAATTGTATTAGTGATTTATATTAACTAATTATATCTCTTTGTGTGTTGGTGTGTATGTTTGTATGTAACAGAAACATCTAGAAAAATAATCATATCGTAAGAAGTGCGTGTCATACTACGATGAGCTATCTGTCGTATTTGGAGATGATAAAGCTACTGGAGGGAATGCAATGACTGGTAATGAGGCAAACATAGAATTGCCTTCTTTGGAAGAAATGGGTGAGTAACTTTTGTAGAGTAAATGATTGCTTATTTAATATTACACTTTTTCATTTACATCTCCCTATTGACTTTGAATGATTAATTATTCTGTAGAATAATCCATGTCTTATAGTTCTTGCTATTTTTTTTGTAGGCAATGTAGAGAAGTCACTCTCAACTAAAGAAGAAAAAGATGAGGTGAACACTCGTCATCCAGTTCAACTCGTATGACATCAAATGGCCGAGAGAATTAAAAAGAAGAAGAGTAGTAGCGTTAATACTACCGAGCAAGGACTAACTTGCACCGCCAACAAACTAGCAGATCCATTTGCACACAGATTGTGCACGTCTTCAAAAAGCTTCGTAGTATTCCTGAATTAAGTCAAGAAGACGTAATACGTGCCATGCTTTTATTGGGAGGTGAAGTTAAGGATACGAATATATTTTTTCAGTTGGATGAAAACTTGAAGAAAGATTGGGTGATTTTATATTTGAGAGAAAATTTTAGATTACTTTTAGAAGCTAAAACATAAGTTTTTTTTGAAAAATCTTTGAAACATTATTTATTTTCTTTCATTTATGTTAGTTGTCAATTAATTAAATTATTATGATTATTTTGAGTTCATTAATTTTTTTCAAGATAGTTGTTGTCGATTCAATTTCGGTGCGTAACCTTGATTAATTATCTTCTTAATTTAATTTTGGTTCGAATTCGTGAGATCGAAGAAAAATCTAGTAGAAAAATGAAAAAATTCATTATCTATCAAACAACAGAGAAAATTGAAAAGAAAATTTTCTTATGTGCAATCAAACAACAATGAGAAATTCTTTTAAGAAAATTGTCTCCAGAAAATTTGCTAAAGTAAATACTTTTTTCTCATTGAAAACTTCTTTGCTATCAAAGACACCCTACGTGTAAACCAAGAACCATACAGCATAACAACAATGCAAACTTCTGGAAAAAAAAATCCAAAAATGCAAAGCCAAACACTAAAACCCCCCAAGACCAACACAAACCCTACAATAGCAACTATCCAATTTAATTATTATACCCCTGAACACATAAAACACACCATAAACCCTAAAACCAACAAATCCACATTCGAAATGGTGAAACCCTAAAAAACTCCAGTGAAGGTAAACCCCTGAAACCTAAAAACCAACAACTCAACTTTTAAAATTGTGAAGCCCTAAAACACATCCGAAATAACACTTGAGTGAGGATTTCGATTTTTAAATTTCAATTTTGAAATTTGAAAGCTGGGTGACAAAGTGTTTTTTTTTTTCGTATCGATGTTACGAAATTTATTTAAAAAAACAAATTTAACTGCGCTTTTAGTCTGTTAAACAGACTGCTACTTGACAATCGGTCAGACCCACTGTCCAGCTCAGGTTGGTGCAGGAACTGGGTCACTAAATCATTTTAATTTCCTATATTATTTATATAATAATAAAAATATGCAACTTACGTTTTTAATCAATATTATGTCTATAATTAAGCTTCTTTGACGTTACAAATTTGATGAGAATTTGTATTTATAGTGAAAGTTGGATGGTTCACCCTCAAGCCTATAAAGAGCACTTGTACCATCAAACAATTTGTAGAATGTTTGGAGCTTACGAGGGTGATAATATCATAGTATGATTTTAGGAGACTATAGGCTTCTACACAATTCTTACATGGAGCATTGCAAAGAACATGTATTGCCTTCATCATCTTCATGTTCCTACACTTAGCACAAATTTACTTTATGTTTCTACTTCTACTCATGCTAACCACGTCTCATTTGAATTTGAATTCTTTAATTCCTTATTGTTTTGGAATCAAGGATATTCTCACGAAGGATTTGCTCCTCAAATGACATATTGAGCTCATGTGTCATCTATTCCTAAGCAAGCTTTTCTTTCTAGTCTATATATCCACTTGGCATTCCACATTTGGGTCTCAGTTGCAAATAAAAGTGTCATCGAATAAAATTTTTAGTTTATGTCATGCTTGTTTTATTAGTAAAAGTCACAAGTTGCCTTTTCCTGCATCTTGTATCCTGTTATAAGGCACAAGGTCCATTAGACTTGGTGGTTCCATGATAAGTATATTCGGAACTACTAAGATTATATTCATGATCTATCAACTACGTGTATTTATCTTATATTTGTATCTATCTTGTGGTTGTAATTAACTTTCTCTATATATTGTACATTCCTAATACAAATAACACATTCAATTGGCAACAATCTCATTGTTATTTTAGCCTCTTCTTCATGATACTAGCATTCTCACTTTGGTTAGGATTGCTGAGAAATAGATATATAGATTTATTTTTGCAACTACTTGTATTTATCTTATATTTGTATATATCTTGTAGTTGTAATTAACTAACCCGGCTTTGTACGCAAAAAACACTCACTACCTTAACTTATCATTTTTTTTTCATTTTTTTTTGCGTCCACTGCACTAGTAAAGTTATATCGCTGTCTCTATTCAATGTATATAGCTCATTTCTGATATAGATATAGTCATATAGACATAAAAGAATTGTACGTAGATTAAGATATAGTTGTCTTTTGTTTAATATATATATATATATATCTATTAAACACTATTACTATTAATATTCAACCACGTCTCTGATAAATGAAAAATATATATTTTTTATCCTTATATTTTTTAAAACAGGATAGGATAAATGATATATATATATATATATATATATATATTCCTTATATTTATATATATAAGATATATAGTATGATATATATAGATTTAAAAAAAGTAGCCTACCAAAAAAATATCCATATAGCATGTATGTGTAGAAAACAGAAATCCAATTTCGTTACCCAATATTTTTCTCGATTTGGTCCTACTTTTTCTATTTTCTTGAGATATCTATTTTATCTTCAATCCCCATTCATCACAACCCCATTGGAGATGCTCTTGCATTACAATTCTTGAAAAATGAAAAATTATGACGAGAACAACGACCTTATCGTGTCTCTCTCATCCGTGATTTCTCCAAAAAAAAAAAGAATGCATGCGTAATTTAATGTTTTAAATCCAAAATCAGTTTTAAGATAATCTTTCGAATATTTTTAGTTTGCTAATTAAGAATTCTTTAGAGAATCTGTATTAGACAAAATATTGTATTAGATAAACCCAAACGAGAATCAGTGGTTGAATGTCAGCATAGGCTGAAAACTCATTGAATACACTATGACACAATCTAATCAAACGCATATTTTTCAAGATTTGTTATCAAATACACCCTTGTATGGGCATGATGTTAGACAAAAATCCCAACCCCAAACAGCAAATACCGCAGGAAAAGACTACAACCGCAGCATCGGGCATCGTAATCGTCTACTTTTAAGTATTTATCCGGTTCACTTTGTTCAACATCAATCTATACATTGGATAATCTCAACATGCTATCAGCGAGGCTTCATGAGTTGTGGGTTAACAGCACCAGATTTGTTAACCGCACTAACACCACCCTCATATAACTGCAGATCTGATTTTTCCAATGTTCTGCAAAAGAAAACAAAAATACCTATTCAACTTAAAAATACATGAAGTGGGAAGAACTTACATGAAGGAAAGTGTATGAGAGCTTCGGTTGAATAAATTGAGGACCAAGATTCACTATCTATCAGTAATAGTTTAATTATAGAAGCCAAAACCTATATTTATGGTATTGTATCATCTTGCAAGCATAAAATTATACATGCTAACATAGCGAAGATTGCAAGTGAAATAATACAACTTACATCTTTGGCTGATTCCGTGTTGAGATTCTCCTTTCACGAAACTCCATTGTTAAGCCAAAATTTGTAGATTGGCGTTGGACAAAGTGAAGCTGATAAATACATAAGCAAATAAAGTCAACCACAAAGAAGGAAATGGAGATTCTTTAGTATAAACTAAAATAAGCATGCAGCCTAAAGCAACAAATTAGGCGTAGGTACTATGATTTCTTGCTGTTTCAAAGTCACAGATGTAGCTTCTCATGACTAAAAAGTTTTCCTTTGAACAAGTAAGTTTAAAGATCTTAGCTTTATCCTAAGCACAAACCTTACAGCCATCACGTATTCCAAACAATAGGATATGGTCCTCATTGTTGATCAGCTTGTGACCTTGAAAACACAAGCAGAAATGGCTCCATACATGAGACCTGCATAGCCATATTTCGCTTGAAACAAATCAGAAAGCAGAACCTCTGCAGTACAATAACTGCAAAAATGTAATCAGTTTTATAAATATATTACTTGATCAAGGTATTGTTGTGAGCCTAACAACTTCTCTTTTCTCTTTTTCTTTTAAGATAAAGAACAAGCAACCTTCCTATATTCAAAAAAGAATGCTCGACGGTAATCTTCCAAAAACTCCTTAGGTACCATCCCCTCTTTAATCAATTTATCCCATCTAGCACACTCTATGTGCATCGCATTTAGCTCTCCTACTCCCTCCCTCGAGTTGGGAGGCAAGCTCCATATCATTATGGCATAAGCCTTGTACATCTAATAACCTGTTTATGAAGCAACCAAGATGTTTCTGAAGTTTGTGAATATATGAATCTTGAGATCCACAATGCTCTATGGAAGTAACTAGGGTAGGTACATTTCTTTCTATGCCTAAGCTCAAAAGTTGATTGGCGACAAGAACTACATTTCGTGTTTTAGATCTATTAATGCTTTATAGATGGAAACTTGTTCACAAAAATGATTATATTTGATGCTCTAGGAGGATCCAGGACGACTGCCAATGATGTGCTCACAAAGTCTTGATCAGTTCGTGTATTTTTTACGATTAAGGCTCACAATTAGGGATGAGCTAGTGGAAACATTTTGGCTTTGAATATATGTTTTCAATTAAACATCTTTAAATCTAATTAAACACACGTCATGATCTTTTCTATAGTATATGTTGAACAAAAAAAAAAAAAAAAAAAAAAAACAAACTCCAACTGATTGAGCAGGCATCAAATTTGTGAACGGGTATTGCCTCGTCTTGATGTATGGTCTTTTGGAGGTCGATGTTTGAAATTCAGAACTTTTCCTTCTATTGTTTTTTTTTTCATTTGCACCATGAATGATAGATTTTATCACTCGTACATCCTTTCAAATGCCATGTATCACAAATAATTGACCCATTTACTACAGAAAACATGAACGGATGGAATTATAATAAGATTGCCATACTAATATCATCAAAGATATTTTTATTCCCTATATGTCATGGTCTTAATCAGTTTGTTGCATTTCTATTTTTCTAAGCCTTACTTATCAGTTAGGATTGCTGAGAGTCCACACTCATTGTACATCTAATAACCTTTTTATGAAGCAAACGATGTTTCTCAAGTTTGTGAATATAAGAATCTTGAGATCCATAATGCGCTACAAAAGTAACTAGGGAAGGTCCATCTCTTTCTATGCCTAAGCTCAAAAGCTGATTGGCGACAAGAATACGAGGAGACCTCTAACGCTACATACATCAATACTATCTCTTATTTTACATACATCTCTTATGTATCGATAAAAACCCACATCAAGAACCATACAAAAAGACCCAAAAACACAGATATACTAATACATCACTAGAGAACACTAGGAAAAATCCAATATGTGAGGTGTCATTTTAATTTTTAGTTCTATGCGAAACCCACATCAAGAACTCTAAAAACAACCCAACAAACAGAATTAAAAAAGAAAAAAAAAGAAAAAAAACAAGGGAGACTGGAATTTTAATTATTTTCTCAATATTTATCAAGAACCCCTAAAAAACCTAGAAAGAAAGGAAACCCAGAAGCATAAACCATCAATGGAGACATCAGAAACGAAGGAAACACAGAAGTAAAGAAGAACCATGAACGTACCGAAACCAAAGCCACCGTGAGGATCAACGATGGAGAGATAGCAGAGAGGAGTCTGATGGAACTTCTTGTAGCCCGAACTCGAATGGTGCATCTTTCTCAAGGCACCAACCAACCCCATCAAAATCAAAATATTCCTCATTCACGGTGTGCTTCTTCTTTCAACCAAACCCCATCGAATTCAGAGTGAGAATCGAGAGCGAGAGAAGAGTGGCCCAGTGGGATTGATGATTCAGAGAGAAAATACAGAGAGAGAGAGAGAAAGAGAGAGAGGAACGGGGGATGAGTGCGCAGAGGAGTGTAATCTCTGTTATTTTGTGTTGTGAAGAGCACTGGTTGACGGTGATGAAGATGCCTTTGGAGTGCGCAGAGGAAGGGAACTAAGAATTTCCGTAATTAGAATTCTGAGTCCCGGCCGCTTTAGCGAGCTAGTAAAGCCAATTAGTGCGCTAATGAGGTTTTTGGGCAGCGCTGTCTGGGAAGCGAAGTTAGCGCGCTAAGCGGCTAAATTTTGAGTTTTTCCCAACATCTTTAGTAAGGGATTGGTTTTGGTTTTGAACATACGACTTAAAACCCATTCATAAACCTCAGAATGACTTGAAAATTTAAGTTTAGGATACCAGCGACCTAGGGAACCTTAAAGGAGTGCTGGGGTTGGGTTTTGAGGTGCTAGCGGGTGTTTGTAAGTAAATCCACGAAAAATTCACTTAGCATTCTTTCGATTTCAGTATTTTATATATGTTGGTTTTATGGTTGAGTCTCCAAAATATTAGCTTAATTATCTTTATTTATTATTTTCACTTTAACAGAGTGTGATTGAATCGGGGCGAAAAAGTATGCAAAATCGAGTATTCATATACCCGGATCCATTCTACACCGAAAACCGCGTTAGCGCGCATTTCGAGACAAATTTGGTGGGGCCCACACTTGAGGAACAAGAGTGATGATGTCGCGGACAGCGGCACATACTTAACATGTGCGTGTGTCAATGAGTAGAGGAGTATGAGATTGATGTGCATGCATGCGAAATGTCCATGAGATCAGCCTCGAGAAGCGTGCCATGGTGAGATGATGGAGATCCAACAGCTAAGCATACATGTGGTGTGCGTTGCTGCTTACATGACTTAAGGAGAAAGTTTGGAAAAATTTGGAAAAATCTGTTTTTGGTTTCTTATAGGAAATATATTATTATAGAAACATAAGGTATAGATATATACAAAGGAAAATGATTTTCCGACATTCTTTTGTTACTTACATTTGCTATACAATGGTATAGATTCCCTTAAAATTTGAGTCCACACATCTCAATTAAATCTACACCGTTGTGTAGCAAATGTATTTCTCTTAAAATGTTATATTATCATCTTCCACATATCTATCATATATATATATAAAAGCACGAATCACAAATTTTTGAGTCGTAATTAAATTTACCTTTTTGTCCCTAAATTTTTGAGTTTTAATCAAATTTACCTTTTTGTCCCTCGCCACACTTCTCGTACGTCTCGATATTTCCTTTTCGATAATCGTATTAAATAGTTATTAAATAGTTATTAAATAGCTATTAAATACAATCGTACTAGGCTATCTCAACTATAGTTTTCTTATTCAATTTCACAGCTTTGTCAATCGCCTCACCAACGCGAAGGATATGGCTTTCGGTTGCGGACATCGAGTCGAGCCTCTCCTTCTTTTCTTCTATTTACGTTGTTCACTAAGGTTCATAAGTGAGCGGGTATTGACATTGTAAGTATTTTTTTCTTCGCGAGACATCTTTGTGAGTGCGGGCGGATCTCACGACATGCCCCATCTGTAGAACTCCAATTGAAACCGAGAATAAAGCTCTATTGAAGTGCTCCTCCCTTGTGATCTCTGGATTTTAGTCTTACTCCCGCCTCCAGCCTTCTCAAGACTATGCCATATTCTTTGTTATTCTTTTAGTCATACGACTCTGCGACTATCGCACTACGTGCTCGACAAAAGGTTACTATTCAAGCTTAACTTGCTTCGTCTCTGTACATTATTTAGGGGCATTATTTAGGTTTTGCAATCTTTCGATTGATTGATACACTAACAATGGCGATACCTCTATACAAGAAAACGCGAGCGGCGTGCAAATTCGAAACCACAAATTTGAAATAGTTCAATTCGAAAAATTGACAAAACGATAAGACAGTTTCATTCAATCATCGAGGCAAGAAAAAAACAATCATTAGCAAAAATACATAAATTCCACTTTTTTATATAGCTTTCAATATTACTAATTATTTTGTTCTTCTGAGATGTAGTAGGACGTCTTGTTCGAATAGGCGAACTTGTTTTACGTATTCAAATCAAGTATATATATTTGTTAGTCGAAATTAATTTTTATAAAAAAATGATTCATTGTGTTTTGCAATTTAATCCTACGTTTCATCTAAAGAAACAAGCAAGTGAACGCAACTTTTTGGGGCCAAAAAGCGATTGAAACAAGCAGTGAGTTTAGCAATTGCAAATCATCAGACTCAATGGTGATTATAATTACCTCAAATAATGTGAAGACTTATAGAGGTAATTGATGCAAGTTTATTTATTAAAATACATGTACAAGGTTGCTTCATTTCTACATACGTTGTAACGTTAATGTTGAATTTATTTATACTTTTCAATCCACGCAAATATTTAACTTTTATCAACAGTGAACCAACACTTTCATCGACAAGTGCAACAAAGATTTACACAAGTCCGAGATATTGAAGAAATCGCATCATTCATGAAAGGGTATAAATTTTTCTTTAAACATATGCGTTCTTTCATATGTAATGCGTAAATTACATTCCATGACATATTTTTTCCTTATTTTTTTCAATTGCGAGATAGCTCTTGAGTAAAGAAGTTCAGTTCATTCGAGGAGAAAATGAAAATTTTAATATGAAGGCAGAAACTATGACTGTAGAGGAAGTGAAGCGCCAAAGATCGAAAGCTACGGTAAGACATTATTATATACAAAATAATATTATATGACTTCTTCACGATATAAAACTAATTGTTAATTTTTTACACAGGAATTGTATGTTGTCTGCAATTACTAAGTTCGATGTTCTTCTAGATCATGATTAGGATTTTGTTTGGCATGATCTCATCTTTTTAGATCGCATCCAAGAATTCTAGCATTGGTTATTTCTATGAAAAATGACAATTTATTGATGCCTTGTTCCATACATACTCACAAGATTGACATCTCTGTTAAGCATGAAAACTCCACTTGTGTTTTTTTTATTGATTTTTTTTATTGGTTTATGATAATATATTGATGCCTTTTCTTCATGTTGAACATAAATGACCTCTTAAAACATCAATTTATCATCCCTTTAGTTTCATAGGCATTGATGAAAGTTTTGTATTAGGTTTTGTGATTCTTAATTTTTTTTTTTCTTATTTTAAGTTCTTCTTCTTTGTTTTTTATTTGTTTCTATATTTGATATAACCAAGTTCTTTGCATTCTTATATAATATAGTTACCTCTCACCTTCATTAGTAGACAAAAAAGTGATTGAAACCATGAATTCTCAATGGGATTTCATAATTCTTGTTTCGTTCATATTATTTTCTCTTTGTTTTAGTCATGCATTTGCGCTCAATAAGGTGTGAACTTTTTTTATTCCTTTAGTGTCATGATTAAACATAGATAAACTTTTGGAGTTTAAATTTCTAAACATTTCTCTATATGTGATTATTTGGTCACTTGTAAAGTCTTGTGTGGTGTACTTGAGTTTAATAGAGCAACAAATTCACATTATGAGTTAGTTGGATCTTACTTGGGAACGTGAACTAATCTCAACTCTATTGTATGTTGTATACATGATATATGTTCAAAGTGCTCTCTTACATACAATCTACTAAGTAAGCCTTCTCATGAACATTGGCATCCTTTTGTTATATATACTACTTGTTCTTCACAATTTTGATCATTCTCCCTCCTTTATGTGCAAAATTCAATTTGATCATATCATCGGGTCTCAAATGGCTTACATAAAATTACCAACAACATAAGTAGGACCTAAACCTAAGTGCCTTCATCATCTTTGCATTTAGAGATTTGGGTGGCCTTAGTTTTAGTGGTTTATTGATGTTTTCCATATGGATCTTGTTAAAATTGAGAAATTTGACAAAAATGTTTAGCATTTCTTGGAATTCAATCAAAATCAGTTGATGAATTGAGTTTTTTTTTTAATATTTCTTTTTTTTTCTTGGTCAGGGTGTCTAAAGCTTTAATCACAACTAATTCAATTATTTACATTCATAATTTCAAAGTTATCATTTCTATCTATAGAGTTTGAGGTAAAGATTGAACTTTATGTACAATTTTACAGAATCTCCACAAGCAAGTGTTCATAAATTAATGGTCAAACCACTTGTGTTTTTTTTACTTGTTTCCCATTTTTTTTTGAGGAAGTAATGGCCTAGCATGACTAGCTTGTTTTTTCATTCACATCTTATCTCAATTACATTAGATAATATTGATGACCTAAAAAATGTGCTTGTATTTCTAATTTTTAAATTTTAATTACAATTTTAAATTTTATTAATAAATTCTTAAAAATTAATTCCATGAGCGAATTCGCTCGCGGGTCAATCGTGCGTAGCACGTCTGAAACTAGTACATATAAATATAGGAACAATGAGATAAAAAAAAGAGCGAATCGAAGCTCTCTCGGCGAGGCTTCTATTTTCTAGAGGTCTCGACTTCTATTTTCTTTTCTCTTTGATTCGATTCTTCTTCCTCTCTACTTTTCTATTGTTTTGTGCACTTCATCCATGAGACACTAATCTTATGGCTTAGGCAAGACTGCGAGGGAGGTTCGATTTGTTCTCATCCATGGATTTGTGAGATTTATTTATTTTGATTTCATTGCTTTTCATTATTATTTTATTCTTTGTTATTGATTGATTAATTAAGGTTAAATTTACATTTAAACCACGATTCTTTTGTTTGTGAGTCGTAAGCATCCGTCCTTATGTAATAAGACCACACTAGTGACAGATTGACCATACCGATTGATTTGCCTCTTTTGGAGCAGGTTAAATAACTTAGGAATCTAGGCTAAATCGGATGCACTTCTTTGATCCGGTTGTCTAGTGGCTTTTCAAAACTCATTGCGACCATCGTGTTAAACCCAATGCGCTTGAGTATAGAGTTATACGATTGATAGGGAAGTAGTCATTGTCGTACTTTGGCTATCGAGATTAGGAAGTGCGAGGAACCGCGTACGTTCTTTGGGCTATAGCTACACTATGATACTTTTGATTTGCATAATTTACATAGATTTGATGACCAAATCCAATATTTTATCGAACCAAACTTGTATGTCTTGACCAAATTCGATATTCTCTAAGTATTATTGTTGTATATATGTGCTTGTCCTTTTATGTATATATGTGCTTGTCCTTTTATGTTTGAGGGCAAAAAAATTTTTCCATCTCAATTTAATCGTAGTCTCATAAAAAAGGGAAGAGTAAAGGACCATCATTTACACCTACGACACTGTTGCTTCATCATATGTACATCGTAATCCTTTTCCGAGCACAACAGTAGACTATACGAGATGACATCGACTTGCTCAGACAAACTCGATCACGGTCTTTTCGATCTTTAGTCATAGAGGTACATCTCGGTTGCAGAGGTGTGGGGGTAAGGTCCAATGATCTCAAAGACAGAGTGCGAGTCGAGAGATCGGCACCTAGTCGGGCATATTATGTGGACACTAAACCTATGGTTACTTGTTTCGATTGTAGGCGGCATGGTCATTTTAGTTGGAATTGTTCGGGGTATTCGGGTTCGATTATGTGTTATAAGTGTGGGAAGAAGGGACATATGTAGAAAGATTGTCCACAACTTGGGGGTCGTCCTACGGCATGTCACGGCCTCGATAACGGACCGGGGAATGAGTACGGGTGATTATAAAACTAGATTACGAGGCGAATCATAATCTTATTCAAGGTACTATTTTTGTTTGCGGTCATTTTATGCATGTGGTAATTGATTACGGTTCTACGATTTTTTATATCTGTTCGTGTAGTAAGCGAGTTAGGGTTAACTTCGGTGTGAATCCCTATTCATCTTACCTCAACACAATAATTAGGATAAGGTGTATCCTCATTTTTTGTGTGAGAAATGTGTTGTTGAGATCGCATGGGACACGAGATGGCCATTGATCTCCGTGTATTAGAGTTTTTGGTGTTTAATGTGGTGTTAGGAATGGATTGGCTAGCGGCATATTATGCACAATTGGATTGTTTCCATAAGACTTTGTAATCATTTATATTCCGAGTTATTTAGTTTTTACATACATTGGAACATCGTCTAGATTGCCTTTGACCATATGTAGGTTAGCCATTAGAGAAGAAATGGAAACTCTTATTGGAACTATTAGTATAGGGGAAAGATCTCAAATCAAACTAGAGGAGATTCTTGTGGTTTGTGAATTCTTGGAAGTGTTTCCTAATGATTTACCTGGAATCCCTCACTCGAAAGAGATTGATTTTGTGATTGGTTTGGTTTATAAAACTAAATTTTATTCCTCTTTATGGAATGGCTCAGAAAGAATTGTAGGAGTTGTAGAAACAAGATTGGAGGAGTTGTTGGATAAAATGTTTATTCACCGAAGTATGTCACCATGAGGCGCACCAGTTCTTTCGTGAAAAGAAGGACGGTAATTTCAGACTTTGCATTGATTGTAGAGAGTTGCACGGGGTCACATTCGAAATAAATATCTATTGCCTCGAATTGATATTTGTTTGATCAATTGAATGGGGCCAAATTCTTTTCAAATATTGATCTTCATTTTGGTTACCATCGGTTGAGAGTTCGGGAATATGATGTGCGAAGGCGCATTCGGTGCGAGATATGGTCGTTTTGAATATATTATTATGCCATTTGGATTGGCCGATGCTCAGACAATGTTTATGGATTTGATGTAGAGAGTGTTGAGGTAGTCTCTGGATCATTTTTTGATAGTCTTCATTAATGATATCTTGATATACTCTAAGACTCTTGATGATTATGAACAACATCTCGGAGTTATTTTTCAAACTTTGAGAAATCATAAGTTGTACGCTAAGTTTAGCGAATGCGAGTTTTGGTTGTCGAGAGGTGATTTTTTGTGTCATGTGGTTATTGGAGAAAGAATTTTGGTAGATCTGCCATGATTGAGGCTATCATTGGTTGGCTAGAACCTATCACAAAGTGATGGAGATACGGAGTTTTACGGGTTTGGTGGCTATTATCGTAAATTTGTGAAAGATTTTTCTATGATAGTTGCGCTAATTACTAAATTAACTAAGAAAAATGCTTTATTTGTTTTGTTAACGAATGCCATGCTACATTTTGGGAATTGAAGAAGTGTTTAACTTCGGCATCGTTCTTGTATCGCTTTGAGGCGGGAAAGGTCTTACAATTTATCCGATGCATTGAGAGTTGAGAGTTGGGATTATGTTATGTGCTAATATAAAATGACAGGGTGATTATTTTTGTTTCACCTTGTAAGTGTTACATTGTAGAGTCCGTATGTGTAGAAGGGATCGAGAAAATGACATTCAATGAGAAAGACTTATGAAACCACATTGAGTCTGCACGATGACTCGGGCTTGAATGTGGGGATGCAGAGGCAATTGTGTAACATTTTCAGAAGAAGCAAACACATAATCCAAACTTCTTCCATCTAATGGCCTTAGGTGAGCATAATGAACCGAGACATGTGTTTTTGGTCAACAGTAGGGGCTAGATCATCTTATCAGTACTTTGAGGATGTGGTGTCTTTGATACAACGTACATAACTAACAAGTACGACATGTCATTTGCTCCTTTTATCAACATGAACCAACTCAATCAATCTATTTTGTTGGGTTGTGTTTTTCTTGGATGATGAGCGAAGGAAATCTACTATTGTCTTTTTAATACACGGCTTGATTGTATAAGAAATGAGCCATAAGCCATCATTATCGATCAATGCCGCTCTATTGGGCATCTTTGTAGCAAAAGTATTCCCTAACGCACAACACATGAAGTGTATGTGGCACATAATGAAGGAGCTTGAGAAGATAGGCGATCATCATAAATGGGAACCTATCATCTCAAGGTTAAAATGGTCGAGTCACAACTCCATTACTACATATGAGTTTGAAGCTAAATGGCCTAAATTGTTCAAGACTTATCCCTCGGTGAGAAATTTAGTACTTGGTTGAAGGACTTGTACACTATTAGACATAAATGAGTTCCATCGTGCGTGAAGCGTAACTTTTGGCTTGGGATGTCGACGACTCGAGAGAAGTGAGGGGATAAATCATTATTTCAACATATATCTTAACAGGAAAACCTCTCTTAAACAATTAATTGGTCAACATGAAATGACATTAGAGAAGAGGTGGGAGAGTGAGACGGATGAAGACTTCAAATCATTTCACAAAAAAGCGCCCCTTAAAATACAAACAACCATGCAAGCATCAAATGGTAAAAATATACGTGGACACCATATTCGAGCATTTTCCAAGATGAAGTGTTGTTGGGGTTGAACTGCAAGGCAATAATAGTCACCGGCGATGAAGGATACATATACAACGACGTGCGGCGAGATAATAGACATATACGATTGTGAAGGCTCGCATTATTTAATCTTAATTATTATCGTAGCTCGGACCTACGTAGACACCGCCAGACAAGTTTAGGGCACGCCAACCAAGGTATAAACATTTACTTTTGTGTGATGCGTGCTAATTTGTTGTATTATTATTTAATTCTCGTCGCAATAGTTAAGAATTTCAATTGGCCGCGTTGTGCGCGTATAGTGACGAGAGTGTACGACGTCGCGGGGTGTGCGCTATGTGGGTGTAATGGGTAGTCGAGGTTTAAGTGTCATAACACCTATCCCATCATATCACATCAAATCACCCATACCTACCCTTCACTTTTCTCTCTCCTCACTTTTCTCTATCATCTCCTAACAAAACCCACACATCACACTCCCCCCAACAATTCTCATCTTCTTCCTCCTCTCACCCCTCCCTTTTTTTCCATCACCAAGCTCCCTCACGAAGCTCTCTTCACATTCCTCACTCTCAAGATTTTGGTCGTCTCTCTCGCGAAGTCCTTCCCTCTTGGCGGCTCCCATCAATGACCTTCGTAGGACAGAGATGAGAGTGGTTACTTTTGTTGTTAATTTGTGGAGAAATTTGAAATCTTTTAAGGGTGATTGTGTTGTTTATTATTGATCTCGATAATTGATTTGATTATTGTTGTTGTTAGTTGTAGAAAAGAAAAGAAAAAAAAAATATATATATAAGCAAAAAAAAATGTCTCCGGGAATAGACAATTCGTCTATTCCGAGAGGGCGAATTTTTGGAATAAAAATTCAACTTTGTGGTCCCACATTATAAATTCACTTAATGTGACTCTTAAATAATTAAAATTGTATAATTGGACACCAAGGACTTAGGAGACTTTAGGCGGTGTCGGGTGCGCATCTCGAGACGTGAGCGGGATGTTTTAAAGGCGATTTGCGATTTGCTTGAGCTAAGTAAACCCACGAGAAAGTTTGTTAAACTTCGTTTATAGCACTTGTTTTATTTTAAATTTCAATTATTCCATTATGTTATTTATTGTTGTCCACTTAGTGTTCATCCACTCCCACGCGTGTGTATGTGTGTTTGTCGATGGGGTCGAGCATGACACGGACTCACACCCTGAGAACTAGCTACCCCACATTGTTCGAGTAGTTGAACATGTCGGGGCTACGCGATGACTATTTTTCGTAAGACCCGTTAGGTTGAGAAATGTTTGATAGGGACCTAAGTCTCCGTCATGGGTTCCTCTCTAGAGATGTTTGGACGAGGTTCTACAGTTCATGGGTTCCTCTCATTCGACCGTGAGGTGTTTAGCGAGGTGATCATCATGGGTTCTTCTTGGTTTTGCTAAGTCAATTCCTGGATGTCGACCAGGGTTTTTTGTCACACTCGCACTCGGGTCCAACTTCGACTTCTTTGCTACTTATTTTCATGCGATTACCCTATTTTATGTTCCTCATTTAAATTGCATGAATTGTAGCTATTTTATTAGATTTCGTGAATATTAGCTAACATTCTCTGGGATTTACTCACTGGGATTTGTCATTATTTTTGTGACAAATCGCAGATCCTATGACGAGCGGGGGCAAATGGGTCTTATGTAGTCACATATGAGCTAGGAGAACCCCGTCAGCTTTTTGCATAAATGCTTGTATATATTATTTACTGCTTTTATGAGATTTTGGGAGGACTTGTGTACCCGATACATGTATATGACCATCTTTTATATTTTTGTTGCTTTTTTATATACATGGTATCTTATGCTGGGTTTCCACACTATAAGATTTTTATAAAATGCAAACTTTTCATTTTTACAACAGTTGCACACTTTAAAGATTTCCGCTAAAATACAAAACTTATAATAATTTAATAAGTTATGAACAACTTAACTTAGTTAAATTATTATAAACATTCATAAATATTAAGTTAATGCGAATAAGATACATACGAAGGTTAGGTCGCGGGCCGTCAAGGATAAGTGTGGGATCACATGGCATGCTTGGTGACGTGTATGGCGACGTAGCGGTACTCGATTTACCTCATTATTTAGAAATTTTGTCGAGTTGGTATTAAAGCCTAAATTCAAGCGAACATAGGGGAAAAATTTAATGAAAGCTGAATAAAACTTAACAAAATGAACATACACGTGGAAACCCGAATACCACGACTTAGAACCTTAGTTAGGAAGCGAACGTGAGGTGGGTAGTACCAGGGCTTATACGTTATATATTTTGATTGTAATAGTATATACGCATATACGAGGTGATATGAGCACATCTTCGCTATTGCACATACGACATGGACGAACAAGCGACTCCACCTACGAGAAGATGGTGGACAAACGAGTGGTACCACGCTTGTTGCGATCGATCGAGTGTACTTGATCGGATCACGACACACGATCGGCGATTCGAGCAGATTATGGCCTTGCTCCATACTTAGACATCGATTATCGCGACGCTTATCGTCGCTATTACACAAGCGTCACTAAGATGACGATCGCTTTGATTTATGCGAGTACGCTAGTAGTGGCTAGCGATTATGGCAGAGACTACCACGCGGCTATTATGGTTTTAAAGACCCATCGAGGCTATCATACCAGCGTCTATGCCCGCAGCAAAGACGACACGACTACACATGAGATCACATTCGAGACATCCTTATTAGTTGAGGCTAAACCGACAAAGAAGTTTGTGAGATTTCGGTTGGGATATTTTCTTGGAGGTGGAGACCCATAGGCACTCACGATATGGGTTCTCGCACATGACAAGTTACTTAACCTTACGAGGATTCACGACAACATTTGGGGCCAGGATATATAGATATATGTTTCGAGGAGAGACCGAGTTTGTTTGACCACTCTTATCGAGATTTGCGGAGAGCCGATTACTTGGGCATGTTTCGAGATAGGTCTTCTATGATCAATACGTACCGAGGGAGATATAGTTGTGTTTGAGACATGAGTTTTTGTGTTTTAGACAGGGTAGCCTCACGGTTGTTCGGTATATGGAGAGGTTCCATTACTGTTACAATTCGTTGGGGACTTGGCTTCTACGAGATCACGATCGGGTTCATTATTTTGGAGTGGGGCATAGAGATGAGATAGAGAGTGTAATAATATCAGGCGGAGCTTGTACATGGAAGGAGATCTACGAGAAGGCCTTAGCCCATGAGACAAATCTTCTCTATCGCGCCGTAATGTCCATACCACAGCTGCCTTCAGAGTCATTCCAATGCGACACCAGGTCTGATAGAAAAGGGATAGGATTATAGATCATGGAGATAGACGGGGACAGAGGCCCAGACATTTTGACCACCAGACAGTCATTGCCCATGCGATAGTAGCCACACGGCCAAAGCATAGACGTCGGTTGGTGGTTATGTACAAGAGATAGAGACATAGACCGGCTCAAGACTAGGGAGCTAGGGAACAAGCACAATATCGTCGGGGTCGGGGCCAAAAGGTTAGGCGATGGTCGGGGTCAAGGGTCGGGACACGGGCGGAGTTGTTTAAAATACAAACAATCGAATACATTAAAAATGATTTGTCCGAGAGCTTCAAAGAACACCAATTGCAACACCGTCGATTAAAGATAGAGAGCGGGCACACGCGGTAGCACAACCATACCACGAGACCACCAGACAGCTCGTCGAGGGTATGATTTCGATTTGTGATTATTTTATGCATACACTTATGTTGGGTTTTGGGGTTCATACGCAGCGTAAATTACAAAACAATTTTGACAAAAACCCCAACGGGATCCGAATCTAATTCCATTAAAAACGTTTAAACCATGAAAACTTAATCATACCTCGATCGCAATATACCTTTCGAAGGTTGATCGATCTCTAAAGCGCGCCAACGACGAAGGCCCTCTACCAGTAGTCCACACATGAACGGCGGCGAGATTCGAAGTGCTAGCTTCGAGAGAATACCAAACCTTTTTGTTTCTGTCCCAAAACGATCGAGACGCACCAGAAAACCCTAATTCGTTTCTAAAACAAAATTAGAGTTTTTGGCCCTTAATCTTTCCTCCGTGTGTTCTAACTTAAAGCGTCTATTTATACAACCCTTGTATATAAACGGTTAAGTAAATTACACATATACCCCTACTTAAAGAAATATAAGTGTAATACACCACAAGGACGTTTTTGTCATGAATTTTATCATATAAAATTCATTTTTCTGAACCATCTTAAAATCTCGCAAAACCATTCTTAGTGTGCGACCCAATAGGCTCATACAACGTTGGCAGTGTACCAAAACACATTTTAGTATACAAGTCTTAAGCGGCCTCTAGCAAGACATTATGACTACCCAAGTTGTATGAATATCAAATCGATACAACCTAATCAATAGTGTATATAACATCCTTTTGTCACACGATATCCTTTTGATCAAACATAAGGCATGGAATTGTCATCCAACATGTTCAATCGTACTAGTCTCGATCTCTAGGTAGATGAAAACATCCAAGTGACATTGATCAATATCAATTCACTTAGACTAGGCCTTTTAACAGCCTAACACATCGAGGGATCCACCTGGATATCTCTCTTTATATGAGAGGGACAAATCCTATCTCGATTACACAACTTCATCACATTGCTCACATAGTAACCAATCAAAACCTTTATAATTGTCCGGTTAAAGACAACGTTTGATTGTGTCGATCACTTGTGTTCCTAATGTTGAAGTCTCGGTAATCTCAAGTCGAGGACTGAAAAATATACATATCATGCGAAATTACTATGACTTAATCCATGTGATGTTCTCATAGAGTCAGTCCAAGTACTTTGTTCCCTAACAAGCACTCGTGATCTTGATTCAGTATCCCTATACGTATAATCATCATATGATCATCAATCAAGACTCACACTAGTCTTAATTCATTATAGTTCCCGAGATAATGATCGACTAGGGACATTTAGGATATTTCTGTAAATACCCATGGATCTTATTATAATGTAAACATGCAAATTAATTATAATAAACATCAAATGAAATCCTCTATTTTATTAACTAAAAGTATTCATAAAGACAGTTAATGGATTGACTTAGGGCACATGCCCCAACATCTCCCACTTGCACTAGGGCCAATCATACATGCATCTAATGCCCAATGATCTAACATGACCATCATGTTTTGCTTGTGGAAGAGCTTTTGTCAATGGATGCACAAGCGTTGTCTTCGTACAGTACTCGCAAATCTTCACGTCTCCCTCTCAATAATTTCTCGATGAGATGAAAACACCGAGTATATGTTTGGATATGTGGTGTGATCTAGGTTCCTTGGCTTTGTGCTATTGCCCCGTTATTGTCACAATACAAACAAACAGGGTTAGCAATACTTGGAACCACACCTAGTTGAGAAATGAACTTTTTTATCCAAAGCGCCTCCTTTCTTGCATCGAGACTGACGCAAATATACTCACTTACTGTTGTAGAATTTGCCACGATCTATTACTTCAAACTTTTCCGACTTTCTTTGCACCCCCATTCAAAGTAAACACATATCCAGACTGCGATCTAAAATCATCTATATCAGTTTGAAAACTTGCATCTGTGTAACCATTTACAACTAGATCATTTTCAAAACCTCCATAGACCAAGAACACTTCCTTAGTCATTCTTAAGTATTTAAGAATGTTCTTTACTGCTATCCGGTGACTCTCACCAGGATCTGACTGATATCTGTTTGTAGTGCTCAAAGCATATGATACATCAGGTCGAGTGCATAACATGGCATACATGATAGATCCAATAGCTGATGCATATGGAATCTTATTCATACGGTCTCGCTCATCATTTGTCTTAGGACATTGAGGGGGGTGTATTCAATTGAGATTTTAATAGACTTTTAGTTACTTTTATAAGTGGATGACTTTTATAGACTTTTATAGACTTTGTAGATTTTTGTAAACTTTTTAAAACTTTGATAGACTTTGATAGACTTTATTTTTAATGACTTTTAATAACTTTAATGGACTTTTGTAAGGACTTTGATAGACTTTGATAAACTTTTATTTGGATGACTTTTATTTGGATTGCCATGTTTCGTATATTATGCCATAAGGTGCTTTGAACACTCCATTTGGATTTCCCACGTCAAATGCTTTGAAGTAAAGGAAGAAGTCAAGGGAGCCACAATGCATCCCATTGGTCCCTCTTGCTTGGCTTATGATCATGGACCGGGGAAGTGTAGGTGAGATGGCCAATCTTCAAGTCATGCATCAAATCGGATGAGATTGAGGCTATAGATTTAATCAAACCCAATGACAAGTCCTGCAACGACGCCATTTTCTTTGCCTTAGGCAATGGAAGCGAGTGAAAAGAGGGCGACTTTTCCATAATTATAAGCCATGTTCATATCTCATGTCAAGCCAGCTCCATAGGCATTGCGAAACCTAGAGCCGGTGCAATAATGTACGCGATGATAACGTAGTACCATTTGAGCTGTGGGAACATGTGGGGGATGATAAGTGGTGGAGATGACGGCGAACATGACATATCCAAGTAATGCAACCTTCACTGGTATGTGATCCCTCATGAACACTTTATTTTGATGTAGTTCATCCCGATCCATGTTTTGTTCGTCTGCAACAATAATTTTAGGAAATGCTTACCTCTAAAAACTTGTTTCAATTTTCGTAAATGTTACGGATATCACATTTACTGTATTGGCATTTTTCTTCGATACCTAGCATAAATGGCTCGGAGGTTGATGTAATTACTTTAACAAAGTTTGTACAGTCCATCACCTAGGATTAGAGCTATAGCAATGAAAACACCGCCCACATTTGATTGAATTAGGAGACCAACAACAACAACAATCTAAATTGAATTGAAGAATCACAAACCTTGTAACCTTTTGAGACTCTTCATACTACTTTCGGGTAAAGCTGCCGAATACCAATGCCCTTTAAGGCCATGTATTAGTGGCCACATTATTCCCCATGAAAGAACGACTCCAAGTAGCAAAGATAAGTTCACTAGATGAGGACAGATCATTCTGCTCCAACATAAGTCATCTTTGAAATTGAAGAAAAATCGCATGTATGTAACCAAATAAAATATGTTAATTTTCATTGATGCATTGATAATACTTACATTGAGCGAAGAAGAGAAACCAAATAGTCTTATTTACGTTTGTCGCCAAGCTCCCAAACGATAATACTTCGTTGAGAAGCAAACGATTGAGAAGCGAGAGAGAGGGAGAGAAAGAGATAGACGTTGGATGTTACCTCCGATAGCGTCGAAGCAAACGATGGAGAAGCGAGGCGGCGATGGAGAAGCGAGGCTGCGATGGAGACGCGAGGCGGGGATGGATGGAGAAGCGAGGCTGCGATGGAGACGCGAGGCGACGATGGAGAAGCGAGGGCGGCGTCGAAGCGAACGATGGAGGAGCCCGACTTGGAGGTCACGGAGCAATCGATGAGACGACCGAGAGCGAAGACCAAGAGAGAGAGAGAAAGAGAGCGAGAGAGATTTCGCGATGAAAGAGAGAGAGGCGACGAAGAAGAAAAAAAGAAGTCCCCAAAAGTTTCTCGTGGAGGCTAAGAGATGGAGAAGACTTTCAACATATATAGGGTTAGGTGAAAAGTCTCCAAAAGTCATCCAAACCCACAAATCTACAAAATTTCTAAACAAATTGAATACACCTTACTTTTAGAGACTCTCTAAAAGTTTAAATTGAATACCCCAAAACTTTTAGAGACTTTTTAAAAGTCTCTAAAAGTTCACATTGAATACACCTTACTTTTAGAGACTCTCTAAAAGTTTTAATTGAATACCCCTAAACTTTTTTAGTCAATAAAAGTAACCAAAAGTCTATTAAAATCTCAATTGAATACACCCCTGTGAATCTTGCTTGAGACATATGCCATGAGACATTGGTAACAATCCTCTTTTAGAGTCTTGCAAGCTGAACTTATTCAAACACCTTGTCTATGTAAGCACTACGACTTAGGCAGATTAGCCTCTTAGATCTATCCCTATAGATCCTTATCCCTAGGATATAGGCAAAGCATCTCCTAAGTCTTTCATTGAGAAACAATTCCCTAACCAAGACTTGACATTCGCAATGTTGGGATGTCATTTCCAATGAGTAATATATCATTAACATACAATACCGAGAAAAACAACTACACTCCCCATGACCTTCTTGTATACACAAGGCTCATCTTCGTTCTTAATAAAACCAAAATCCTTGATTGCTTCATCAAAACGAAGATTCCAACTCCGAGAAGCTTGCTTTAATCCATAAATGGATCTTTGAAGCTTGCATACCTTCCTAGAATTCTCGGGATGTACAAAACCGAGGTTGTGTCATATACACATCCTCAAGCAGCTTTCCATTAAGAAATCTTTGTTTTTACATCCATTTTTCATATCTCATAGTCATAATATGCAGCAATGACAATTAAAATTCTTATGGATTTAAGCATGGCTACTTGCGAAAAAGTTTCATCATAATCAACACCTTGAGTCTGCCTGAAACATTTTGCTACAAGTCTTGCTTTAAAAGTATGCACTTTGCCATCCATGTCAGTTTTCTTCTTGAAAACCCATTTACATCCAATGGTCTTACCACCTTCAGGTAAATCAACCAAGTTCCAAACTTGGTTATCATACATGGATTCATGGCACTTAGCCATTTATCTAAGTCTGGTCCAGACATAGCCTCTTGATAAGTGGTGGGCTCATTTTGATCCATAAGCAACACATCGCGACTATCAGTAATGAGAAATCCGAATCTCTTTGGCTCATGTCTTACCCTACCAGATTTACGTGGGCCTTGTGTCACTTGTGGAGGTTCAACTAGTTCAGAACGTTGTTGAACTTCCAGTAGCGGTTCAATGTTTATCTGTGATTCTTGAACTTCTTCAAGATTTATTTCTCTCCCACTAGTGTCTTTTGAAATAAACTATTTTTCCATAAAGGCACCATACCGAGCAACAAACACTTTGTTCTCAACGGGATTATAAAAGTAATATCTTTTTGTTTCCTTAGGATACCCCACAAATAAACACTTGTCAGATTTAGGTGCTAGTTTATCTGAGACTTGTCGCTTTACGTAAGCCTCACAACCCCAAATCTTAAGGAAATACAAACTAGGTCTCTTCCCGTACCATATCTCATATGGTGTTTTATCAACCGCTTTAGAAGGAACTCGATTTAGAGTGAAAAGCTATGATTTGTAATGCACAACCCCAAAAGGATAATGGAAGATCCGCATGACTCATCATAGATCGAACCATATCTAATAAGGTTCGATTTCTCATTTCAGAAACTCGATTCCATTGTGGAGTTGCTGGTGGAGTCAATTGGGAGATAATCCCACAATTTCTAAGATGATCATCAAATTCTTGGCTCAAATATTCACCACCTCGATCTGATCGAAGTGTTTTGATAGTTTTACCAAGTTGATTATGCACTTCATTTTGAAACGTTCGAAACATCTCAAATGATTGACTTTTTTTTTTCATAAGATATACATAACCATATCTCTTTGAAATCATCGATAAATGTAATGAAGTATTGATAACCTCCTCTAGCCATTGTGTTTATAGGACCGCATACATCGGTATGTATTAGACCCAATAAATCACTTGCCCTTTCACCGTGTTCGATAAAGGGACTTTCGATCATCTTGCCTAGTAAACAAGATACGCACGTTTCATATGTTTCTAAATCAAATGAATCAAGAAGTCTATCTTTATGGAGCTTCGTTATGCGTTTCTCATTTATGTGCCCGAGACGACAATGCCAAAGATAGGTTTGATTCAAATCATTTGACTTGAATCTCTTTGTATTTATGTTAAAGGCTGGAGTATCGGTGGACCTATTCATGCTTAGAATATAAAGACCATCACGAAAATAAGCATTTCCATAAAATATCCCTTTACGAGAAATGGAACATCTATTATTCGCAATAATAAAATCAAAACCATCCATATCCAAACATGAAACAGAAATGATGTTTCTGCTCAAGGCAAGCACAAAATAACAATTATTTAAAGTTAAAATAAGTCCACTAGGTAAGACTAAGTCATATGATCCAACAGCCAGGGCAGCAACTCTTGCTCCATTCCCTACGCAGAGGATGACTTCTCATTTATTCAACTTTCTACTTCTGGTGAGTCCCTGCACATTTATACAAATGTGAGATCCACATCCGGTATCTAATACCCAGGAATCACTAGTAGATAAATTAATTTCAATAACATAAATACCTATAGTGGTAGTCGCACTACCCTTTTTCTTCTTTAGATCTTCCAAATAGAGTTTGCAATTTCTGAACCAATGTCCAGTGCATGGCAGAAATGACAATTTCCTTCCTTTTCTTTTGGGTGTTTTGAAGCGAGAGCAGTGGGGCTTGACTTGTTCCACAGAGCTTTGCGACAGTGCGGCGGCGGCCTTGACAACTTTAGCCTTGCCTTTGCCTTTCTTCTTCATTCCCTTTCCCTTTTGGACCATCAACACATTACTAGATGGTTTCTTGATATTTTGTTTAGCGAGTTTTGAGCATCAAATGCAACTCGAAATTTATTTCTCCATATTATTCATATTGTAGTTCATCATAAATTGTGAGTAACTATCCAAGAATGAATCCAGGGATCAAATCCATAGCCAACTTTTGGCTTATGGGAAATCCGAGTCTATCAAGTGGTCAACATAGCCCTTCATCTTAAGAATATGAGGACTAAGCGACGCACCCTCGGTCATCTTGCAAGAATGTAGGTTCTTGATTTGTCTCGAACCTTTCTTGCCTAGCTTCTTTGTTAGAACATTTCCTTCGTTACATGACCATGTCGTAGGCTTCCATTAGTTCCATGTCCTTCGAAGTTCGGGAACCATAGTTGCAAAGCATAATACATGCAACATCAGTAGAATCGTTGACATGCTTATTATGCGCATCCTTCACAAATTTTCGTAACATTGGTGGTGGGTCCTCGGGATTGGAGCATCCAGGACATACAACTTGCGTTCATGCTTGAGAACGATTCTCAAGTTTCTCGAACCGATCAAGAAAGTTAGTCCCGAGATAGCTTATCCTTCTCAAGGATGGATCGATGATGGGGATTATTGTTACTTGAAGAAGCCATTGATCTACAATAAAGATTATGCAAAGTTTATTTTAGTATAGAGGAATAGACTCCCACTAAATTAACAACCCTCATAAAACATACTATTTATTTATTGGACTAAAATCCATATTTCATCTAATTCTATGACAAATTATGGCATGAAACACGAGAACTAGATTATTTAGGTAGGTAATGATTACCAATTACATCTTATGTAATTTTAAATACTTTTATGAGATACGGGACATCTTATGTCTTAGCATGTCTTTTTTTATCTAATTATGTGCCTAAAGCTCAAAACTATTTTGATAGCTTTATTAAGTCGGACCATTTTAAACATTTATGTAACTCTTGCCCAACTTGTCTTACCAAGATAACACAATACACCCAAGCTATGATCTGAAACTATATTAGTGTGATCGAGGCCTTGACAAGTGTTTAAAATGGATGGCTCGAGACTTAAAATTTAATAGAGGAATTTTTATTCGGTTTAGTGATTTTATGTAAACAATGAAATATCATATATTTTATTGATTTGTTCAATCACTAAACAATTTGGAAATTTTTATACTGTTCACTAATAAAAGAATTTCCGTGCGCTAGGATTAGTTAGACGGCGGTCGGTGGTTCCGCTAACCTTGGTCAATGGACGGGGTACATGGGGTAGCACCCTTTTTTTTTTTTTTTTTAAGAGACGAATTTCAATTCCGAAAATTAAAATTCGCTATAGAAAATCATATTTTTCGCTGATTTTATAATCCTAAATTAACCCCATTATTTATCCGAAACTAAGTCAATTATAACATTTTAATTAACCCGGGCCCACATCTAACTAATCTTCTTATCCTAATCTAACTAGGACTTAAGATATTTGAATCCTAGCATATCACCAATAACAAAATTCTCGATATTTATCTCCTATCCAATAGGGATAACGAAACCGATTTTGCTAATATCTCCTAATCTAATTTGTTATCTATCTCTTATCAAATAGAAATTTCATAACAGAATAGATATAACGAGATAAATAAATAATTTTGAACAATAATTATTGCAATTTCGGTCCTCATCCAAATAATCACAAACTTGTAATTGAATCATGAACTACTATCCCAATCGAACCTAATCATATTAGTTTCGAATTAATATTGAGACTTATACAATTTAAGAAACTTAAAACAATGCAACCTAAATATGCATACTTGAATTACGAGATTTCATCCATGCATCAATACACGAAAAATAAAGATTATACCTAATGGTGTCATGGATCATAGAACATGAAATTCAATTCATTAAAATTATTCGAATTAACCTAACATGGTTACTAGCATGTCTAAACTGATTTCAATTAAATCACGAATACATGTATCATATACACAAAACATGATAATAAATCTCATGAGAAAACTTATGTATATCACATATACATCAACTATTAACATGCTTTCAATCATATATAATGTGTATATATCGAATAAAACATGCAATGAATTTAATGAAATCGAACTCAATGGCTCACGATACCCTTTGTTGGGTTTTGGGGTTCATACGCAGCGGAAATTACAAAACAATTTTGACAAAAACCCTAACAGAATCCAAATTTAATTCCATTAAAAACGTTTAAACCATGAAAACTTAATCATACCTCGGTCGCAATATACCTTTCGAAGGTTGATCGATCTCTAAGGCGCCGCTAACGACGAACGCTTCTTTACCAGTAGTCCACACACGAACGGTACGAGATTCGAAGTGCTAGCTTCAAGAGAATATCAAACATTTTTGTTTCTCTCCAAAACGATCCAGAGCGTACCGAGAAAACCCTAATTCGTTTCTAAAACGAAAATATAGTTTTTGGCCCTTAATCTTTCCTTCGTGTGTTCCAACTTAAAGCGTCTATTTATACAACCTTTGTATATAGACGGTTAAGTAAATTACACATATACCCCCACTTAAAGAAGTATAAATGTAATACACCACAAAGACGTTTACGTCATGAATTTTATAATATAAAATTCGTTTTTCTGAACCATCTTAAAATCTCGCAAAACCATTCTTAGTGTGCGACCCAATAGGCTCATACAACGTTGGCAGTGTACCAAAACACATTTTGGTATACAAGTCATAAGCGGCCTCTAGCAAGACATTATGACTACCCAAGTTGTACGAATATCAAATCGATACAACTTAATCAATAGTGTATATAACATCCTTTTGTCACACGATATCCTTTTGATCAAACATAAGGCATGAAATTGTCATCCAACATGTTCAATCGTACTAGTCTCGATCTCTAGGTAGATGAAAACATCCATGTGACATTGATCAATATCAATTCACGTAGACTAGGCCTTTTAACGAGTCTAACACATCGAGGGATCCACTCGATATCTCTCTTTATATGAGAGGGACAAATTATATCTCGATTACACAACTTCATCACATTGCTCACACAAGTAACCAATCACAACCTTTATAATCGTCCGGTTAAATATAACGTTTGATTGTGTTAAATCACCGTGTTCCTAATGTTGAAGTCTCTCGGTAATCTCAAGTCCGAGGACCGAAAAATATACATATCATGAGAAACAACTATGACTTAATCCATGTGATGTTCTCATAGCGAGTTGGTCCAAGTACTTTGTTCCCTAACAAGTACTCGTGATCTTGATTCGTATCCCTATACGTATAATCATCATATGATCATCAATCAAGACTCACACTAGTCTTAATTCATTATAGTTCCCGAGTATAATGATCGATCTGGGACATTTATGATATTTCTGTAAATACCCATGGATCTTATTATAATGTAAACATGCAAATTAATTAGAATAAACGACCAAATAAAATTCTCTATTTTATTAACTAAAAGTATTCATAAAGACAGTTAATGGATTGACCTAGGGCACATGCCCCAACAACTTATTGATTCTGGTTCCACCGTATCATTTATTTTTGGACGTATGGTTGATGAGTTAGGGTTAGCCCCGAATAGAGTTAGCACACTCCCGATTCTCAACACAAAGACCTAAAGAGAAGGTTTACCCTAACATTAGATGTGAGGGTTGCGCGATAAAGATCTTTAGACACCCGGCTCCTTATTGACCTACACGTTCCGAGTTCTTAGAGTTCAATGCGCTTTTGGGCATGGATTGGCTAGCGTCGTATCACGCCCGGATGGACTATTTTTGTAAGACATTGACTTTCCATATTTCGACATACTAGAGTTTAGTTACACTAGTGATGCGAGTGTACTACTAACCACTAGGGGTAGATTGACTACAACCCTAGAGATGGAGGTGTTTGTATGGATAGAAGAGTTGATCGAAACACAAGAGTTTAGACTTAAGGATGTCTCAATTGTCAGTAAGTTCGTTGATGTCTTTCTGGAGGATTTACCAGGATTACCCCCACACAAAGAGATTGAGTTCGTTATTGAGTTAGTGCCGGGCACACAGCCGATTGCTAGCTAACCGTACTGGATGGCATGGAAGGAGTAGGATGAGTTGAAAACTCAACTTGAAGACTTGGAAAACAAAGGGTTTATACACCCGAGCACATCGCCATAGGGAGCACTAGCTCTATTCGTTAAGAAGAAGGATGGTAGCTTGAGGATGTGCATTGACTATATGAAGTTGAACCAGGGTGTGAGAAGGAATCGTTACCTTTTGCCCATGATCGACAATTTGTTTGACCGGTTGGCTAGAGCCCCTTTTTTCTCTTAGATTAACTTGAGATCGAGTTATCATCGGCTCAAGTTCCGAGATGGGGATATACCCAAGATCGCATTCACCACGGATATGAGTTGTTTGAGTTTACGGTGATGTCGTTCGAATTGTCGAACTTAGGCTATGTTCATGGACTTGATGCAAGGAGCATTGAAGCCGTACTTTGTGATTCGTCATAGTCTTCATTGATGAGATATTGATCTATTGCAAGACTCGTGAGGATCATATGCAACATCTCAAACAAATATTAATGACATTGAAAGAGCACGGAATATATGCTAAGTTCGGTAAGTGCAAGTTTTTCTTTGTTAGAGATCAAGTTTTGGGACACGTAATTAGTGAAGGACTTCTCGAAGATCGTCGTGCCGATGACTAGATTGACCAAGAAGGAGATACCTTTTAATTGGTTAAGGGAGTGCGAGGACGCCTTTGCATAGTTGAAGATGAGGCGACTACTACTCCATTACTAGTATTGCAGAGCCGAGGCAATGGATTTACTATTTATATAGATGTTTGCGGCACAAGTTTATGTTGCGTATTGATGCGGGGAGACAATGTGATTGCCTACCTATCCCGACATTGAGGACCCATGAGAGGAATTATTCAATGCACGACTTGGAGCTTGTGCAGTCGTATTTGCTCGAAGGTATAGAGACATTACCTCTACGGTGAGAGGTTCACATTGTTTACATATAATAAGAGTTTAAAGTATTTATTCACTCGAAGGATCTAAACATGAGACAACTACATTGGCTAGAGTTCTTTGAAGGACTACGCTTTTCCATTGAATATCATCATGGGAAAGCAAATGTCGTAGTAGATGCATTGAACAAGTGAAGACGATTCTCGAGACAATTGTCATGTCATATGATGCACGAGTATGGTCAACTTGAGGCAAGACAACAACATTGAGTTTGACAGAGGTTCGCTATAATGAACGCACAAATTGTTAGAGTGTCGAGAGGCCGACGAGATATACTCGAGGTTCGGTGAGATGGCACGCTTGATCCCGATCATCCAGATTGGAGCGAGTCGTGGATTAGTGTTTGAGGCACAAAGGAGGTTATGCATTCGGCGGTGGCCATGCATGAAGGCTAACGTCAATGCCTATGTTAAGGGTTGTAAGGTATGCCAACAGGTTAAAAAGCGAGTACATGAGGGTGTAAGTTTATTGCATTGCTACCCATCCTTTAGTAGAAATGAGAACACATTATGATGAATTTCATTTGTGGATTACCACAGACTTCTCGGAAACACGATGTGATATGGGTGACCGAAGTAGACGGGTTGACAAAATCAGCTCATTTCCTACCAGTTTTTATGAAATATAACTTCACATAGTTGAGTACAATATTTTGAGTGAGAGATTGTACAACTTCATGGAGTACCGATTTTGATTGTTTCAGACTGGGACACTCGTCTCACATCATCATTGTGGCATGCTATATAGGAGCAATTTGTTACTAGGTTATAATTTAACATTGCGTTCCATCCTCGAGACGGATGGACGATCGAGAGAAATTAATACGTATACTCGAGGATATGCTTAGGGCTTGTGTGTTACAATTTGATGGGTCTTGGGAAGAGTACTTGTCGCTTTTCGAGTTTGCCTACAACAACGGCTAACATGCCAGTATTGGGATGCCATCATTTGAGGCGATGTATGGTAGATTGTGTAGATCACCTGGGCTTGTTCGGTAGAGCCCGAGGATACAACAACTATGGGGCCCGAGTACCACGATAATCGAAATAGACGAACAAATTTTGAATTTATTCGTTACGGTGAGACAATTAGCCACTACTTCCATCTTTGTTACAAGTGCTCTCATTAGTATGTACAAAGACGTAGTCAAGCCTGCAAATATAAATACTTCTCCACAAGACAAAGAATCGAACCCAAGTGCTTGGTATCGCTATTTTGAAGTAACGGATTTAATTAAGATTTTTTAAGTTTGTCTTGTAAATAACATAAGAATAAATTATAATAATTTGTGGATATAAACTAAATAAATATTAAATATTAGGATGGGATCGGAGAATTAGATGGAACTCATTTTCCATGCACGGTGCATCGATTAAAGAGCAAACGAAACTACCGCAATAGAAAAGGTTTTACTTCCCAAAATGTCTTAGTAGCATGTACATTTGATATGAGATTTACATACGTACTTGCCGGTTGGGAGGGCTTGGCTCATGATGGTCATAAATTAAGTGATGTTGTTAGGCCAACTCGAGTGGATAAACTAACTATACCACCAGGTTAGACACATTTTGTATAACATTTGAATAAGCATTATTTTTATTTTTTTTGTTGTCGTGATACTTTCAACTAATTCCAACTACTATGATATCATTTTATTGTAGGAAAATATTATTTGGTTGATCTTTGGGTTCCCTAATGTTCCTGGATTTTTAGCACCTTATCGCGGTACAAAGTATCACTTAAAAGATCAAGTATGTCGTAAACCTAGAAATGGAAGGGAGTTGTTCAACTTTCGACATTCGTCCTTGCATAACGTACTAGAAAGGACAATAGGGCTTCTAAAAAAATGATTTGCATTTTTGCGGCACGAACCATTTTATGATGTTAAAACTCAATCAAATGTCATTTTAGCATGTTGCGCAAATACACAATTCTTTGAGAGAACAAGATCCACGAAGACCTATGTGAAGATGATGAGGATATATATGAAGCCAAAACCTATATTTATGGTATTGTATCATCTTGCAAGCATAAAATTATACATGCTAACATAGCGAAGATTGCAAGTGAAATAATACAACTTACGTCTTTGGTGATTCCGTGTTGAGATTCTCACGAAACTCAATTGTTAAGCCAAAATCGTGGATTGGGGTTGGACAAAGTGAAGCCGATAAATACATAAGCAAATAAAGTCAACCACAAAGAAGGAAATGGAGATTCTTTAGTATAAACTAAAATAAGCATGCAGCTAAAGCAACAAATTAGGCGTAGGTACTATGATTTCTTCTTTGTTTCAAAGTCACGAGATGTAGCTTCTCATGACTAAAAAGTTTTCCTTTGAACAAGTAAGTTTAAAGATCTTAGCTTTATCCTAAGCACAAACCTTACAAACCATCACGTATTCCAAACAATAGGATATGGTCCTCATTGTTGATCAGCTTGTGACCTTGAAAACACAAGCGAGAAATGACTCCATACATGAGACCGCATAGCCATATTTCGCTTGAAACAAAACAGAAAGAGAACCTCTGCAAGTACAATAATCGCAAAAATGTAATCAGTTTTATAAATATATTATTTGATCAAGGTATTGTTGTGAGCCTAACAACTTCTCTTTTCTCTTTTTCTTTTAAGATAAAGAACAAGCAACCTTCCTATATTCAAAAAAGAAGAGAAAAAACAACCTTCCAAAAACATCCTTCCTATCCCCAAAAAAAAAAAAAAGAACAAGCACCCCGGCACCATTGAACCTGCTCGACGGTAATCTTCCAAAAAGTCCTTAGGTACCATCCCCTATTTCATCAATTTATCCCATCTAGCACACTCTATGTGCATCGCATTTGGCTCTCCTACTCCCTCCCTCGAGTTGGGAGGCAAGCTCCATATCATTATGGCATATACATATAAATATAGGAACAAAGAGATAAAAAAGAGCGAATTGAAGCTCTCTCGCTCGGCTTCTATTTTCTCGAGGTCTCGACTTCTATTTTCTTTTCTCTTTGATTCGATTCTTCTTCCTCTCTACTTTTCTTTTGTTTTGTGCACTTCATCCATGAGACACTAATATCATGGCCTAGGCAAGACTGCGATGAAGGTTCGACTATTCTTATCCATGGATTTGAGAGATTTATTTATTTTAATTTCATTGCTTTTCATTATTATTTTATTCTTTTTGTTATTGATTGATTAATTAAGGTTAAATTTACATTTAAACCCCGATTCTTTTGTCGATGAGTCGTAAGCATCCGTCCTTATGTAATAAGACCACACTAGTGACAATTAATCCTACCAATTGATTCGCTTCTTTTAGAACCTAGGTTAAATAACTTAGGAATCTAGGCTAAATCGGACGCACTACTGATCCGGTTGTCTAGGTGTAGTGACTTCACAAAACTCATTGCGACCATCGTGTTAAACACAATGCGCTTGAGTATAGAGTTATACGATTGATAAGGAAGTAGTCATTGTCGTACTTTGCCTATTGAGATTAGGAAGTGCGAGGAACCGCGTACGTTATCGGGTCTATAGCTACACTATGATACTTTTGATTTGCATAATTTACATAGATTTGATGACCAAATCCAATATTTTATCAAACCAAACTTGTATGTCTTGACCAAATCCAATATTCTCTATGTATTATTATTGTATATATGTGCTTGTCCTTTTATGTTTGAGGACAAAAAAATTTTCCATTTCGATTTAATCGAAGTCTCAAAAAAAAGGGAAGAGTAAAGGACCACCATTTACACCTACGACACTGTTGCTTCATCATATGTACATCGTAATCCTTTTCCGAGCACGAGACCCAAGTAGACTATCCGAGATGACATTGAGTGGCTCGGGACAAACTCGATTACAGTCTTTTCGATCGTTAGGTCATAGAGGTACATCTCGGTTGCGAGAGGAGTGGGGGTAAGGTCCAATGATCTCAAATTAAGACAGGTACGAGTCGAGATCGGCACCTAGTCGGGCATCTTTCGTGGACACTAAACCTATGGTTACTTGTTTCGATTGTAGGCGCATGGTCATTTTAGTTGGAATTGTTGGGGTATTCGGGTTCGATTATGTGTTATAAGTGTAGGAAGAAGGGACATATGCGAGAACAATTGTCCACAACTTGTGGTCGTCTCTCGGCATGTCACAACCTCGAACGGACCGGGGAACGAGTACAAAGTGATTATAAAACTACATTCTGCGGCGAATCGTAATCTTTTTCAAGGTACTATTTTTGTTTGCAGTCATCTTATGCATGTGGTAATTGATTCGGTTCTACGGTTTTTTATATCTCTGTTCGTGTGGTAACCGAGTTAGGGTTAACTCCGGTGTGAATCCCTATTCATCTTATCCTCAACACAGTTATTAGGATAAGGTGTATCCTCACTTTTTGTGTGAGAAATGTGTTGTTGAGATCGCCGGACACGAGATGGCCATTGATCTCCGTGTATTAAAGTTTTTGGAGTTTAATGTGTTGTTAGGAATGGATTGGCTAGTGGCATATTATGCACAATTGGATTGTTTCCATAAGGCGTAATCATTTATATTAGGGTTGTTTAGTTTTTACATACATTGGAACATCGTCTAGATTGCCTTTGACTGAGAGGTAGGTTAGCCATTAGAGAAGAAATGGAAACTCTTATTGGAACTATTAGTATAGAGGAAAGATCTAAAATCAAACTAGAGGAGATTCTTGTGGTTTGTGAATTCTTAGAAGTGTTTCCTAATGATTTACTGGAATCCTCTCTCGAGAGAAATTGATTTTGTGATTGGTTTGGTTTATAAAACTAAATTTTATTCCTCTTTATGGAATGGCTCAGAAAGAATTGTAGGAGTTGTAGAAACAGATTGGAGGAGTTGTTGGATAAAGGGTTTATTCACCGAAGTATGTCACCGTGAGGCGCACCGATTCTTTCGTGAAAAAAGGATGGTAGTTTAAGACTTTGCATTGATTGTAGAGAGTTGCACAGGCACAATTCGAAATAAATATCTATTGCCTCGAATTGATATTTGTTTGATCAATTGAATGGGGCCAAATTCTTTTCAAATATTGATCTTCATTAAGTTACCCTCAGTTGAGAGTTCGGGAATATGATGTGCGTAAGGCGCATTCAAGCACGAGATATGGTCGTTTTGAATATATTATTATGCCATTTGGATTGATCGATACTCGACAATGTTTATGGATTTGATGTAGAGAGTGTTGAGGTAGTCTCTGGATCATTTTTTGATAGTCTTCATTAATGATATCTTGATATACTATAAGACTCTCGATGATTATGAACAACATCTCGAGTTATTTTTCAAACTTTGAGAAATCATAGGTTGTACGCTAAGTTTAGCGAATGCGAGTTTTGGTTGTCGAGAGGTGATTTTTTGTGTCATGTGGTTATTACGAGAAAGAATTTTGGTAGATCCTGCCATGATTGAGGCTATCATTGGTTGGCTAGAACCTATCACAGTGATGAAGATACGAGTTTTCTGGGTTTGACAACGGCTATTATCGTAAATTTGTGAAAGATTTTTCTATGATAGTTGCGCTAATTACTAAATTAACTAAGAAAAATGCTTTATTTGTTTGGTTAACAGAATGCGATGCTACATTTTGGGAATTGAAGAAGTGTTTAGCTTCGGCATCGGTTCTTGTATTACTGAAGCGGGAAATGTCTTACAATTTATATTGATGCATTGAGAGTTGAGAGTTGAGATTATGTTGTGTGCTAATATAGAATGACATGGTGATTATTTTTGTTTCACCTTGTAAGTGTTACATGGTAGAGTCCGTATGTGTAGAAGGGATCGACAAAATGACATTCAATGAGAAAGACTTATGAAACCACATTGAGTCCGCACGATGACTCGGGCTTGAATGTGGGGATGTAGAGGCAATTGTGTAACATTTTCGGAAGAAGCAAACACATAATCCAAACTTCTTCCATCTAATGGCCTTAGGTGAGCATAATGAAGCTGAGACATGTGTTTTTGATCAACAGTAGGGGCTATATCATCTTATCGTACTTTGAGGATGCGGTGTCTTTGATACGGCGTACATAACCAACAAGTACGACATGTCATTTGCTCCTTTTATCAACATGAACCAACTCAATCAATCTGTTTTGTTGGGTTGTGTTTTCGGATGATGAGCGAAGGAAAGCTACGATTGTCTTTTTAGTACACGGCTTGATTGTATGAGAAATGAGCCATAAGCCATCATTATCGATCAATGCCGCTCTATTGGGCATCTTTGTAGCAAAAGTATTCCCTAACGCACAACACATGAAGTGTATGTGGCATATAATGAAGGATCTTGAGAAGATAGGCGATCATCATGAACGGGAACCCGTCATCTCAAGGTTAAAATGGTCGACTTACAACTCCATTACTACATATGAGTTTGAAGCTAAATGGCCTAAATTGTTCAAGACTTATCCCTCGGTGGGAAATTTAGTACTTGGTTGAAGGACTTGTACACTATTAGACAGAAATGGGTTCCATCGTACATGAACCGTAACTTTTGGCTTGGGATGTCGACGACTCGAGAGAAGTGAGGGGATAAATCATTATTTCAATAGATATCTTAACTGGAAAACCTCTCTTAAACAATTCATTGGTCAACATGAAATGACATTAGAGAAGAGGTGGGAGAGTGAGACGGATGAAGACTTCAAATCATTTCACAAAAAGCGCCCCTTAAAATACAAACAACCATGCGAGCATCAAATGGTAAAAATATACGTGGACACCATATTCGAGCATTTTCCAAGATGAAGTGTTGTTGGGGTTAGGCGCAAGGCAATAATAGTCACCAGCGATGAAGGATACATATACAACGACGTGCGACATATAATAGACATATACGATTGTGAAAGCTCGCATTATTTAATCTTAATTATTATCGTAGCTCGGACCTACGTAGACACCGCCGACAAGTTTAGGGCACGCCAACCAAGGTATAAACATTTACTTTTGTGTGATGCGTGTTAATTTGTTGTATTATTATTTAATTCTCATCGCAATAGTTAAGAATCTCAATTGGCCGCGTTGTGCGCGTATAGTGACGAGAGTGTACGACGTCGCGGGGTGTGCGCTATGTGGGTGTAATGGGTAGTCAAAGGTTTAAGTGTCATAACACCTATCCCATCATATCACATCAAATCACCCATACCCTTCACTTTTCTTTCTCCTCACTTTTCTCTATCATCTCCTAACAAAAACCCAAACATCACACTCCCCCAACAATTCTCATCTTTTTCCTCCTCTCACCCCTCCCCTTTTTTTCCATAACCAAGCTCCCCTCACCAAGCTCTCTTCACATTCCTCACTCTCAAGATTTTGGTCGTCTCTCTCGCGAAGTCCTTCCTTCTTGGCGGCTCCCATCAATGACCTTCGTAGACCGATATGAGAGTGGTTACTTTGGTTGTTAATTTGTGGAGAAATTTGAGATCTTTTAAGGGTGATTGTGTTCTTTATTATTGATCTTATAATTGATTTGATTATTGTTGTTGTTAGTTGTAGAAAGAAAATATATATATATATATATATATATATAAGCAAAAAAAAAAAGTGTCTCGGAATAGACAATTCCAGAGGCGAATTGATGGAGGAAGGGGGTAACCAGGCGGGTCGGGCCCTGGCTACCCCCATGTGATCTGGGTCGGCCGACCCGGTCAGCAGATTGGGCCGAACCGGGCCTCACCCATTAAATAAAAAAATTCCTCACCCATTAAATAAAAAATTAATTTAAAATTAAATGAAATGATTTTAAATGAAAATAAATTACAAAAAATTATACAAAATAGATAGAAATTATGGGAAATCCCAAAAATTCCCGAAAATATGGAAATTTAAAAAGCTAGGAAAATAAGTTCCAAAGCTTTTTGGGCGTTTGGCACCCTAGGTATAACTCAAAAAGTGCGCCATAACCAAACTTTTTGGAATAAAAATCCAACTTTGTGGTCCCACATTATAAATTCACTTAATGTGACTCTTAAATAATTAAAATTGTATAATTGGACACCAAGGACTTAGGAGACTATAGGCGGTGTCGGGTGCGCATCTCGAGGCGTGAGCGGGATGTTTTAAAGGCGATTTGCGATTTGGCGGGCCGTCAAGGATAAATGTGGGATCACATGGCATGCTTGGTGACGTGTATGGCGACGAAGCGGTACTCGATTTACCTCAAGATTTTAGTTGTCGTGAGTTGGTATTAAAGCCTAAATTCAAGCGAACATGGGGAAAAATTTAATGAAAGCGAATAAAACTTAACAAAATGAACTTACACGTGGAAACCCAAAGATCCGGACTTAGAACCTTAGTTAGGAAGCGAACGTGAGGTGGGTAGTACCGGGGCTTATACGTTATATATTTTGATTGTAATAGTATATACGCGTATACTAGGCGATACAGCACATCTTCGCTATTGCACATACGACATGGACGAACAGTGACTCCACCTACGAAGATGGTGGACGGATGAGTGGTACCACGCTTGTAGCGACCGATCGAGTGTACTTGATTGGATTACGACACACGATCGCGATTCGAGCGAGATGATGGCCTTGCTCCGTACCTAGACAACGACGATTATCGCGACGCTTATCATGCGCTTATTACACCAAGCGTCACTAAGATGACAATCGCTTTGATTGTACCGAGTACGCTAGTGACTCGATTATGGCGAGACTACCACGCCGGCTATGGTTTTAGAGACCCATCGAGGCTATCATACCAGTGTCTATGCCGCAGTTAAAGACTCGACTCGTACTACACAAGAGATCACATTCGAGACATCCTTATTAGTTGAGGCTAAACCGACAAAGAAGTTTGTGAGATTTCAATCGGGATATTTCTCTTGGAGGCGGAGACCAAGAGGCACTCACGAGATGGGTTCTCGCACATGACAAGTTACTTACCTTCTAAGGATTCACAATAGCATTTGGGGCCGGGATATATAGATATATGTTTCGAGGAGAGACCAAAGTTTGATGGACCGCTCTTACCGAGAGATTTGCGGAGAGCCGATTACCTGGACTGTTTCGGATAGGTCTTCTATGACCATTACATGAGTTTTTGTGTTTTAGATAGGGTAGCCTCATGAGTTGTTCAATATATGGAAAGGTTCCGTTACTGTTACAATTCGTTGGGGACTTGGCTTCTACAGATCACGATCGGGTTCATTATTTTGGAGTGGGCCTTAGAGATGAGATATATAGTGTAATAGTATCAGGCGGAGCTTGTACACGAAAGGAGATCTACGAGAAGGCCTTAGCCCATGAGACATATCTTCTCTACATTGCGCCGTAATGTCCATTTCACAATTGGCTTCGTAGTCATTCCAATGCGACACCGTGTCGATAGGAAAGGGATAGGATTATAGATCATGGAGATAGACGGGGACAGAGGCCCGGACATGATGACCACCGGACGGTCATTGCCCATGCGATAGTAGCCAAACAGCCCCAACACATACGTCGGTTGGTGGTTATGTACAAATGACGAGAGACGTAGACCGACTCAAGACTAGGGAGCTAGGGACCAAGGACAAGATCGTGTGGTCGGGCCAAAGGTTAGGCAAATGGTCGTGGTCAAGGGTCGGGACACATGCGGGTTGTTTCAAATACAAACAATCTAAACACATTAAGAATGACTGTCCGAGAGCTTCAAAGAACACCAATTGCAACACCGTCAATTCAAGATAGAGAGCGGGCACACGCGGTAGCATAGCATACCACGAGACCACTGGAGACGGCTCATCGAGGGTATGATTTTGATTTGTAATTATTTTATGCATACACTTATGTTGGGTTTTGGGGTTCATACGCAGCGGAAATTACAAAACAATTTTGACAAAAACCCCAACAGGATCCGAATCTAATTCCATTAAAAACGTTTAAACCATGAAAACTTAATCATACCTCGGTCGCAATATACCTTTCTGAAGGTTGATCGATCTCTAAGGCGCTGCCAACGACGAACGCCCTCTACCAGTAGTCCACACACGAACGGCGGCCGAGATTTGAAGTGCTAGCTTCGAGAGAATACCAAACCTTTTTGTTTCTCTCCAAAACGATCCAGAGCGTACCAGAAAACCCTAATTCGTTTCTAAAACAAAAATAGAGTTTTTGGCCCTTAATTTTTCCTTCGTGTGTTCTAACTTAAAGCGTTTATTTTTATAGACGGTTAAGTAAATTACACATATACCCCTACTTAAAGAAGTATAAGTGTAATACACCACAATGACGTTTCTTTCATGAATTTTATCATATAAAATTCGTTTTTTCGAACCAACTTAAAATCTCGCAAAACCATTCTTAGTGTGCGACCCAATAGGCTCATACAACGTTGCGGTGTACCAAAACACATTTTGGTATACAAGTCAAAAGCGACCTCTAGCAAGACATTATGACAACCCAAGTTGTACGAATATCAAATCGATACAACTTAATCAATAGTGTATATAACATCCTTTTGTCACACGATATCCTTTTGATCAAACATAAGACATGGAATTGTCATCCAACATGTTCAATCGTACTAGTCTTGATCTCTAGGTAGATGACCCGAAAACATCCAAGTGACATTAATCAATATCAATTCACTTAGACTAGGCCTTTTAACGAGCCTAACACATCGAGGATCCACTCGATATCTCTCTTTATATGAGAGGGACAAATTCTATCTCGATTACGCAACTTCATCACATTGCTCACACAAGTAACCAATCAAAATCTTTATAATCGTCCTAGGTTAAAGACAACGTTTGATTGTGTCAAATCACAAGATGTTCTTAATGTTGAAGTCTCAGTAATCTCAAGTCCGAGGACCGAAAAATATACATATCATGAGAAACAACTATGACTTAATCCATGTGATGTTCTCATAGCGAGTCATCCAAGATTACTTTGTTCCCTAACAAGTACTCGTGATCTTGATTCGTATCCATATACGTATAATCATCATATGATCATCAATCAAGACTCACACTAGTCTTAATTCATTATAGTTCCCGAGATAATGATCGATTCTAGGGACATTTAGGATATTTCAGTAAATACCCATGGATCTTATTATAATGTAAACATGCAAATTAATTATAATAAAATGCAAATGAAATCCTCTATTTTATTAACTAAAAGTATTCATAAAGACAGTTAATGGATTGACTTAGGGCACATGCTCCAACATCTCCCACTTGCACTAGGTCCAATCATACATGCATCTAATGCCCAATGATCTAACATGACCATCATGTTTTGCTTGTGGAAGAGATTTTGTCAATGGATCCGCAACTTTGTCTTCGAGAGGTACTCTGCAAATCTTCACGTCTCCCCTCTCAATAATTTCTCTCGATGAGATGAAAACGTCTGAGTCGAGTATATGTTTGGATATGTGGTGTGATCTAGGTTCCTTGGCTCGTGATATTGCTCCGTTATTGTCACAATACAAACAAACATGGTCAAGCAATACTTGGAACTACACCAAGTTCATAAATGAACTTTTTGATCCAAACGGCCTCCTTTGTTGCATCGGACATTTTGCAATATACTTAGCTTCTTGTTGTAGAATGCTACACGATTTATTGCTTCAAACTTTTCCATTCGCACCCCCATTCAAAGTAAACACATATCCAGACTACGATCTAAAATCATCTATATCGGTTTGAAAACTTGCATCTCGTGTAACCATTTACAACTAAATCATTTTCAAAACCTTCATAGACCAAGAACACTTCCTTAGTCCTTCTTAAGTATTTAAAAATGTTCTTTCTTTGCTATCCAAGTGACTCTCACCAGGATCGACCGATATCTGCTTGTAGTGCTCAAAGCATATGATGCATCAGTCGAGTGCATAACATGACATACATGATAGATCCAATAGCCGATGCATATAGAATCTTATTCATACGGTCTCGCTCATCATTTATCTTAGGACATTGAATCTTATTTGAGACTTATGCCATGAGACATTGGTAACAATCCTCTTTTAGAGTCTTGCAAACCGAACCTATTCAACACCTTGTCTATATAAGCACTATGACTTAGGCCAGATTAGCCTCTTAGATCTATCCATATAGATCCTTATCCCTAGGATATAGATCGCATCTTCTAAGTCTTTCATTGAGAAACACTTCCCTAACCAAGACTTGACATTATGCAATGTTGGGATGTCATTTCCAATGAGTAATATATCATCAACATACAATACGAGAAAAATAACTACACTCCCACTTGACCTTCTTGTATACCTACAAGGCTCATCTTCGTTCTTAATAAAACCAAAATCCTTGATTGCTTCATCAAACGAAGATTCCAACTTCGAGAAGCTTGCTTTAATCCATAAATGGATCTTTGAAGCTTGCATACCTTCCTAAAATTCTCGGGATGTACAAAACCTTCAGGTTGTGTCATATACACATCTTAAAGCAAACTTTCCATTAAGAAATGTTGTTTTTACATCCATTTGTCATATCTCATAGTCATAATATGCAACAATGGCAATTAAAATTCTTATGGATTTAAGCATGGCTCTTGCGAAAAAATTCATCATAATCAACACCTTGAGTCCGCTGAAACCTTTTGCTACAAGTCTTGCTTTAAAAGTATGCACTTTGCCATCCATGTCTGTTTTCTTCTTGAAAACCCATTTACATCCAATGGTCTTACCACCTTCAGGTAAATCAACCAAGTTCCAAACTTGGTTATCATACATGGATTGCATCTCGAGTTCATGGCACTTAGCCATTTATCCGAGTCCGGTCCGACATAGCCTCTTGATAAGTGGTGGGCTCATTTTGATCCATAAGCAACACATCACGACTATCGGTAATGAGAAATCTGAATCTCTCTCGGCTCATGTCTTACCCTACCGATTTACGTGGGCCTTGTGTCACTTGTGGAGGTTCAACTAGTTGAACGTTGTTAAACTTCTGTAGCGGTTCAGTGTTTATCGTGATTCTTGAACTTCTTCAAGATTTATTTATCTCCCACTAGTGTCTTTTGAAATAAACTGTTTTTCCATAAAGGCACCATACCGAATAACAAACACTTTGTTCTCAACGGGATTATAAAAGTAATATCCTTTTGTTTCCTTAGGATACCCCACAAATAAACTCTTGTCACATTTAGGTGCTAGTTTTTCCGAGACTTGGCGCTTTTCGTAAGCCTCACAACCCCAAATCTTAAGGAAAGACAAACTAGGTCTCTTCCCGTACCATATCTCATATGGTGTTTTATCAACCGCTTTAGAAGGAACTCGATTTAGAGTGAAAAGCTGCATTTGTAATGCATAACCCCAAAAAGATAATGGAAGATCTCGCATGACTCATCATAGATCGAACCATATCTAATAAGGTTCGATTTCTCCTTTGAAACTCCATTCCATTGTGGAGTTCTTTGGTGGAGTCAATTGGGAGACAATCCCACAATTTCTAAGATGATCTTCAAATTCTTGGCTCAAATATTCACCACCTCGATCTGATCGAAGTGTTTTGATAGTTTTACCAAGTTGATTATGCACTTCATTTTGAAACGTTCGAAACATCACAAATGATTCACTTTTTTTTTCATAAGATATACATAACCATATATCTTTGAAATCATCGATAAATGTGATGAAGTATCGATAACCTCCTCTAATAGTTATGTTTATAGGACCGCATACATCGTATGTATTAGACTCAATAAATCACTTGCCCTTTCACCGTGTCCAAGTAAAGGGACTTTTAGTCATCTTGCCTAGTAAACAAGATACGCACGTTTCATATGTTTCTAAATCAAATGAATCAATAAGTCCATCTTTATGGAGATTTGTTATGCGTTTCTAATTTATGTGCCCGAGACGACAATGCCAAAGATAGGTTTGATTCAAATCATTTGACTTGAATATCTTTGTATTTATGTTAAAGGCGGAGTATCGGTGGACCTTTTCATGCTTAGAATATAAAGACCATCACACAAATCAGCATTTGCATAAAATATCCCTTTATGAGAAATGGAACATCTATTATTCGCAATAATAAAATCAAAACCATCCATATCCAAACATGAAACATAAATGATGTTTCGCTTTCAAGGCAGCACAAAATAACAATTATTTAAAGTTAAAATAAGTCCACTAGGTAAGACTAAGTCATATGATCCAATGGCCAGGCAGCAACTCTTGCTCCATTCCCTACGCGGAGGATGACTTCTCATTTCTTCAACTTTCTACTTACGGTGAGTCCCCGCACATTTATACAAATTTGAGATCCACATCAGGTATCTAATACCCATGAATCACTTGGTAGATAAATTAATTTCAATAACATAAATACATGTAGTGGTAGTCGCACTACCCTTTTTCTTCTTTAGATCTTCCAGATAGAGTTTGCAATTTCGAACCAATGTCCAGTGCATGGCGAAATGACAATTTCATTCCTTTTCTTTTGGGTGTTTTGAAGCGAGGAACAGTGGGGCTTGACTTGTTCCACAGCTTTGCGATAGGTGCAAGTGAAGCCTTGGCAACTTTAGCCTTGCCTTTGCTTGCTTTTTCGCATTCCCTTTCCCTTTTGGACCATCAACACATTACTAGAGGTTTCTTGATATTTTGTTCAGCAATTTTGAGCATCAAATGCAACTTTGAAATTGATTTCTCCATATTATTCATATTTTAGTTCATCACAAATTGTGAGTAACTCTCCGGTAATGAATTCAGGATCAAATCCGTAGCCAACTCTTGGCTTATGGGAAATCCGAGTCTATCAGTGTCGGTCAACATAGCCCTTAATCTTAAGAACATGAGGACTAACCGACGCACCTCGGTCATCTTGCAAGAATGTAGGTTCTTGACTGTCTCGAACCTTTCTTGCCTAGCTTGCTGTTGGAACATTTCCTTCAGCGTTACAGCCATGTCGTAGGCTTCCATTAGTTCCATGTCCTTCTGAAGTTCAGGAACCATAGTTGCCAACATAATACATGCAACATCGGTAGAATCGTTGACATGCTTATTATGCGCATCCTTCACGACTTTTGTAGCATTGGGTGGTGGGTCCTCGTGGATTGGAACATCCAGGACATACAACTTGCGTTCATGCTTGAGAACGATTCTCAAGTTTCGAACCGATCAAGAAAGTTAGTCCCATATAGCTTATCCTTCTCAAGGATGGATGTGATGACAGGGGATTATTGTTACTTGAAAAGGCCATTGATCTACAATAAAGATTATGCAAAGTTTATTTTAGTATAGAGGAATAGACTCCCACTAAATTAACAACCCTCATAAAACATCTTGTTTATTCGGGGGACTAAAATCCATATTTCACCTAATTCTATGACAAACTATGACATGAAACACAGTAACTAGATTATTTAGGTAGGTAACAGTTACCAATTACATCTTATGTAATTTTAAATACTTTTATGAGATACGGGACATCTTATGTCTTAGCATGTTTTTTTTATCTCATCATGTGCCTAAAGCTCAAAACTATTTTGATAGCTTTATTAAGTCGGACCATTTTAAACATTTAGGTAACTCTTACCCAACTTGTCTTACCAAGATAACACAATACACCCAAACTATGGCTGAAACTATATTAGTGTGATCGAGGCCTTGACAAGTGTTTAAAATGGATGGCTCAAGACATAAAATTTAATAGAGGGATTTTTATTCAGCTTTAGTGATTTTATGTAAACAATGAAATATCATATATTTTATTGATTTGTTCAATCACTAAACAATTTGGAAATTTTTAAAATGTGCACTAATAAAAGAATTTTCGTGCGCTAGGATTAGTTAGACGGCGGTCCCATTGTCCCTCACAATCACAATGGATTAGGGTAAAGGGCGCGCGTTTTTTTTTTTTTTTTTTTTTTTAGGAGACGAACTTCAATTTCGAAAATTAAAATTCGCTATCGAAAATCATATTTTTCGCTGATTTTATAATACTAAATTAACCCCATTATTTATCCGAAACTAAGTCAATTAAAACATTTTAATTAACTCGGACCCACATCTAACTAATCATCTTATCCTAATCCAATTAGGACTTAAGATATTTGAATCCAAGCATATCACCAATAACAAAATTCTCGATATTTATCTCTTATCCAATAGGGATAACGAAACCGATTTTGCTAATATCTCCTAATCTAATTTGTAATAGATCTCTTATCAAATAGAAATTTCATAATGAGAATAGATATAGCGAGATAAATAAATAATTTCGAAAAAATAATTATTGCAATTTCGGTCCTCATCCAAATAATCACAAACATGTAATTGAATCATGAACTACTATCACAATCGAACCTAATCATATTAGTTTCGAATTAATATTCAAACTTATACAATTTAAGAAACTTAAAACAATGTAACCTAAATATGCATATCTTGAATTACAAAGATTTCATCCATGCATCAATACACGAAAAATAAAGATTATACCTAATGGTGTCATGGATCACAAAACACGAAATTCAATTCATTAAAACTATTCGAATTAACCTAACATGGTTACTAGCATGTACTGAAACTGATTTCAATTAAATCACGAATATATGTATCATATACACAAAACATGATAATAAATCTCACATAAAACTTATGTATATAACATATACATCAACTATTAACATGCTTTCAATCATATATCATGTATATATCGAAGAAAACATGCAATGAATTTAATGGAACCGAACTTGATGGCTCGATACCATTGTTGGGTTTTGGGGTTCATACGCAGCAGAAATTACAAAACAATTTTGACAAAAATCCCAACAGATTCGAATCTAATTCCATTAAAAACGTTTAAACCATGAAAACTTAATCATACCTCGGTCGCAATATACCTTTTCGAAGGTTGATCGATCTCTAAAGCGCCGCAACGACGAACGCCTCTCTACCGTAGTCCACACACGAACGACGCCGAGATTCAAAGTGCTAGCTTCGAGAGAATACCAAACCTTTTTGTTTCTCTCCAAAACGATCAGAGCGTACCAGAAAATCCTAATTCGTTTCTAAAACGAAAATAGAGTTTTTGGCCCTTAATCTTTCCTTCCGTGTTCTAACTTAAAGCGTCTATTTATACAACCCTTGTACATAGATGGTTAAGTAAATTACGTATATACCCCTACTTAAAGAAGTATAAGTGTAATACACCACATGGACGTTTTTGTCATGAATTTTATCATATAAAATTCATTTTTTTGAACCATCTTAAAATCTCGCAAAACCATTCTTAGTGTGCGACCCAATAGGCTCATACAACGTTGGCAGTGTACCAAAACACATTTTGGTATACAAGTCATAAGCGGCCTCTAGCAAGACATTATGACTACCCAAGTTGTACGAATATCAAATCGATACAACCTAATCAATAGTGTATATAATATCCTTTTGTCACACGATATCCTTTTGATCAAACATAAGGCATGGAATTGTCATCCAACATGTTCAATCGTACTAGTCTCGATCTCTAGGTTGACTGAAAACATCCAAGTGACATTAATCAATATCAATTCACTTAGACTAGGCCTTTTAACAGTCTAACACATCGAGGGATCCATTGGATATTTCTCTTTATATGAGAGGGACAAATTCTATCTCGATTACACAACTTCATCACATTGCTCACACAAGTAACCAATCACAACCTTTATAATCGTTCGGTTAAAGACAACGTTTGATTGTGTCAAATCACGTGTGTTCCTAATGTTGAAGTCTCTCGGTAATCTCAAGTCTCGAGGACCGAAAAATATACATATCATGAGAAACAACTATGACTTAATCCATGTGATGTTCTCATAGCGAGTCGGTCCAAAGACTTTGTTCCCTAACAAGTACTCGTGATCTTGATTTGTATCCCTATACATATAATAATCATATTATCATCAATCAAGACTCACACTAGTCTTAATTCATTATAGTTCCCAATATAATGATCGACTAGGGACATTTATGATATTTCTGTAAATACCATGGATCTTATTATAATGTAATCATGCAAATTAATTATAATAAACAACAAATGAAATCCTCTATTTTATTAACTAAAAGTATTCATAAAGATAGTTAATGGATTGACATATGGCACATGCCCCAACAACTTATTGATTCGGTTCCACCGTATCATTTATTTTTGGACGTATGGTTGATGAGTTAGGGTTAGCCCCGATTAGAGTTAGCACACTCCCGATTCTCAACACAACACCTAAAAAGAAGGTTTACCATAACATTAATTTGTAAGGGTTGCGCGATAAAGATCTATAGACACCACTCCTTATTGACCTACACGTTCTGAGTTCTTAGAGCTCAATGCGCTTTTAGGCATGGATTGGCTAGCGTCGTATCACGCCCAGGTGGACTATTTTTGTAAGACATTGACTTTTCATATTCCCGACATACTAGAGTTTAGTTACACTAGTGATGCGAGTGTACTACTAACCACTAGGGGTAGATTGGCTACAACCCTAGAGATGAAGGTGTTTGTAGGGATAGATGAGTTGATCGAGACACCGTGAGTTTAGACTTAAGGATGTCTCAATTGTCGATGAGTTCCTTGATGTTTTTCGGAGGATTTACCAGGATTACCCCACACTTGAGAGAGAGATTGAGTTTGTTATTGAGTTAGTGCGGGCACCCAATCGATAGCTAGCTAACCGTCTTGGATGGCGCGGAAGGAGTATGATGAGTTGAAAACTTAACTTGAAGACTTGGAAAATAAAGGGTAACTCACCCAAGCACATCGCCATGGGGAGCACTAGCCCTATTCGTTAAGAAGAAGGATGGTAGCTTGAGGATGTGCATTGACTATAGGAAGTTGAACAAAGTGACGATGTAAGGAGTCGTTACCTTTTGCCCATGATCGACAATTTGTTTGACCAGTTGGTGGAGCCCTTTTTCTCTTAGATTGACTTGAGATCGAGTTATCATCAGCTCAAGTTTCGAGATGGGGATATACCAAGATCGCATTCACCACCGGATATGAGTTGTTTGAGTTTACAAAGTGATGTCGTTCGAATTGTCAAACTTCCCGGCTATGTTCATGGACTTGATGCAAGGAGTATTGAAGCCGTACTTTGAAGGATTCGTCATAGTCTTCATTGATGAGATATTGATCTATTGCAAGACTCGTGAGGATCACGGGCAACATCTCAGACAAATATTAAAGACATTGAAAGAGCACGGAATATATGCTAAGTTCGGTAAGTGCAAGTTTTTTTTGTTAGAGATCAAGTTTTTGGGACACGTGATTAGTGAAGGACTTCTCGAAGATCGTCGTGTCGATGACTAGATTGACCAAGAAGGAAATACCTTTTAATTGGTCAAGGGATTGACTATTTATATTGATGTTTGTGGCACGAGTTTATGTTGTGTTTTGATGCGGGGAGACAGTGTGATTGCCTACCTATCCCGACGATTGAGGACCCGTGAGAGGAATTATTCGGTGCTCGACTTGGAGCTTGTAGCGATCATATTTGCACCGAAGGTATAGAGACATTACCTCTACGGTGAGAGGTTCACATTGTTTGAGATAATAAAAGTTTAAAGTATTTATTCACTCGAAGGATCTAAACATGAGACAACTACATTGGCTAGAGTTCTTTGAAGGACTACGCTTTTCCATTGAATATCATCATGGGAAAGCAAATGTCGTAGTAGATGCATTGAACAAGTGAGGACCAGATTCTGAGACAGTTGTCTGTCATATGATGCACGAGTATGGTTAACTTGAGGCAGCAACAACATTAAGTTTGACAGAGGTTCCTGCTATAATGAACGCACAAATTTGTGGATAGATTAGGGTACCGTCTATTTCTATTATGCGAGTGTTAGAGTGTCGAGGGGCCGACGAGATATACTCGAGGTTCGATGAGATGGCACGCGGTCCGATCATCCAGATTGGAGCGAGTCTCGTGGATTAGTGTTTGAGGCACAAAGGGAGGTTATGCATTAAAGCGGTGGCCATGCATGAAGGCTAACGTCAACGCCTATGTTAAGGGTTGTGAGGTGTGCCAACAAAGTTAAAAAGCTCGAGTACATGAGGGTTTGTAAGGTTATTGCAATTTGCTACCCATCCTTTAGTAGAAATGAGAACACATTACGATGAATTTCATTTGTGGATTACCACGAGACTTCTCGGAAACACGATGTGATATGGGTGACCGTGGACGGGTTGACAAAATCACTCATTTCCTACCGCTTTTTATGAAATATAACTTCACATAGTTGAGTACAAGTATTTGAGAGAGAGATTGTACAACTTCATGGAATACCGATTTCGATTGTTTCAGCATCGGACACTGGTCTCACATCATCATTGTGACGAGCTATATAGGAGCAATTTGTTACTAGGTTATAATTTAACATGCATTCCATCCTCGGACAGATGGAAAGTCGAGAAATTAATAAAGATACTCGAGGATATGCTTAGGGCTTGTGTGTTACAATATGATGGGTTTTTGGGAAGAGTACTTGTCGCTTTTCGAGTTTGCCTACAACAATGACTAACATGCCAATATTGGGATGCCACCATTTGAGGCGATGTATGGTAGATTGAGTAGATCACCGGCTTGTTGTGTAGAGACCGAGGATACAATAGCCGTGGGGCCCGAGTTTGTTATGGACCATACGAGAGAAGGTGAAGCCGATTCGTCAACTGTTACAAGCGCCCAATTCGGACAAAAGAAATATGCATATAAGTACCGCGATGAGTTGAGCTACGAGGTAGATGATTGGGTCTATTTGAAGGTTTCCTCATTGAAGGGTCATCGAGATTTGGGATCTAACGGAAACTAGCACCAAGATTTATTGGGCCATTTCGTATTGAGAAACGAGTGTGGGAGGTCGCTTATCGTTGAGATTGTCAAGTCTGCTAGCCATGGCTCATAAGGTTTTTCATATTTCAATGTTATGGTTGGCCGATTAGGATCGAGGATCGACCATATGTAACGTACTAGGAACACCCCATTAAGATAGTGGACCATAGTATACAAACTCTTAGGATGAAGGAAATACCACTAGTACTGCTCGGTGGCAATATCATAAGAGAACGAAGGACTTACTTGGGAGCGAGAGTCTATCATGCGAGAGTGATACCCCTAATCGTTTCGAGGTAAAGTTTTTCCTTATGTTTGAATTTCGGGACGAAATTCCTTTTAGTTGAGAAAATTGTAAAGGCTCGCATTATTTTATCTTAATTAATTTATTAATTACGATTAGGACTCATAGCTCGGACCACGTGGACGCGCCGACAAGTTTAGTGGCACGACAACCAAGGTATAAATAGTTACTTTTATTTGATGCAAGTTAATTTCTTGTATTATTATTTAATTCGCATCGCAATAGTTAAGAATTTCAATTGGTCACGTTGTGCGCGTGTAATGACGAGAGTGTACGACGTCGCAGGTGTACGCAACGTGGGTGTATGGGGTAGTCGTGGGTTTATGTGTCACATCACCCATCCCATCATATCACATCACATCACCCATACCTACCCCTCACTTTTCTCTTTCCTCACTTTTCTCTCTCATCACCTAACAAAAATCCACACATCACTCTCCCCCAACGATTCTCATCATTTTCCTCCTTTCACCCGTCCCGTTTTTTTTCCATCACCAAGCTCCCCCACCAAGCTCTATTCACATTCCTCACTCTTGAGATTTTGGTCGTCTCTCTCGCGAATTTCTTCCCTCTTGGCGGCTCCCGTCGACGACCTTCGTAGACCTAGGTGAGAGTAGTTACTTTAATTGTTAATTTATGGAGAAACTTGAGAGTTTTTAAGTGTGATTGGGTTGTTCTTGTTGATCTTATTATTGATTTGGTTACTATTATAAAAAAGAAAAATATATATATAAACAAAAAAAAGTTTCTCTGGAAGGGACAATTCGTCTCTTCCAAATACGAATTGATGGGGGAGATGGGGGTAGCCAAGCGGGTCGGGCTTGGCTACCCTCATGTGATGCGTGTTGGGCCAACCCAGGCCCGGGTGGGCTGAGTTAGGCCGACCCTGACCCGAATGGATCGGGCCTGACCGACCCAAGTCTAATTGGACAGTGGTCGAGGCGACTGATCCAAGCGGTATTGGGCCAAACCGGCCCGATTCGGCCGAACCCATTAAATAAAAAATTAATTTAAAATTAAATAAAATGATTTTAAATTAAAATAAATCAAAAAAATTATAAAAAAAATTGATAAAAATTATATAAAATTCCAAAAAGTTCCGAGAAAAATCTAACAAATTTTAAAAGGTAGTAAAATAAGTTCCAAAGCTTTTTCGAGCGTTTGGCACCCCGTATAACTCAAAAAGTGTCATAACCAAAATTTTTGGAATAAAAATTCAACTTTGTGGTCCCACATTATAAATTCTCTTAATGTTACTCTTAAATAATTAAAATGGTATAATTGGACACCTGGGGACTTAAGAGATTGTAGTCGTGTGTCGGGTGTGCATCTCGAAATGTGAGCGAGACATTTTGAGGGCAATTTGCGATTTGCTTGAGGTAAGTAAACCTACGAGAAAATTAGCTAAAATTCATTTAGAACACTTGTTTTATTTAAATCTCAATTATCATGCTATTTATTGATGTCCACTTACTAATCTTTCACTCGCACGTGTGTATGTGTGTTTGTCGAATGTGGTTGGGCATGGCATAGACTCACACCCCGGCTAGTTACCCCACGCCTGTTCAAGTAGTGCCCATGTCGGGGGCCACACGATGACTATTTTCTTGCGAGACACGTTAGTTTGAGAGATGTTTGTTTGTGGATCTAAGTCTTCGTCATGGGTTCCTCTCGAGAGATGTTTGCACGGGGTTCTACTATTCATGGGTTCCTCTAATTCGATCGTTAGATGTCGGCGAGGTGATCGTCATGGGTTCATCTCGGTTTAGCTAAGTCGATTCCCAAATGTCGACCGGGGTTTTTCTGTCACACGGCACTCATGTCCAACTTCGACTTCTCTCGCGACTTATTTCTTGTAATTACCTTATTGTATGTTCCTCATTTAAATTGGATGAATTGTAGTCATTTTATTAGATTTTGTGAATATTAGCTAACATTTTCAAAGATTTACTTGGGATTAGTCATTGTTTTTGTGACAAATCGCAGATCCTACGATGAGCCTGGGAAAGAGGTCTTAAGTGACTACCTTTGAGCTAGGAGAGCCCCGTCGACTTTTTATGTAGGTGCTTGTATATATTATTTATCGCTTGTATGAGATTTTGGGTGGACTTGTGTACCCGATACATGTATATAACCATCTTTTGTATTTTTGTCGCTTTTGATATACATGACGTCTTATGTCGGGTTTCCACACTCTAGATTGTTTATAAATTGCAAACTTTTCATTTTTACAATAGTTGCATGTGCATGCTTTAAAGACTTCCGCTAAGATACATAATTTATAATAATTTAATAAGTTGTGAACAACTTAACTTAGTTAATTTATTGTAAACATTCATAAATATTAAGTTAATGTGAATAAGATACATACGAAGGTTAGGTCGCGGATCGTCAAGGATAAGTGTGAGGTGACGTGACATGCTTGGTGATGTATCCGGTGACGTGGTGGTACCTAGTTTGCCTCGAAACTTGGGGCCATCTCAACGATGATGAGAGTGTGATCACAAAGACTTTCAACATCATTTATGAGGTGGCCACCGAAAAAGTACTTTGTGTATGCCGATCATTTATATTTAGAGGGATTCTTTGTTGTCATGCGCTTTGTGTATTCCGTGATCGGGATGTCATCCCACTGCAGTACATCATGGATCATTAGAGGAAAGACTTCACGTGCACATATGAAAAGGAGCTCCGCATAGAGGAGTTGGATGCTAATGCGACAACCGTTCTTGAACGATATGATGTTATTGTTACTAGGTGCACTCGAGTTGCGACTTTGGAGCTAAAATAGTTGCAAGGTTTAAGATTGTCTTCGAGACCATGGATAAGTTGAAATGGCTACTTCTTGACATGCCAAATCGAGAGCTAGGTCGCAAAAAATCTACATAACACCTTCCACATATGATGAGTACTACTAATGATATATTTAAGGAGCCGAGCAAGTCGAATGAGAAAGGGAAGACCTCGTGGTAGGTTCAAGGCACCAACGGAGAAAAAGACAAAACATAAATCTTCCCAATAGGTGATGGACATCGATGAGGATCAACCTCTAATGGAATCCTAAAATTTTTCATTGTCTCTAAAAAAGGGAGCATAAAAAAAGAAATCAACCCCGAAGGCAAATAAGATATTTAGAGTGTCTTAGAAGGTAATTACATAATTTGTATCATTTTATTTATGATTTTTTACCAAATTAGTGGTGTGTATTATGAAGTTCGTACGTACATATTTGAAAATGGCAGGGATGGTGTCTAAAGAGAATGTGAAGCCCAATTTTGAAGTCCATTGTCGATGTGGATATGGAACACGATGCAATTGCTTCTCACAAATGATTGAAACAGATGAATGTGCACTCTTGATGGAGTCCCAGGGAGGACTCATCCAACAACATTTTGAGAAATATTGATGATAATTCTTCTTGTCACTTGGTAGTTTATGTTAGTAAGTTAACTTATCTTTTTCTTGACCCTTGTGAACAAAATGAATATGTCATTTAGTTGGGCCTTTTGTTACATTTAGGGAGAAGTTACCAACCGATGTTGTTTTTTGTTTTTACAATTGAAACTATATTTTATTGCAAATTGTTTCTTGGGAGATATAAGAATCATTTTGGATAATGCTCATGTCATTTTCATTTGATATTTTATATGTTTCTTTGCTAATGTAAGTTGTAACATGGGATCAAGGGAAGAGGTAATCATATCTCCAATGTCTTCTACATGGGAAAATGTACCACATACAACCTTAAAAGTATTTTTTTACTATTTATTGTGATAGTGTTACTTGCATATATTCCTCTAATGTTGTTGGTTCATTCGGTTGCTTATCTCTACGTTAATTTTGTCACATGATGTGTAAAATGATGGCTCATCTACTTATTAATGGTTCATTCGGTTGTAGGTTGCAGTTTCGTAATGTATGGGGCAAGCAGTGTAGTGGCGTTTAGTGGAGACATAAGAAGGTGCATGTCCGTGAGTGTCAAGAATGAGGGAGGGGAGCTAGGGAGTTGTCGTTACTCGAGAGTTAAATAGGTATTGGGGGAGGGGATTGGGAGTTCATCAACATTAATTGTGAGTTGATGGTGGTGGTGGTTAAGGTGGAGACTCATTTCTTTTGCTTCACATCCCAAGTCTGCTTCCTCTTATTTTTACTCCACTATAAACCTTAAGAGTTACGTAGTATGACGAAGGTAAGGGTGCTAGTGAAGTTGGAGGTCCTTCTAGTCCCTCTTCCAATTTGGGGAGTGTATCAAAGAAAATGGGCTCGAGGAAGGTAATTGATATTGTGCTCGAGTCAAAACAGAGAATGGATCAACCAAGAGTCACCCAAACGATCGTCTTCAAAGCCGAGGAAGTTCGCTTGACCTCCTAAACCTCCGAGACAATTCAGACACTCGAGTGGTGATACCGAGATGTTAAAAATGACGTCGTTACAAGGGAAAGTGTGAGGTCAACACATGTTAGAGACAACTACCCGAAAGAAATCGAAGCTAAATAGATAGGTATGTCATATGTCAACTATTTATGTAAGTTGTTTGTGGAGAAGGGTTTATCACCACCTTTGAAATATGAGTATAAATATGTAAAAACACCCGTAGCATAATTGGAGAGAAGAGCTTCAACAAGATGTCATACACTAAGGTGGATGGGAAGTGGATATCAAATACCTCAATATTAAATGCCCTAGGAACCAAAAGAAGAAAGGAATGTCTCAATAGAACTAGAAAAAACAAAAATGCCTCGCCAAAATAAGAAGAAGCAAGGGAAAAAGAGGAAGAAGTCTCGGTTGAACTGAACAAATATGACTCTAAACAGGAGGAGGAGGAGGAGAAGGAGGCCATTTTTATGGAGAATGATGATGAGTCGGAGTACTTGATGGAGGATGACTCGAACAAGACTCGAGATTGATGGAGAATAGGAAGTCGTCATGGAAGAAGATGGGAAATCATCCCCGAAACAGAACCAAAATGATTTGTATGATAATGCCCAAGAGAAAGAGGTCCTAAAAGAAGGTAATGTTTGATATTTATTCAAATTACTTTATTTTGTATGCATTGTTATAATTAATGTCTTCATGTTAATGTCTTAGGCATGGAGGTTTCCCAAGTTAAGAATTTAGGCAACCATGGTGTCGAGCTGACTTTCAAAGAAAATTCTCTTCCTCGCACTCCTTTACCTACTAATGAAGAGCACAATGGAAATGGCACTTCTCCCCCAGGTCAAGAGCACAATGAAAGTAAAAATTTATATATTTTTTCAATTCTTTCAAAATTGATTCATTTATTGCTTCTCGGCATGTCAAAGTTGGTGCTTGTTGTGCTTTCTTAGTTGTTATGTCAAATTCTTTATGTTTTGTCTCTTCATGTTAGGGTTGGAGGTCTCACTAATCGAATAGGAGGGGGTGTGACCCTTAATGATGATCTACATAAGACCCAAATGCAAGTGGCCTAGCTAATTCAGACCAAAATGAGAACCATGTTGATGAAGTTCGACCATGTGAGTGTCCTGGACCATGATAATTTTATTCCACCAATGGAGACGGGAGAGGTAAACCAACATGTGAATGAGGCCATCTCCTCCTTTACAATCCTAGTAACAACAAATACTTCATAGGCTCCAGCTATTAAGGAGGACCTTGAAAAGGTTAAGGTGGTCATCCATTTAATCAGCGCTAGCTTTAAGACGGATGTGGCGGCCAATATGAGGAACGAGTGCAACATGCTAAAGGAGGAGATTGTAAACTTGTTCGGTTAAACTATAGACAAAGTTGAGGATAGGGTGTGGCTCCGGTCGAGCGACATATTTCAAAGCACGGGTCCGAGATCAAGAGGCGATTCAGCAGATTAAAGGCGCAACTAAGTGGCAGGAATGTGTTGCCAACCATTGGGCAACCATCATGCAAGGGCAGTGATAAGTAAGCAGGGAGTCTTGATGGGGTCTTACTAATGGTTTTCACGTACTTTTTTAACAACTATATTTAGGCATGTATTAAACAGTAAATTAGGTCATGTTCTGGGTTTTCTTTTGGAAACTTGAACTACGTTTTCCTTTTGTTTCCATTTTGGTTTGGCTATTAGGGAGTTGGTCTCCCAAGTAGGTTTAAACAAGTTCTACCAATCAGGTTTTAGTGCTCCATGCACCAAATAGTTAATCTGGGGTATCTACCATTTCTTGATGCATTATGGTGCAATTTTTTTTACTCGACTTTACTGTCATGTATTCAATATGAATACCATTTTGATGCTCTATTTAAAACATTATCCGTACTTTACTTCGTGATTTGTTCGATGTAAGAATAAGAACATTCAAATTAACAACTCCCCGAAATGGGGAAAACAATATCCAAAGAACTATGAAACAACATAGGAGTACAAAGTTCGATTGACTACATATAAAAAATGTCAATTACAAAATAACAAACCAACAAGGATCCAACCAACAACCAACAAACCAGAGAACAAAACATTTACTTCACTAAGATCCAAATCAATATTCATTACTAAAACGATAGGACGATAATCCAACTATAAAAGTCCCTAGATGACAATCTACACAACCTTTAAACCTCTACACTCTTCGAGTCCCTCCTTCTAATGATCATTTGTTGTTGTGTTTTAGAAATTTTCTACGAGACCACTAATCGTCAATCGCTCCGTGAATAATGTCGAGAACTCCATCTCAACCTCACTTTCTCATTCCTTATCGGATGAACATCTACCGTTCACCAGAACTATTCCCTTTCTCACATTGACAATTGCAATCACTTCCACCATAACCGTCTATTTGCCTTGTGTTTGAATAGGTAAGCATTGTTGGGCGAGAGCGTTGATAGTCATCCCAATCAAAGAATCCACACACCTCCTTCCCAAAAGATTACTGAGACCATAAAAGGTCGATTCTTCTTAAGGCCCTCCTTCTTGACTCGCCTTTTTCCTAGGAAACCAATTTGAACACTTTGGACAAGGCTCTGCAAAGGCGCATAAGTCTTCAAAGTGGCTAAAGCTACCACAACTCCAACAACGTTTTTCATTCTTTATTGACATACCTAACAAGAAGAATACTTAAAAAGGAAAACACATACACATAAACCCTAAAACGGAATTCAAAAATAATATCCTAAAACGCAAACCTTAAGGGTGTGTTTGATAGCAAAAAAAAAAAAAAAGAAAAAATCATAGAAAATTGTGTGATTTTTCAATGTAATCGTTTTATTTAATTTTTCATAGAATCGTAACCCCATAAAAAACCCACGTTTATATTTTCTTCATTTTTTTCTCTTATTTCGGGGTGGAAATTCGGGATTTTTTTATTGAACGAATCCCACCCAAACTCGATCTCCTTCTTCTATAAGAACTAATCTACTCATGGCCGCAACTATCTCCTCTTAAATCTCTTCCCGCAACTATCTCTTCTCAAATCTCTTCCTTTATAAACTCCAACAAATTTTCTCTCAAATCTCACTATATTATCAACAATTTACTTTTGCCTATGTGATCTCCTCCCATCTTGAGAACTTGAGTTTCTCACTTTCTTCTCAACAATCTCCTCCCAACTCAAAACTCGATTCTTAGTTTTGCGTTGTCATTCTTCTTTGCAATTATCGACTTATTGGAGTTGAGAATTTTTTGGAAAACTTTGAACGAACATAGAGGAATGTTCTATAGCAAAATCTCAATTTTAATGTGGTCACTTCTTTTCTTTTGTTTATAAGATGTTAGCAAAGCTAATTCTACTTCATCAATTTGGTTAATGCCTTGCTTAGAAAGTGCTTGATTATTTGCCTATGTGAAATTCTTGTCTGTAAAATGATTGATTAAATGCTTTATATATGTATGTAAATTTGTAAATTACAAGTTACAAACAACAAAAATTTATGTACAAAATATCAAAAGTTTTGAGCGAGAAAATCAAACATATCCTAACTAAAATGCTACTATTTCTTGGCAAGTGCACTTATCCCGTGCCCACCCAAAAACGTCTCATCTATGAAATACACCGCTTGTAGGATGCACAAATCATTGAAGCCATTCAAAACGTTCCAACCACCTCGCTTCCCCTACTAAAGATCTTCTCACTTCCTCATTACGTTGTAGATATTAGTGTCTTCCATGTAATTCCCCCTACCACTCTTTTGAATCATGAGATCTTAGCAAGGCCTCAAGTCATGCAAACCACACCGAGCGCTGCAGTGGGTACTCCCTCAAAGCTCGACACTAAACTATGGTCAAGAACTTCACGAGCTATGTTCCTAAGCCTCGTTTCTTCCTCCTACAACATAAATAAAGATACACAAGTTGTAAACATTCACACAAATGGATGCCCCCACCAGTAAAATAAGCATTCATAAGATTAAGGTGCCTCGCATTGTAACCATCTTTGCCACTGGACCAAGCATCACAGAGAACATGAAAAACACCCCATCAAAGCGTGTACCTTCATGTGCAAACCATCATCAACCCGCATCAATAAAGATCCTTTTTTGATTAAATGCTTTATTGATTTCATCGAACCTGGTACCCATTCTAGAAAGTTGTAGTAGCAATTCAAATCAAATAAAAATGGAGTAACATGAAGGTAGACTTAAGGTTCTCTTTTCTTGGATGGGGACATTAGCAATGAAGTGAAATGTTCTTAAAGTAGGTTGACTTAAGGTTTTTGTCTCTAAATTTACATTACGAGACCTAAATGGTTAAAAAATGCGATCAGTCTTAATAGTGTTTTCTAATCTAGATTCATATCACTAGTTTATGATACTTTCTAAAGCATTTGTATGTTTAAGATTGGTACCAATTTAACGGTGATGATGTTACAAGCTAGTGATTGGGTGACACACTTTTGATAGAAACATTGCCTATATATAAGATGCACACTAGGATTTGCGCATCCTAATCTTGATGCACACTCAAAAGTATGTTAGTTAACTAGGAGTATTTCTTAGCTTAAATTGTCCATTTCTACCTATCTATAAGTGTCGGGAATTCTTGGGTACTTGGTGAATTAATTTGAAGGTGTGCTTCAAATACTCTTTTGGTTTTTAAGGCATAAATTGTTGTATTTATGTTTGAAGAAATAATTCGCCTAAGGAAGGCTTTACTTTATTTTATTTTTGAAAACTAAGGAAGGCTTTATGAACATATATTGACAAAAAAAATATATAGATTGATATAGAGATGGAAAAGATGCATGGTTGGCAAGTCGGATTTGATTGATATTCGAATGAGTTCTTTATATGAGTATATTTGTGTAAAACACCCAAATGGGCACTTGATCAACATCAATCGCATGATTCTTTTGAAGGAAAAAAAAGATTTTAACCATGATGAGAAGTATGCATTTCATATGGCTTCATAATTAGGGGCACTTGATCAATATCAATTGCACATTATTCTTTTGTATATTTTATTTTTCTAAATATTTTACATTTATGAGTTACCTAACCGATGAGTTGTGTACCTGCATAGCTTTATGATGTGATGTTCACACTATAATGGCTAAACTAAGTCTTGTTAAAAATATAATAACTATCCTAGCTCATTCCAAGTTACTACATAACTCATTGAAATGATGCTTAATCCTTTATGGAGCTTATAGTTTAGAGTTTGTTTCGTGGATTGGTTTCTTGTCATGCCCTCATTGATTAAGTTTAAGTTTACATTTACTTAGATGCCTAATGAAGAAGATAGAAAAAAAAAACAATGACTATAATTATGATGATGTTGCTACTCAATTATGTACGGCATCGTAACTCGTTGAACATAAACCTCGAATGAATAGAGATGAAGAAAGGAAACTAATATTAAATTATTTTTACAAAGAGTCCGAAAAAAATTGTAAGAATCGGTTGCGATTGAAACGAGGTCCATTCAAAGAGCTTTGTAATTTTCTTCGTACGCATGGGCTAGTTAACGGACGCAGTGTAAAAGTAAAAAAACAAGTAGCTATGTTTTTGCCGATAGCTAGACACGATAATCGAATAGACGAACAAATTTTGAATTTATTCGTTCGGTGAGACAATTAGCCACTACTTCCATGTTGTTACAAGAGCTCTCATTATTATGTACAAAGGCGTAGTCAAGCTCGCAAATATAAATACTTCTCCACAAGACAAAGAATCGAACCCAAGTGCTTGGTATCGCTATTTTGAAGTAATGGATTTAATTAAGATTTTTTTAAGTTTGTCTTGTAAATAACATAATAATAAATTATAATGATTTGTGGATATAAACTAAATAAATATTAAATATTAGGATGGGATCGGAGCATTAGATGGAACTCATTTTCCATGCACGATACGATTAAAGAGCAACGAAACTACCGCAATAGAAAAGGTTTTACTTCCCAAAATGTCTTAGTGGCATATACATTTGATATGAGATTTACATACGTACTTTCCGGTTGGGAGGGCTTGGCTCATGATGGTCGTATATTAAGTGATGTTGTTAGGCCAACTCGAGTGGATAAACTAACTATACCACCAGGTTATACACATTTTGTATAACATTTGAATAAGCATTATTTTTATTTTTTGTTGTCGTGATACTTTCAACTAATTCCAACTACTATGATATCATTTTAATGTAGGAAAATATTATTTGGTTGATGTTGGGTTCCCGAATGTTCCTTGATTTTTAGCACCTTATCGCGGTACAAAGTATCACTTAAAAGATCAAGTATGTCGTACACCTAGAAATGGAAGGAGTTGTTCAACTTTCGACATTCGTCCTTGCATAACGTAGTAGAAAGGACAATAGGGCTTCTAAAAAAATGATTTGCATTTTTGCGACACGAACCATTTTATGATGTTAAAACTCAATCAAATGTCATTTTAGCATGTTGCGCAATACACAATTTTTGAGAGAACAAGATCCCGAAGACCTATGTGAAGATGATGAGGATATATATATGAAGATGATGATAGCGCATAAGAAGATAATATTTTCATACATCAATCTCCAATTTGGATATATAAACAAGATGCATTGGCCGAGTTAATGTGGAATGAATACCACTAGCCTAGACAAGCTTATCGACTAGTTTTAGATGAAATTATATATAATGTTGAGCATATGAGTTGGTACATAGTTTGTATGAATTTCTTATTACTTTAAATTTGATTTCTTTGAAATTTTTCTTAATTAGTAGATTGTCATATATAGTCTTATGTTACATCATCATATATAGTTTGTCATTTTTATGTTAAAAGTATATATAATTTAGTATCTTATAAAAACATATATGGAAGAATCAATTGGGAGCGTAAAAGTAGTGCCAAAAGGGCAAATGAGTTGGAACGACCTCATGGATAAGATCATGCTTGAAATTATTTTGGAAAGAGTATGGATTTGGCGGGTAATTCATGGAAACCCGAGGTGTATACTCGAGTTTGCCTAGAGTTGCTAAAACAATTAAAACAACAAGTACACCTAGCTAATGTGAAGCTAGTATCAAAACATTGAAAGCCAATTACTTCTCTACAAGGGAGGTAATATCTCAAAGTGGGTTCGGATGATGATCTAGATATACGACTTGTTACGGCAGATGTTTTGACATGGAAAGAATATCTTCGGTACATTTTAGGTTTTATTGGAATATACAATTGTATTAGTGATTTATATTAACTAATTATATCTTTTTGTGTGTTGGTGTGTATGTTTGTATGTAGCGAAACATCTAGAAAAATAATCATATCTAATAAGTGCGTGTCTTACTACGATGAGCTATCTGTCATATTTGGAGATGATAAAGCTACTGGAGGGAATGCAATGACTGGTAATGAGGCAAACATAGAATTGCTTTCTTTGGAAGAAATGGGTGAGTAAATTTTGTTGAGTAAATGATTGCTTATTTAATATTACACTTTTTTATTGTACATTTCCTTATTGACTTTGAATGATTAATTATTCTCGTAGAATAATCCATGTCTTATAGTTCTTGCTATTTTTTTTGTAGGCAATGTAGAGAAGCCACTCTCAAATAAAGAAGAAAAAGATGAGGTGAATTGCTCGTCATCCAGTTCAACTCGTATGGCATCAAATGGTCGAGAGAATTAAAAGGAAGAAGAGTAGTAGCGTTGATACTACCGAGGAAGGACTAACTCTGCAATTACCGCCAACAAACTAGCAAAACCATTTGCACACATAGATTGTGCACGTCTTCAAAAGAGCTTCGTAGTATTCTTGAACTAAGTCAAGAAAACGTAATGCGTGCCATGCTTTTATTGGGAGGTGAAGTTAAGGATACGAATATATTTTCTCGGTTGTATGAAAACTTGAAGAAAGATTGTGTGATTTTATATTTGCAGAGAAAATTTTAGATTACTTTAAGAAGCTAAAACATAAGTTTTTTTTGAAAAATACCGAACATTATTTATTTTCTTTCATTTATGTTAGTTATCAATTAATTAAATTATTATGATTATTTTGAGTTCATTAATTTTTTTTCAAGATAGTCGCTGCCGATTCAATTTCGGTGCGTAAGCTTGATTAATTATCTTCTTAATTTAATTTTGGTTCGAATTCGTGAGACCTAGAAAAATCTAGTAGAAAAATGAAAAAAATTCATTATCTATCAAACATGAGAAAATTGAAAAAGAAAATTTTCTCATGTGCAATCAAACAACAATGAGAAATTATTTTAAGAAAATTCTCCATAGAAAATTTGCTAAAGTAAATACTTTTTTCTCATTGAAAACTTCTTTGCTATCAAACACACCCTAAGTGTAAACCGAGAACCATACAACATAACAACAATGCAAACTTCAAAAAAAAAAAATCCAAAAATGCAAAGCCAAACACTAAAACCCAGAAGACCAACACAAACCCTACAATAGCAACTATCCAATTTAATTATTATACCCCGAACACATAAAACACACCATAAAATCTAAAACCAACAAATCCACATTCGAAATGGTAAAACCCTAAAAAACATTAGTGAAGGTAAACCCTAAACCTTAAAACCAACAACTCAACTTTTAAAATTGTGAAACCCTAAAACACATCCGAAATAACGGTGAGGATATTGATTTTCAAATTTCAATTTTGAAATTTGAAATTGGGTCACAAAGTGTTTTTTAAAATCGATGTTACGAAATTTATTTAAAAAAACAAATTTAATCGCGCTTTTAGTCTCGTTAAAGCAGACTACTACTTGACGATCGGTGAGACCCACTATCCATTTCAAAGGTTGGTGCACAAACTTGGGTCACTAAATCATTTTAATTTCCTATATTATTCATATAATAATCAAAATATGTAACTTACGTTTTTAATCAATATTATGTCTATAATTAAGCTTCTTTGACGTTACAAATTTGATGGGAATTTGTATTTATAGCGAAAGTTGGATGGTTCACCCTCAAGCCTATAAAAGAGCACTTGTATCATCAAACAATTTGTAGAATGTTTGGGGCTTATGAGGATGATAATATCTTAGTATGATTTTAGGAGACGAAAGGCTTCTACACAATTCTTACATGGAGCCATTTGCAAAGAACATGTATTGCCTTCATCATCTTCATGTTCCTACACTTAGCACAAATTTACTTTATGTTTCTACTTCTACTCATGCTAACAACGTCTCATTTGAATTTGAATTCTTTAATTCTTTATTGTTTTGAAATCAAGGATATTCTCAGAAGGATTTGCTCCTCAAAGGACCTATTGAGCTCATTTTTTCATCTATTCCTAAGCAAGCTTTTCTTTCAAGTTTATATATCCACTTGGCATTCCACATTTGGGTCTCAGTTGCAAATAAAAGTGTCATCGAATAAAGTTTTTTGTTTATGTCATGCTTCTTTTATTAGTAAGAGTCACAAGTCGCCTTTTCCCGCATCCCGTATCTGTTATAAGGCACAAGGTCCATTAGACTTGGTGGTTCCATAATAAGTATATTCGGAACTACCAAGATTATATTCATGATCTATCAACTACTTGTATTTATCTTATATTTGTATCTATCTTGTGGTTGTAATTAACTTTCTCTATATATTGTACATTCCTAATACAAATAATCTCATTGTTATTTTAGCCTCTTCTTCATGATACTAGCATTCTCACTTTGGTTAGGATTGCTGAGAAATAGATATATAGATTTATTTTTGCAACTACTTGTATTTATCTTATATTTGTATCTATCTTGTAGTTGTAATTAACTAACCCGTCTTTGTACGCAGATAACACTCACTACCTTAACTTATCATTTTTTTTTCATTTAGTTTTGCGTCCACAAACACTAGTGAAGATATATCGTTCTCTCTATTCAATGTATATAGCTATAGATATAGTCATATATACATATAAGAATTGTACGTAGATTAAGATATAGTTGTCTCTCTTTAATATATATATATATATATATATATATATCTATTAAACACTACTACTATTAATATTCAACCACGTCTCTGATAATTCATATTCCTCTGCTTTTCTTTTATATTCGGTTTCTGGCCCAATACCTGATCTCTGTGTTTTCTTTTTTGAGTTATTTTTGTGTTTGTTGTCTTTATCGATCGTTGAAGAAGCCTATATTCCTTTTAATAAGATTGATACACCTTTTTAATATTCTCTTTTGCAATTTTTCTGTCTTTTTATCGATTTGCCCACCTAGATTCTTGTTAAAATAGTCTAGCAAATATTTTTTATCTTAAAAAAAAAGATGATATAATGACACCTCCAAGTCACACTTGTCAAGACGTGTGGGCCTCAGATAAAAATGGTGAGATTGATGTGAGCCCGCACGTCATGTCACACTCTAATATTCCATGATAAAAAAAACTGACTCTTTTTTGTAGATTAAAAATCTTTTTAAAGATGTTTTAATATTTCTTGCAAAATTCTTCGAAAATTAATTTTTTTTGTGGATAAAAAATATTCTATGCCGAGATCTTATATTGCTTCTTTATATATATTGCGGCTCTTGATAGAGCATCTCTAATGGTAAATATGGATTGTGGGTGTGGATTCATAAACTCCAAAAACCTTCTTCCATACACAATTCAGATTGTAGATGTGGAAACACTTTTTTTTATTGTTAATTCTTTTTAAAAGAATAAATACATTTATTTATTTCCTAACCTAACATATTTTATGACACATCATTTTTTTTTAAATAAGGGACATATATTTCCCGAATTATTACAATTTTAAAATATTTAGAAAAAATGTTAGACAAACTTAAATTAAAGTCTCAAACGAATGAGAATCATTTGGTAAAACATAAAATGAAATTGAGGCTTTGGGGAAGCATAAGATATGCTTGGATTTTAAAACGAAGTTAGACGAACTTAAATTAAACTCCAAAAACCTTCTTCGATACACAATGCGGATTGTAGACGTGGAAACATTTTTTTTTTATTGTTAACTCTTTTTAAAAGAATACATGTATTTTTTCAGTTCTTTTGTTTAACTTTTTTTATCCATCTATTTTTGTTCGTCCGCCTTTTTTTATTTATTTTTATCCTTATATATTTTTTAAAACATGATAGGGTAAAAGATATTTCAAGATAAGATAAATATATTATCCTTATAGTTATATATATAAGATATATAGTATGATATATATAGATTTTAAAAAAGTAGCCTACCAAAAAAATATCCATATAGCATGTATGTGTAGAAAACCGAAATCCAATTTTGTTACCTAATATTTTTTCTCGATTTGGTCCTACTTTTTCTATTTTCTTGAGATATCTATTTTATCTTCAATCCTCATTCGTCACAACCCCATTGGAGATGCTCTTCCATTACAATTCTTGAAAAATGTAAAATTATGACGAGAACAACGACCTTATCGTGTCCCTCTCATCCGTGATTTCTCCAAAAAAAAAAAAAAAAAAAAAAAAAAAAAAAAAAGAATGCATGCGTAATTTAATGTTTTAGATCCAAAATCAGTTTTAAGATAATCTTTCAAGTATTTTTAGTTAGCTAATTAAGAATTCTTTAGAGAATCTGTATTAGACAAAATCTTGTATTAGATAAACCCAAACGAGAATCAGTGGTTGAATGTCAGCATAGGCTGAAAACTCATTGAATACACAATGACACAATCTAATCAAACGCATATTTCTCAAGATTTGGTATCAAATACACCATTGTATAGGCATGATGTAAGACAAAAATCCCAACACCAAACAGCAAATACCGCAGGAAAAGACTACAACCGCATCATCGGGCATCGTAATCGTCTACTTTTAAGTATTTATCCGGTTCACTTTGTTCAACATCAATCTATACATTCGATAATCTCAACATGCTATCAGCCAAAGACGAAGAGACGAAGGGAGAGATGAGGGGAGGGGAGGGATATAAATGTCTTCATGACACTAATGAAACTTAGGCTTCATGAGTTGTGGGTTAACCGCACTAACACGGCCACCCTCATATAACTGCAGATCTGATTTTTCCAATGTTCTGCAAAAGAAAACATAAATACCTATTCAACTTAAAAATACATGAAGTGGGAAGAACTTATATGAAGGAAAGTGTATGAGAGCTTCGGTTGATTAAATTGAGGACCAAGATTCACTATCTATCAGTAATAGTTTAATTATAGAAGCCAAAACCTATATTTATGGTATTGTATCATCTTGCAAGCATAAAATTATACATGCTAACATAGCGAAGATTGCAAGTGAAATAATACAACTTACATCTTTGGCTGATTCCGTGTTGAGATTCTCCTTTCACGAAACTCCATTGTTAAGCCAAAATTTGTAGATTGGCGTTGGACAAAGTGAAGCTCATAAATACATAAGCAAATAAAGTCAACCACAAAGAAGGAAATGGAGATTCTTTAGTATAAACTAAAATAAGCATGCAGCCTAAAGCAACAAATTAGGCGTAGGTACTATGATTTCTTGCTGTTTCAAAGTCACAGATGTAGCTTCTCATGACTAAAAAGTTTTCCTTTGAACAAGCAAGTTTAAAGATCTTAGCTTTATCCTAAGCACAAACCTTACAGCCATCACGTATTCCAAACAATAGGATATGGTCCTCATTTTTGATCAGCTTGTGACCTTGAAAACACAAGCAGAAATGGCTCCATACATGAGACCTGCATAGCCATATTTCGCTTGAAACAAATCAGAAAGCAGAACCTCTGCAGTACAATAACTGCAAAAATGTAATCAGTTTTATAAATATATTACTTGATCAAGGTATTGTTGTGAGCCTAACAACTTCTCTTTTCTCTTTTTCTTTTAAGATAAAGAACAAGCAACCTTCCTATATTCAAAAAGAATGCTCGACGGTAATCTTCCAAAAACTCCTTAGGTACCATCCCCTCTTTAATCAATTTATCCCATCTAGCACACTCTATGTGCATCGCATTTGGCTATCCTACTCCCTCCCTCGAGTTGGGAGGCAAGCTCCATATCATTATGGCATAAGCCTTGTACATCTAATAACCTGTTTATGAAGCAACCAAGATGTTTCTGAAGTTTGTGAATATATGAATCTTGAGATCCACAATGCTCTATGGAAGTAACTAGGGTAGGTACATTTCTTTCTATGCCTAAGCTCAAAAGTTGATTGGCGACAAGAACTACATTTCGTGTTCTAGATCTATTAATGCTTTATGGATGGAAACTTGTTCACAAAAATGATTATATTTGATGCTCTAGGATCCAGGACGACTGCCAATGATGTGCTCACAAAGTCTTGATCAGTTCGTGTATTTTTTATGATTAAGGCTCACAATTAGGGATGAGCTAGTGGAAACATTTTGGCTTTGAATATATGTTTTCAATTAAACATCTTTAAATCTAATTAAACACATGCCATGATCTTTTCTATAGTATTGAACAAAAAAAATGAAAAATGAAAAACAAACTCCAACTGATTGAGCAGGCAGCAAATTTGTGAACGGGTATTGCCTCGTCTTGATGTATAGTCTTTTGGAGGTCGACGTTTGAAATTCAGAAATTTTCCTTCTATTGTTTTTTTTTCATTTGCACCATGAATGATAGATTTTATCACTCGTACATCCTTTTAAATGCCATGTATCACAAATAATTGACCCATTTACTACAGAAAACATGAACGGATGGAATTATAATAAGATTGCCATACTAATATCATCAAAGATATTTTTATTCCCTATATGTCATGGTCTTAATCAGTTTGTTGCATTTCTATTTTTCTAAGCCTTACTTATCTGTTAGGATAGCTGAGAGTCCACACTCATTGTACATCTAATAACCTTTTTATGAAGCAAACAAGATGTTTCCCAAGTTTGTGAATATAAGAATCTCGAGATCCATAACGCGCTACAGAAGTAACTAGGGAAGGTCCATCTCTTTCTATGCCTAAGCTCAAAAGCTGATTGGCGACAAGAATACGGGGAGACCTCTAACGCTACATACATCAATACTATCTCTTATTTTACATACATCAATACTGAATATATCACTCTCAAGTTTATGTCACCCTAGCCCTCCCATTTTCATCAACCTTCCATATCTAATCTAAGACTAAAAAGACAAAGCATAGCTCTGAATCCCAAATTCAAATCATTGAAGGCATCAATAAATTAGAGATCCTTTTTATTGATAAGTTATTTACTTTCAAGATTTTCACACAGAGGGTTCGAGCAAACAAAAAAATAAATGGGATACTCTATTCTACACAACAATAGCTGAGAATATGTTAATGATTTGAAACAATGATGTTACTTTTATCAAATGCCATTTTATTTCTTTTCTCAAGCAACAAAAAATAAAACAATCATCTCCCAAGAACTTAATTAATAGACAAATCAAATATATAGGCAAAAAGAATATACAGAAAATGAAAATAAAGAAAACAATACCAAGAAATCAAAACACGTTCCTCCTCCTTGAGCCTTTGGACAAAGGCATGCTCCACAACTTTTTTAAGATCGGCTACTGTAGCTGTCTCTAATGTCTGAACATCTGCACAAATAAAAAATCACATAAAAAAAAAAAAAAAAAAAAAAAAAAAAAACACACATCAGAACATAACAAGAAAGTACATAGAATTGTTAATGTATCGATAAAAACCCACATCAAGAACCATACAAAAAGACCCAAAAACACAGATATACTAATACATCACTAGAGAACACTAGGAAAAATCCAATATGTGAGGTGTCATTTTAATTTTTAGTTCTATGCGAAACCCACATCAAGAACTCTAAAAACAACCCAACAAACAGAATTAAAAAAAGAAAAAAAAGAAAAAAAAACAATGGAGACTGGAATTTTAATTATTTTCTCAATATTTATCAAGAACTATTAAAAACCCATATCAAGAACCCCTAAAAAGCCTAGAAAGAAAGGAAACCCAGAATCATAAACCATCAATGGAGACATCAGAAACGAAGGAAACCCAGAAGTAAAGAAGAACCATTAACGTACCGAAACCAAAGCCACCGTGAGGATCAACGATGGAGAGATAGCAGAGAGGATCAACCAACCCCATCAAAATCAAAATATTCCTCATTCACGGTGTGCTTCTTCTTTCAACCAAACCCCATCGAATTCAGAGTGAGAATCGAGAGCGAGAGAAGAGTGGCCCAGTGGGATTGATGATTCAGAGAGAAAATACAGAGAGAGAGAGAGAGAGAACTAAGAATTTCCGTAATTAGAATTCTGAGTCCCGGCCGCTTTAGCGAGCTAGTAAAGCCAATTAGTGCGCTAATCAGGTTTTTGGGCAGCGCTGTCTGGGAAGCCAAGTTAGCCCGGCACCTCGTCGATGACGACCCGAGAATTGTCGTGCGGTATTGCCATACTCGACACTACACGTAAGACTCATCTCTGCGAGTCAATAATTTCGAGAGTGGATTTGCATCAAATAGAAACAAATTATATTAAAAATCCTTAATATGATTGTAAACTAATAACTATAGGATTTGCAATATAAATTAACAGGGGTGTATTCAATTGAGATTTTAACGAACTTTTGGTTACTTTTAATTACTAAAAAATTTTAGGTGTATTCAATTAAAACTTTTAGCGAGTTTATAAAAGTAAGGTGTATTCAATGTGAACTTTATAGACTTTTTAAAAGTCTATAAAAGTTTTGAGGTATTCAATTTAAACTTTTAGAGAGTTTATAATGTAAGGTGTATTTAATTTTTGGTGACTTTTGTGGTTTGGTTATAAATCTCGACTTTTATAGACTTTTTGTATAAAAATACACATAAAGAAATCTTCAACTTCTCCTCACCACAACCCAGAAACTTTTAGAGACTTTTAATTTTTGTTGGTTCATTTATTCAATAAGGACTTCATTGTTCACAATGTATTTTCTTCTTAATTGTTTTTATCAACTTCTCTAACCACTCCACAGCTAATGTCTATGTTGATGAAAATGAAAATGATGCCGTTATTAACAAGATCTCATTATTCAGTCATTGTACATTTTTTATAAGATTTTTTACGAAGAAGTTTCGTTTATTAAGTGTATAATTATAATCTCAAAAAGTGTTATATTATTATTTTTGGAGAAGATAATCGTATATATTTTTTTCAAATACAATAAGTGTTTTTTTAAGAAATTTAAACTATCATTCTTAAGGAAAAAATATAAGTTTTTTTTTATGTAAGTAAAATAAAAAAGTGCAAAATTTTTACACAATGATCTTATTTGATTTCTTTTTTGCCACTAAAAGATGATTCATTTACCTATTTGTTTTGTTGATATTTATTTACTTATTTGTTATGTTACTATCTTGATAGTAATTCATTAATATGTATATATGAATTTTTTTTATTAAAATACAAAATAATTTTTAAAAAATCAGTAATAGTTCTTAAGAAAAAGAAATATAAGTATTCATCTATTTTTTATAATAAAGTGCAAAATATTGTTTCAATATAAAAATCAAAAAAATTTACTAGTATCAATCAAAATCATGTTTAAAAAGTTTACAAAAGTCATTAAAAATCTTAAATGTTAATAAAAATCATCAAAATGAAGTTTACATAAAGTTTATCAAAGTCATTAAAAGTCTACAAAAATCTACAAACTTCATAAAAGTCATCCACTTATAAAAGTAACAAAAAATCTATTAAAATTTCAATTGAATATACCCCCGTAAGTGGCCTTAAATTAATAAGATACTGCGAAGTTTTACGAAAATAGCGTTTAATTATACACTTTTTGTAAAACAAGTAAAAAATATATTAAATTGATTTTTTTTCTTGTAAAACTAATTAGGACTCAAGTAAGGAAAGTAAGACGATGAACTAGATATTTGATAAGTCGTTAATTATGCAATTATATATAGGTTATTTATATATTTTTTTATGGTTGAGTCTCCAAAATATTAGCTTAATTATCTTTATTTATTATTTTCAGGTTTAATGGAGTGCACAGTTGAATCCGGGCGAAAAAGTATGCAAAATCGAGTATTCATGTACCCAAATCTATTCTACACCAAAAACCGCGTTCGCGCATCCCGATGCAAATTTGGTGGGGCCCACAAGAGTGATGATGTCGCGGACAGCGGCACACACTTAACATGTGCGTGTGTCAATGAGTAGAGGAGTTGGTATGGTGTGGCGAGGCGTATGCGATTGATGTGCATGCATGTGAAATGTCCATGGGATCGGCCTCGAGAAGAGTGCCAGGGTGAGATGATGGAGATCCAACAGCTAAGCATGCATGTGGTGTGCGTTGCTGCTTGCATGATTTAAGGAGAAAGTTTGGAAGAATCAGTTTTTGGTTTCTTATAGGAAATATATTATTATAGAAACATGGGTTTTTTGCTTGATTAGTACACCTAGAAAAAATTTTATCAACCCAACACATCTTCAAAACTTATTCCCCAACTAACACATTTTTGCCGTCAGCGCCACCTCATTTGGGTGAGGTGGCCACGTTGACAAAACGTGACCTGGGTCACGTTTGCCCCCCATGCCGTCATCGATCCCTCGCCGGTCGTCACTGCGCACTCCCGCGCGCACGTAACCGCGCTCGCATCAAGCAAGATCCGCCGATCGGTTCGCATTAGATCCGCCGCCGCGCAAGATCCATTCGCCCACCGCACGCCGCCGTGCCAACCAATGATCAGCCCGCCCGCGCATTGCTCCAATCCACCGCCGCGATCCACTCGCCTTGTCATGATCAGCCCCTCGCCGCATGATCGCATCAAGCAAGATCCGCCGATCGGGTTCACGTAGATCCGCCGCCCGCCGCGAATCGTGTGTAGGCGATGACCGAACCGGCGGACGCGATTCACGGCGGTGGCGAGAGCGGAGAGCGGTTGGCGCATGGCCAAGCGGGAGCGGAGGAGTGGCGGCCGGCGCGACTTGACGGAGCGGAAACGGCCGGTGGGAGCAGGAGGCGGTGGCGGTGGCCAAGTGAGCGGGGCGCTGGGGGGGGTGGGCGAGCCATTGGCGGACGGCGCGGGCGCGGGATCACCGCGGCAGCAATAAGCGGAAAGCATGGCCGCGTCAGCAATGGCGGTAAGCGGGGTTGGAGACTAGGGTTTGTGCGGGGGTGTGTGTGGGTGGGGGGAGATGGGGGCAAAACGTGACCGGGGTCACGTTTTGTCAACGTGGCCACCTCACCCAGCCGAGGTGGCGCGACGGAGCAAAAAATGTGTTAGTTGGGGAATAAGTTTTGAAGATGTGTTGGGTTGATAAAAAGTTTTTCTAGGTGTACTAATCAAGCAAAAAACCCATAGAAACATAAGGTATAGATATATACAAAGGAAAATGATTTTCCGACATTCTTTTGTTACATACATTTGCTACACAATGATATAGATTTCCTTAAAATTTTTGGAGTCCACACATCTCAATTAAATCTACACCGTTGTGTAGCAAATGCATTTCTCTTAAAATGTTATATTATCATCTTCTACATATACATATAAATATAATAACAATGAGATAAAAAAGAGAGCAAATTGAAGCTCTCTCTCATTTCGCTTCTATTTTCTCGAGGTCTCGACTTCTATTTTATTTTCTCTTTGATTCGATTCTTCTTCATCTCTACTTTTCTTTTGTTTTGTGCACTTCATCCATGAGACACTAATCTCATGGCCTAGGCAAAACTGCGAGGGAGGTTCAACTATTCTCATCCTTAGATTTGTGAGATTTATTTATTTTAATTTCATTGCTTTTCATTATTATTTTATTCTCTTTGTTATTGATTGATTAATTAAGGTTAAATTTACATTTAAACCCTGATTCTTTTGCCAGTGAGTCGTAAGCATCCGTTCTTATGTAATAAGACCACGCTAGTGACAATTGACCCTACCGATTGATTCGCCTCTTTTGGAACCAGGTTAAATAACTTAGGAATATAGGCTAAATCGACGCACTAGTGATCCAGCTTGTCTAGGTGTATTGACTTCACAAAACTCATTGCGACCATCGTGTTAAACCCAATGCGCTTGAGTATAGGGTTATACGATTGATAGGGAAGTAGTCATTGTCGTACTTTGGCTATCGAGATTAGGAAGTGCGATGAACCGCGTACGTTACTGAGTCTATAGCTACACTATGATACTTTTGATTTGCATAATTTACATAGATTTGATAACCAAATCCAATATTTTATCGAACCAAACTTGTATGTCTTGGCCTATGTGTTTTTCATTAATTGATTTTAAAACAATTTTCATTCCTTTATTTATTTTATTGTTACTTAGATTAGTTAATTTATTCATTCTCTCAAAACACCCGTTTTTTTTCTCATTTCTTTTCTTTTTGACCTTAGAAAGATAACAATCCCCATAGGATCGACCATTTACCACTATCTACAAAATAGGTGGTCTAAGTAATATATTTTATTGACGCGTTCGGTGCTCGTCAATATTGAACAAGAGAATAGATTAGGGAAGTGTGAAAGGTTTCATTTTAATATATTTGTACACATTACATGGATAGGACCCCATTATATAGCCCTTTTGGTCATAATGAGATGAAGACCAAAGGGCACAAGTTATACTTACATATAATACAATATTAACTTACAATTAAATAGGTGTTACAAAAGGTTGGGATAGGAAGAGTCATACACTTTCCCATTACATTTACAACACTTTCCTTGGATGACACTTGTTGAGATAATATGCCTCATTAAAACCTCTATTAAGAAAAATCGTGTGGTAAAAAGATTTAGTAAAGAAAAAAGATTACATTGTTATGATCAATCTTTATACAGAGTATGATATTGATAGAATTGTCCCATTAAAAACCTTGCTAGGAAAACCTAGTGAGATAAAATCATAGCCAAGGGAAAAAGAGTACAATACAATAATCAATTTTGAATGGAGTTTTAATACTATTAGGATTACCTCATTAAAAACCTTACTAGGAAAATCCAGTGGGATAAAACCTTATCTAAGGGAAAAAGAGTGCAATGCACTAATCAATTACTCCTTTTGATTCTCCCCCTCGCGTTCACATGAGTGAGACATCTTATACTACATTGCAACAAATCATTGCAATTAATTTAAAAATACAATATCTGGTCTTTTACACTTTAAACATTTTGTTGGTTCTTGTGCATTTTGTTGCATAGGGACATCATTTCTTATATGAACCTTTAATGTTGGAACATATGATTTTGCCACTCTTTTATATTAACACACTTATCAAGTAATTGATTCATAACTTGTTGCTAATGAATGATCATTTAAACTTTAAGTTCATATTAATTTGTACGTGGATCATAATACAACAAACTTGATGCGTTTCAAGCAATTTCACGTCATTCCTTTTGAATTGGCTTTATATCTCCCCCTAACAGTGAGAAAATTTCTTTATCAAAGTGACAATTAACAAAGATTGCTATAAATATATTCTCTGTCAAGGGCCCAGGGCATCTTATAATATGATTGATGGAGAGTTAAATCAATATAAGTCTCATATTGATTTGCCTTAAGATAATCACTAGTGATAAAAAATGTGGTTCCATAAAAGATGTCCATGCGAATTTATAATTTTTCGCATTATATTGATGATTATCGATGATCAAAAAAATCATTCCACATTTTGAATGTTATTAGATCATCTCGCTTTATGATGATATTCGTTTTAATTTGCCTTATGTAGAAAAAGAAAATAAGAATGTATATCTGGGAATCTCATTCTCAGATAACACCAAATTTATATAGATAATTTCTCTATTATTCTGAGTAAAATTCTTCTAGTGCAAGGCATTAACTACATTATAACTATTGTACCAGATATCGTCTGAATATTAGCCTAAGCTAAGTCCAATTTTCAGAAATATTCACTTTTATATCAAAACATAAATTCATCATCTTTATTTAGCTCATGATTTGAATACATCTCAATGTGTCAATTTTAATGAGCCATTTTCAATGATAAAATTCATACTTTTGCCTTTGATTTTGAAGTCATGGTAAAGGTCACCAAAATATTTGGGCATATGACATTATATAATCAGTATGGCTCAATAGCCTTTTATACGTGACATAGCTTGTCACAATTTAAAGCATGCTCATTGTCAATAACTTTACCCATTTATATTTCATGCGGTGCACCACTTTTATTTCACTTTTGGTGAAATTACTAATACGACCTTTACCATATCATTTTCCCTTTTCCACGTCCAAAATTTTATCATTGCGACCATGGTCATTTTATAAACGCAACATATGCTTCATGAAGCTTGACCATTAATTGGACGTAAGTAATATTATAAGTATAATATCTCATTATTTTACTCAGCTACTATGAAGGAAGAAATCAATTTATAATATTCATATTAAATTGATATACGCACTCGATATTTTGTTGCAATAATATATCGAGGCGTATCTCGTGGATTTTATTATATCGACTTATAAATCACATTTCGCACAAACCTCAACCAAGAGGTAATAAAAGTTGCGAGAATTATAATTTCTATTCGATCGATATAAATATTGAACCTTGGGACACAACCACTCATTTCAAGCTTTTTGGAGCATCGCCAATTTTGATTTTATTCATAGCTCCTTAAGGAGAAATGATAATTATAAAGTGATATATTCACTTTTCAAATCTCTATAGAGATATTAGCGAATAAACACTAGCGTTATGCGCACAACCTTGCGTAGATGCTTTATTCATAATTTTAGCATCCAATTTGCCTTGACAAGTGATTTTTGTCAATAATATCATGACAACAAATTCAATCAAGTATAACATTTTTGAAAATAGAGATAATGTAAATAGTTTTCTCTTTTTTGTATGTAAAATACATAATATATGATTAAATAAATATCCAAAATTTGATTATTTTATACACAAAATATACTACTTATATGAACCGATGGGACGATGATGAAAATCTACTTAACAATCATGCCTCCTCGAATTGGATAACCCGTCTCCTTTTCAATGTTTAGCTTTACCGGGGACAAGACTTATCCACTATCAACTCAAACTTACATTATTATTCGTATTATAAACAAGAAAATAATTAAAAAAACCAAAAGATCAAAAAGGTTATTGGTTTTGTATAGTGTAGGATAAATAATAAAGGGCATAATGGTCATTTCGCTACCCTATTAATCAAAAAACAAAATCGAAAGCAAGGGTATCGTCCCATTATTCATCGTCTTCCTCATCGTCCCTAATAGTTAACCATCTCTCTCCTCTTCGTCTCTTCATTGATTTTATCTCTTTTTATCTCTCTATGTCTTCGTCTCTCAATTTCGTCATAGTTTGGATTGGAAAAGAGAAAACGTGGTCACCATGGTGTGTGACGATTTGAAGATGAGTTTCGATTTGATTTTCGGTTTTGGTGGAATGTTTTGTGTTTCAATTTAAATTCGAAGATAGAAGATTTTTTGTTGTTGGTTGTGTGGATTGAAGGAAAAATGAGGAGGTGAGGGATTGAGTGGAATAAAAGAAATTAAAAAAAAATGGTGATGAGAGGAGAAAAAAGATGTTGATGAAGAAGAAAGAAAGATTGAAAGACGATGGGGGGAGCTTGAGCTCCCCCCGCCCAACCTCTACGGGGTTGGGCATCCCAAATGATAAAAAAACAAACAAACAAGCTACATAACGCAGAACAGAGAGGAGGTTGAAGACGATGGGTTGATCCCCAAATCGGGACCAAACCGGGCCCGTTCAGGGATTCAAACCCATCTTTAAGGGTGTGTTTGATAGCAAAAAAATTTTTCAATGAAAGGAACGAGACTCGTTTGGTTATCCTTTTCTCGGTCATGAGTTCTCACTACTATTTACTTACCACTTTGGAGAACATTATCCGAAAGTGATTCGATAATGAAATGGGATGGATTCACAATTGCATTTAAATTCCTTGGTTTATATTGTTTGTTTAATCTCTTGGATTATTATGCATTTGATTATTACAGGTGTCTTGGATAGTGTAGGATTTACTTATCGACATTATCGAATTTTATAATTAGGTAATGATGAGTTCGAGCGTTAATGACAAAGGAAAGGGGAAGCTATCGATTTTATGTGACTTCATTGGTTCTTTTTTCTCTATGTATGTATTTTTTTGAATATTATATATTGTATAAATGAGTTTTGGGTTCGTGTGCGATTATGATCTATTTTAGAGTTTTCGTAATGATTTTGAGACGAATTGGAACATTATGGAGCTAAGGTAGTAGTGGATTAATGTGTTTGAAAACTTAAAATAGGTTAGAATGAATATATATAATTTTGTGATTGCGATATATATGTTATAGGTGGATTATGAGTTCTTCAGCATTTTCACTAAGTTGAGCATGTTTTGTTGAAGATTTTTGAAGGCCGGGAGTTCTGGTGTAGGCTTAAAAATAGAGGAGGTGCTATCAAAATTCTTTTATGGAATCTTGAATATAAACTAATCAATTTATGAACCTTGAGGTTTAAGATGTACTTTTTAAATCTTTTGTGGTTAATAAAGTTTCATATTTGATGATTACGATATCATAATTTTATTCATTTATTGATATGGCGTGATTAAGGTGCCAGATTATAAGGGAAAATAAGGTAATCTAGGCCAGTCAGATGCCCTAATTAGGTGGGGTCTGACAACGTTAGTATCAGAGCGTAGGATTCTACAAGAATCATTTTGATTGAAGTTAAGTGAGTAATTAGTTGCGAAGTAACGCGACGGAATATGGATTAAAAAGTTTAAAAACTTTATGATTGTGTTTTTTGTATTTTATATTATCAAGAAATCGATGGATATAGTTATAATGAACCACTTTTCTTGGAGTTTTTCATTGCAGAACATTATGAGTGGACAACTAGAGTCGGGTTAGGGATATGGTAAGGGCAATAGGGATCCAACACGTATGGATCCAAATATGTTTCAGAACCTAGTGGGATAGATGGTGGAGTTATTGAATATCTTACGAGCACGAGGTGGCGGCCAGCACCTATGGTTCGTATTGCTCAGAAGTTCCTATCGCTACTCCAGTACTTAGGAGGAGCAAGCTACCTCTCGCAATGTAGTCCGATAGTGAACCGGTTGTTGCCATTCCAGTTTGGGTGATCAAGTTGTTGTTAGTGAAATGCCTCGGGAGGAAAAGCGAAGAGAGAGTTTAGGAAGTATGATCCTATGAATTTCTATGGTGAGTTAGATTTGAGGACTGTGGAGACTTGGGTTCTCAATCACGAGAAGCTTCTTAACATGTTGGGTACAGGTGAACATTTAAGAGCTTCGATATCTTCATATTATTTATAGGCCGATGCTGGGATTTGATGGAGATCTCTACATTATAAGCATCCTGTATTCAAGACTTGGGCTGATTTTCTCAAAGAGTTCACTGAGCAATACTTTGATGATAGAATGATTTTGTAGAAGAAACTAAAGTTTAATAGTCTAGTTCAGGGAGACATGTCATTGGCTCAATACAATTCTTAGTTTAGTTACCTTTTGAGGTTTGCTAGGGAGTCGAGAATGATAGAGAATGAGAAGATGCGCAAGTACATGTATGGGTTATAGGAGGAACTTGGCACTACCATATCGACAACTAAACCAAACACATTGCGGGAGGTTTGAGATAGGGCCACAACTTATGTGACTACACATAATTTTCAACGTGAAGATAAAGGCGCAACTAAGTGGAAGATCGTGTGGCTGCGAGTCGAGCGACACATTTCAAAGCACGGGTTCGAGATCAAGAGGCGATTATGCAGATAAAGGCGCAACTAAGTTGTAGAATGTGTTGCCCACCATTGGGCAAACATCATGTAAGGGCGTGATAAGTGCAGGGAGTCTTGATGGGGTCTTACTAATGGTTGTCACATACTTTTTTAACAACTTTATTTAAGCATGTATTAAACAATAAAGTAGGTCTTGTTCTTGGTTTTCTTTTGGAAACTTGAACTACGTTTTCCTTTTGTTTCCATTTTAGTTTGGCTATTAGGGAGTTGGTATCCCAAGTAGGTTTAAAAAAGTTCTACAGTCAGGTTTTAGTGCTCTACGCACCAAATAGTTAATCTGGGGTATCTACCATTTCTTGATGCATTATGGTGCAACTTTTTTTTACTCAACTTTACTGTCATGTATTCAATAAGAATACCATTTCGATGCTCTATTGAAAACATTATACGTACTTTACTGTGATTTGTTTGATGTAAGAATAAGAACATTCAAATTAACAACTCCCTGAAATGGGGAAAACAATATCCAAAGAACTATGAAACAACATAGGAGTACAAAGTTCGATTGACTACGTATCAGAAGTGTCAATTACAAAATAACAAACCAACAAGGATCCAACCAACAACCAACAAACCAGAGAACAAAATATTTACTACACTAAGATCCAAATCAGTATTCATTACTAAAACGATAGGACGATAATCCAACTATAATAGTCCCTAGATGACAATCTACACAACCTTCAAACCTCTACACTCTTCTTCAAATCCCTCATTCTAATGATTGTTGTTGTTGTTTTAGAAATTTTATGCATACCACTAAGCGTCAATCGCTCCGTGAATAATGTCGAGAACTCCATCTCAACCTCACTTTCTCATTCCTTATCGGATGAACATCTACCGTTTCCTCCAGTAACTATTCCCTTTCTCACATTGACAATTGCAATCACTTCCACCATAACTATCTCTTTGCCTTGTGTTTGAATAGGTTAGCATGTTGGGCGAGAGCGTTGATAGTTATCCCAATCAAAGAACCCACACACCTCCTTCCCAATATTACATGAGACCATAAAAGGTCGATTCTTCTTAGGGCCCTCCTTCTTGACTCACCTTTTTCCTAGGAAACCACTGAACACTTTGGGCAAGGCTCATGCAAAGTGCGCATGAGTCTTCAAAGTGGGTCGAGGCTACACAGCCTCCAACAACGTTTGTCATTCTTTATTGACATACCTAACAAGTAGAATACTTAAAAAGGAAAACACAGACACTTAAAACCCTAAAACGGAATTCAAAAATAAAATCCTAAAACACAAACCTTAAGGGTGTGTTTGATAGCAAAAAAAAAGAAAAAAATCATAGAAAATTGTGTGATTTTTCAATGTAACCGTTTTATTTAGTTTTTGATATAATTGTAACCCTACAAAAAACCCACGTTTATATTTTCTTCATTTTTTTCTCTTGTTTCGGGGTGGAAATTCGGGATTTTCTATTGAACGAATCCCACCCAAACTCGGTCTCCTTCTTCTATAAGAACTAGTCTACTCATGGCCGCAACTATCTCCTCTTAAATCTCTTCCCGCAACTATCTCTTCTCAAATCTCTTCCTTTATAAACTCCAATAAATTTTCTCTCAAATCTCACTTGATTCTCAACAATTCACTTTTGCCTATGTGATCTCCTCCCATCTTGAGAACTTGAGTTTCTCACTTTCTTCTCAACAATCTCCTCCCAACTCAAAAACTTGATTCTCGGTTTTGCGTTGTCATTGTCTTTGTTGCAATTATCGGCTTATTAGAGTTGATAATTTTTTGAAAACTTTGAACGAACATAGAGGTATGTTCTGCAAGCAAAATCTCAATTATAATGTGGTCACTTCTTTTCTTTTGTTTATAAGATGTTAGCAAAGCTAATTCTACTTCATCAATTTGGTTGATGCCTTGCTTAGAAAGTGCTTGATTATTTGCCTATGTGAGATTCTTGTCTCAGTAAAGTGATTGATTAAATGCTTTATATATGTATGTAAATTTGTAAATTACAAGTTACGAGACAGCAAAAATTTATGTACAAAATATCAAAAGTTTTGAAAGTGAAGATCAAACATATCATAACCAAAATGCTACTATTTATTGGCGGTGCACTTATCCCATGTGCCCACCCAAAAAACGTCCCATCTATGGAGTACACCGCTTGTAGGATGCACAAATTATTTTATTAACGCCACTAAAAAGATTGGTTGTCACTTAGGTACATAACATGTATCCTCATTGAAGCCATTCAAAACGTTCCAACCACCTCACTTCCCCCTATTAAAGATATTCTCACTTCCTCATTACGTTGTAGATCTTAGTTTCTTCCATGTAATTTCCCCCCCTGCCACTCTTTTGAATCATGAGATCTTTAGCAAGGCCTCATGTCATGCAAACCACACTGAGCGCTGATGTGGGTACTCCTCAAAGCTCGACACTAAACTATGGTCAAGAACTTCACGAGCTATGTTCCTAAGCCCGCTTCTTCCTCCTAAAAGATAAATAAAGATACACAAGTTGTAAACACTCACACAAATGGATGCCTCCACATAGGTAAAATAAGCATTCATGAGATTAAGGTGCTCTGCATTGTAACCATCTTTGCCACTTTGGACCAAGCATCACGAGAGAACATGAAAAACACCCCATCAAAGCGTGTACCTTCGTGTGCAAACCATCATCAACCCGCATCAATGAAGATCCCATTTTTGATTAAATGCTTTATTGATTTCATCTCAACTGGTACTCATTCTAGAAAGTTGTAGTAGCAATTCAAATCAAATAAAAATGGAGTAACATGAAGGTAGTCTTAAGGTTCTCTTTTCTTGGATGGGGACATTAGCAATGAAGTGAAATGTTCTTAAAGTAGGTTGTCTTAAGGTTTTTGTCTCTAAATTTGCATTACTGCACCTAAATGGTTAAAAAATGCGATCGGCCTTAATAGTGTTTTCTAATCTAGATTCATATCACCACTTATGATTCCTTCTAAAGCATTTGTATGTTTATGATTGGGCGACACACTTTTGATAGAAACATTGCCTATATATAAGATGCACACTAGGATTTGCGCATCCTAATCTTGATGCACGATGCCATAGAATCGAATAAATGTATCGACAACAAATACACCAAATATGCATGTTAAAAAGCTCAAAAGTATGTTAATTAACTAGGAGTATTTCTTAGCTTAAATTGTCCATTTCTACCTATCTATAAGTGTCAGGGAATTCTTGGGTACTTGGTGAATTAATTTGAAGGTGTGCTTCAAATACTCTTTTGGTCTTTTAAGGCATAAATTGTTGTATTTATGTTGAAGAAATAATTCACCTAAGGAAGGCTTTATTTTATTTTATTTTTGAAAACTAAGGAACGCTTTATGAACATATATTGACAAAAAAAGTATATAGATTGATATAGAGATGGAAAAGATGCATGGTTGGCAACCGTCGGATTTCGATTGATATTCGAATGAGTTCTTTATATGAGTATATTTGTGTAAAACACCCAAATGGGCACTTGATCAACATTAATCGCATGATTCTTTTGAAGGAAAAAAAAAAGATTTTAACCATGATGAGAAGTATGCATTTCATATGGCTTCATAATTAGGGGCACTTGATCAATATCAATTGCACATGATTCTTTCGTATATTTTGTTTTTCTAAATATTTTACATTTATGAGTTACCTAACTGATGAGTTGTGTACCTGCATAGCTTTATGATGTGACGTTCACAATATAATGGCTAAACTAAGTCTTGTTAAAAACATAATAACTATCCTAGCTAGGGGTGGGCAAACCGCGGTTTGGTGGTGAAAACCACCAAACCGCGACCAAACCGAGGGTCTACGGTTTGGTGATTTTCCAAACCTCCACCAAATCGCGAAAGTTGAAAACCGAACCAAACCGAACCGCGGTTTGCGCGGTTTGGTCGGTTTGGTTTCGCGGTTTTCAACTTTTCATGCACTCTATTTTCGAAAAAAAAAAAACAAAAAAAAAAAAAAAAAAAAAAAACAGCAAGAGAGAAAAAACAGCAAGCATTAAAAAAAACAGCAAGCAAATATAAAAAAAAAAAAAAAAAGCAAAAAGAACCCAAAAAAAAACAAAGAGCTGTGTGAGTTAACAAACATTGGAGCTCAAACTCTTAACATATGTTACATATATATCCGAAATAAAAAAAAACACACTTTTTGTTTCACTTCCAAAAACTCAAGGAACCGCAATAGTAGCCGCTACCAAGGTGAAGCACAAGCCCAAAGTTGTGACATGGGCAGTGTATGGAGTCACTTCTTATTCATTTTGCTTGGTTTGGTTGTTCTTCATTCCTATGTGTTGTCTCGAACTTCCCGAAAATCAAATGAACACAATGATCGACTATCAAAACTAGTGGGCATCAATAGTTGGAGCAACACATCAGATCCTCCAGTCCATGTTCATGGAGAGGAGTGACTTGCACACAAGTCATCTAAATTGGCACCTTGTGTGAAATTCAAGTCTACCAGGGATGCCCTCTTTGTCAAGCTTCACTTCTTCCTCAATAGCATGACGGTTTTGTCTTGAGATATTTGCAACATTCACATCTTGACTATTACGTTCACGTCAGACTGTCTTCATGGTATCTTCATTCTTATCTCGGTGCAACCAAAGTGAAGAAGTCTCAATATGAAGAAGGAAATCATCTAAGAATGCGAGAAGATTGAGCACATTTCCAAAGATACAAGAAGCATGAATGAGTTTGTAATCTAAAGCAATCAACAAACCAGACACAATAGTGAACAAGAGAAAACCATATATTTAAAGAATCGATCATGCACAATAATCCAAACCTATACATTCTCGCAATTTTTTGTTTCAGTTCCTCTTTCACAACTATTTCCAGTTACACAAGCACCCATTTTTCAAACCGAAATAATCGAATCACCCAACGCCAAACTATAGCAACATGAACCTAATTAATACAGCTTGTTCTAGTCCGACCTATTTTAATTAATAGATAAGATAATCTTATCATGAAAGGAATATGGCAAGTCATCCCTCCGCATTTTCTCGCAATTTCTCTCTTCACTAGAATCTAGGTAACAAGGAAACCAAAGATAATTTTAATCCGTATGAAACTCAAGAATAAGCATCTAAGTGGCAGTTTCAAAATGAAAATGAACATGCAAATTTGCAATAGAAGCATTTCAAATAGAAACCAAAACCACTAATATTAAATATTAGGTGCATGTTTGTTCAAACATTACAACCGTAAAATAGATCTTCGAAAAGAAAGAGCAAAAAAAAAAAAAAAAAGAGCATCTTGAACATACCTTGTTGTGTAAACCCTCGCGGCAAGTGTGGTTGCTCCCCCGACACTCGAAACACACTATCTCGAGAGCTACTACGAAACTTCGGATGGTGACCGCACTGATCAAGTGAGGAGTTGGAGACGGGGGGAGGAGGAGCGGCGGGATCGCCTCGATCAAGTGAGGCGTGGGACGAGGATGCTCGTTCGATCTCGGCGGCGGCGGTGCAGGCAGAGCGCGGTGAGAGGTACGGGAGTGAGGAGCGGTGGTAATCGGTGAGGAGTTGGAGACGGGGGGAGGATCGGGGTGGAGAGGGCCGACGTCCAGTGGGGGGGGAGGGAGGCGGTCGAGGCGTGGGAGAAGGATTGCGGTACGTGATCGGTGAGAGGAGTTGGAGACGGCCGAGCGGCGGTGATTTTGGATGAACGAGAGCGTCGAGACTGGAGAGGAAGAGGAGATTTTGGATGAACGAGAGCGGCGGTGATTTTGGTTGGTTTTTAGGGTTTTTGCCTTTTTGGTTAGTATTTACCAAAATGCCCTCGGTTTGGTTAAACCGCGGTTTTCCCAAAACGAAAACCGCGACCAAACCGCAGAATCGCGGTTTGGTCGTTTTCCAAACCGCGACCAAACCGCGAACTTTAAAAACCAGACCAAACCGCGCGGTTTGGTCGGTTTGGGCGGTTTGGGCGGTTTTTCGAAAACCGCTGCCCACCCCTAATCCTAGCTCCTTCCAAGTTACTACATAACTCATTGAAATGATGCTTAATCCTTGTTAGGGAGCTTATAGTTTAGAGTTTGTTTCGTGGATTGGTTTATGTCATGCCCTCATTGATTAAGTTTACATTTACTTAGATGCCTAATGAAGAAGATAGAAAAAAAAAACAAAGCCTATAATGCTACTCAATTATGTACGGCATCGTAACTCGTTGAACATAAACCTCGAATGAATAGAGATGAAGAAAGGAAACTAATATTAAATTATTTTTACAAAGAGTCCGAAAAAAATTGTAAGGATCAGTTGCGATTGAAACGAGGTCCATTCAAAGAGCTTTGCAGTTTTCTTCGTACGCATTGGCTAGTTAACGGACGCAGTGTAAACGTAAAAAAAACAAGTAGCTATGTTTTTGCTGATAGTTAGACACGATAATCGAAATAGACGAACAAATTTTGAATTTATTCGTTTTGGTGAGACAATTAGCCACTACTTCCATGTTGTTACAAGAGCTCCCATTAGTATGTACAAAGGCGTAGTCAAGCCTGCAAATATAAATACTTCTCCAAAAGACAAAGAATCGAACCCAAGTGCTTGATATCGCTATTTTGAAGTAATGAATTTAATTAAGATTTTTTAAGTTTGTCTTGTAAACACTACAAAAAAAGCAAATCGAAACGGAAATTTCCGTCTCTCGATTTGCATAAAGTGGCTCCAACTCCAAGCAACAACATTGGGTCGCATTTACATTCTAACAGAAGCATATCTTCCAGGAATAAAAATGTGCCAATGACTCAACAAGATAAACAATGGCAATTTTCCAATCACCACTATAACTCAAGAATCCACAAAGATCAATAACAATTAAATAATGCTTGCGATTAGGGGTGGCAATTCGTATCAGCGAGTCGTAAACGTGTCGAGTCGTAAACGTGTCGTGTCTCATATAATGCAAACCCATTACATGACATGTTTATTAATCGTGTTAATCGTTTTCGTGTCTAAGTGGGTTGTGTGTTAAACATGTCGTGTAATCGTGTCACCCACTTATTAAATGTTATATTTAAAAATTTTATTTTATTTAAACTTTTATAATCAAGTTACTATTTTTTAAAAATATATTTAAATGATTAAATTCGAACAAACATACTAAATAACCAATAAAATATGATGTGGTTGTATATAGTCGTTAGTTTTACTTTACTTTTTCATTCAAGTCTTTATTACTCTTAAAAATAAAGCAAAAATGACTCGTAATAATAACATAAACAAAATTATAAGAATCATCTAAAAAAATATCTAAATTTTAATTTGGCGAAAAGTTTTATTTTTTCTTAATAAATAATTATTAATAAAATCTAAAACATAAATAATATATTAAAAGTAAAATGAATATTTCCTCTCAAATATAAAATAAAATATGATAAAAGATGTCTATAAATAAAATAAATAAATCATGCTATTAACATGCATTCAAATAAGTGAATTTTGTATCAATCTATTTATTATACAACATTTATTATTTATACATTATTCTTTAGTCGTGTTAAGCGAGTCATAAACGAGTTGAACAGGTTGACATGTTAATGACTCGTTTATTAACCGTGTATAAACGTGTTAACATGTTTATGACTCAGACCCACTTAAGTCAAACCCACGACATGTTTATTACGTGTCGTGTCGTGTTAATCGTTTCATGACCCAAATTGCCAACCCCGCTTGCGTGAATGAAATAATGTTATGGGACGATGTAGCATAAAAAAAAAAAAAAAAAAAAAAAAAATCAGCAAACAAGTAAATAATCTTTAACCCCAAAGAGATAACTTGACAGCACCTTTGCTCCTCATTTCCGTTGAAAAGCGTAAGCGCTCTGTATCATCGCATCCCTTCCAAACCCAAGCTCGGCGAGCTTTGCAACTTTTGCTTCAAAATCGTGGTGGTCAGCGAAAAATTATAATTTATACAAAGTGGTTTCGCAAAGCAAGTCTAGTAAATGATCACCAGAAAGAAATTTTTTAAGTTGAAAAGCAAATGTTATGCGTAATGTAATTTATCTAAGATGAAGAGTATTCTCAACTGAATGAGGAAACTGAGAGGATATGACATTGGCGGTTGTGATGATATTCTTTTTTTTTTTTCCTTTTACCACAATAAAATTGAGTACAATCCAAATAAAGAAATAGATGAAATGGTTATTGCACTCAATCACTTGAAATACAATTTTTATTGACACCTTAGTAACTGGAAGAGTTTTATTTAGTAAGAAAGCTAGACATTTTACCTGTGGTGTGCTCCCACGAGTTGCTCCTGCAAAAAGAAAGCCCATCCTTGATTAACTTTAGTTTCAAAATTTAAAAAAAAAATAAAAAAAATGAGCCAACGGCCAATGTTCATGGAAAGAGAAAAGTACACTTGTGGGAATGCAAACAGGCAAAAATGATACTTAGGGTATTTCTGTTGACAGTAAAACGTGTATAGTGAAAAATATGAAAGCCACAAGCAAGCATCTGATAACTACCAGAAGACTGTCCACCACTTTGTTCTTTGTCATTCTTCCCTTTTGATACAGAAGTTTCCTGAATTACAAAGAAACAACGTGAGATTATTGAGTTAAGGGTAAAAATTATACTATGAAACATTAAAAATGCCAGTGGAATAAATCTACAGCGGCAAGGCTGTGACTCTGTGAAGAAGTTCTAAGGAAATAATGTAGAGCAGATACCACAACTAATAGTATTGAACATTATCTTATACAGATTACCTGAGCTCATTCATGCAAGAACACAGTGTACATACTCAACAAAATCAGATAATTCAGAATTTACTTACAGGAGCTGAACCGGATTCTTTATTTAAATATAAACCAAAAAATAAAAAAAATCCAAAATCGAAACCCTAGAAACCAAAAACAAAACTCACATCGAGAATCCCCAGCAAGTCGTCGACCGAGCTGGGGGTCGCCGAGGCGCGTCCCGGCTTCGTTGAGCTCGAGCTCCAGTTCCTGGTCCGTCATTTCTCCGAATCCCCGCAGACCCTTCAAAACCCTATCGATCGCGAACTCGATTTCAGACTCCACGCCTCATCAAAGAAAGCCTAGAACGAAAAAAAACCCTATAAACCAAGACGGAATCGGAGGGGACTAAATCCAGGGTTTGGTACACGAAATCAGGCGAACAACATGGCTATTGGTAAGAGTGAGAGCAGAGAGGTGCGAGAGAGAGAGAGCAGAGAGCGGCAACGGTGAGAGAGAGAGAGCGGTGACGGTGAGAGAGAGAGAGAGAGAGCAGAGAGCGGCAACGGTGAGAGAGAGAGAGAGCGGTGACGGTGGTGAGAGAGAGAGAGCGGTGACGGTGAGAGAGAGCGGTGAGAGCTTCGTTGAGAGAGAGAGAGCGGTGAGGAAGAGAGGCTTGTTGAGAGAGAGAGCGGAGAGAGATTTTAGGGAGAGAATGTATTTTGTGGTTTGTCCCATATTTTTGAATCATCGAGATCGAAGCCGCACGAATCTCGAGACTAATTGACTGTTGAAAAAAATGAAAATTTTGGTGGGAATGTTGGCGCCATTTTTTAGAGACGGAATTAAATCCTGTCTCTATTTCCGTCTCTATTTCCGTCTCCGATTCGTCTCAATTCCGTCTTATTCCGTCTCTAACTTTTTTTTTAGCAACGGAAATTATTTCCCTTTCTAATTCCGTTTCGATTTGCTTTTTTTTTGTAGTGAAATAACATAATAATAGATTATAATAATTTGTTGATATAAACTAAATAAATATAAAATATTAGGATGCGATCGGAGCATTAGATGGAACTCATTTTCCATGCACAAAGATCGATTAAAGAGCAAATAAACTACCGCAATAAAAAAGGTTTTACTTCCCAAAATGTCTTAGTGGCATGTACATTTGATATGAGATTTACATACGTACTTGCCTTAGGTTGGGAGGGCTTGGCTCATGATGGTCGTATATTAAGTGATGTTGTTAGGCCAACTCGAGTGGATAAACTAACTATACCACCAGGTTGGACACATTTTGTATAACATTTGAATAAGCATTATTTTTATTTTTTTGTTGTCGTGATACTTTCAACTAATTCCAACTACTATGATATCTTTTTAATGTAGGAAAATATTGTTTGGTTGATGTTGGGTTCCCTAATGTTCCTGGATTTTTAGCACCTTATCGCGGTACAAAGTATCACTTAAAAGATCAAGTAGGTCGTACACCTAGAAATGGAAGGAGTTGTTCAACTTTCGACATTCGTCCTTGCATAACGTAGTAGAAAGGACAATAGGGCTTCTAAAAAAATGATTTTCATTTTTGCGGCACGAACCATTTTATGATGTCAAAACTCAATCAAATGTCATTTTAGCATGTTGCGGATACACAATTTTTTGAGAGAACAAGATCCCAAGACCTTTGTGAAGATGATGAAGATATATATGAAGATGAAGAAGATGATGATAGCGCATAAGAAGATAATATTTTCATACATCAATATCCAATTTGGATATATAAACAAGATGCATTGGCCGAGTTAATGTGGAATGAGTACCACTAGCCTAGACAAGCTTATCGACTAGTTTTAGATGAAATTATATATAATGTTGAGCATATGAGTTGGTACATAGTTTGTATGAATTTCTTATTACTTTAAATTTGATTTCTTTGAAATTTTTCTTAATTAGTAGATTGTCATATATAGTCTTATGTTACATCTTCATATATAGTTTGTCATTTTTTTTGTTAAAAGTATATATACCTTTAGTATCTTATAAAAACAGAGATATGGAAGAATCAATTGGGAGCGTAAAAGAAAGGGCAAATGAGTTGGAACGACCTCATGGATAAGATCATGCTTGAAATTATTTTGGAAGAGTATGGATTTGGCGGGTAATTCATGGAAACCCGAGGTGTATACTCGATTTTTCCTAGAGTTGCTAAAACAATTAAAACAACAAGTACACATAGCTAATGTGAAGCTAGAATCAAAACATTGAAAGCCAATTACTTTCTAGGAGGTAATATCTCAAAGTGGGTTCTGATGAGATCTAGATATACACTTGTTACAAACAGATGTTTTGACATGGAAATAATATCTTCTGGTACATTTTAGGTTTTGTTGGAATATACAATTGTATTAGTGATTTATATTAACTAATTATATCTTTTTGTGTGTTGGTGTGTATGTTTGTATGTCACATAAACATCTAGAAAAATAATCATATCGTAAGAAGTGCGTGTCATACTACGATGAGCTATCCGTCGTATTTGGAGATGATAAAGCTACTGGAGGGAATGCAATGACTGGTAATGAGGCAAACATAGAATTGCCTTCTTTGGAAAAATTGGTGAGTAACTTTTGTAGAGTAAATGATTGCTTATTTAATATTACACTTTTTCATTGTACATCTCCCTATTGACTTTGAATGATTAATTATTCTCGTAGAATAATCCATGTCTTATAGTTATGCTATTTTTTTTGTAGGCAATGTAGAGAAGTCACTCTCAACTAAAGAAGAAAAGATGAGGTGAACACTCGTCATCCAGTTCAACTCGTATGGCATCAAATGGCCAGAGAATTAAAAAGAAGAAGAGTAGTAGCGTTGATACTACCGAGCAAGGACTAACTGCAATTTGCCAACAAACTAGTAGATCCATTTGCACACACAGATTGTGCACGTCTTTCAAAAAGCTTCGTAGTATTCCCTGAATTAAGTCAAGAAGACGTAATGCGTGCCATGCTTTTATTGGGAGGTGAAGTTAAGGATACGAATATATTTTTTGATTGGATGAAAACTTGAAGAAAGATTGGGTGATTTTATATTTGCAGAGAAAATTTTAGATTACTTTTAGAAGCTAAAACATAAGTTTTTTTTTGAAAAATCTTTGAAACATTATTTATTTTCTTTCATTTATGTTAGTTGTCAATTAATTAAATTATTATGATTATTTTGAGTTCATTAATTTTTTTCAAGATAGTTGTTGTCGATTCAATTTCGGTGCGTAACCTTGATTAATTATCTTCTTAATTTAATTTTGGTTCGAATTCGTGAGATCGAAGAAAAATCTAGTAGAAAAATGAAAAAATTCATTATCTATCAAACAAAGAAAATTGAAAAAAAATTTCTTATGTGCAATCAAACAACAATGAGAAATTCTTTTAAGAAAATTCTCTCTAGAAAATTTGCTAAAGTAAATACTTTTTTCTCATTGAAAACTTCTTTGCTATCAAAGACACCCTACGTGTAAACCAAGAACCATACAAAGATAACAACAATGCAAACTTAAAAAAAAAATCCAAAAATGCAAAGCCAAACACTAAAACCCCCAAGACCAACACAAACCCTACAATAGCAACTATCCAATTTAATTATTATACCCCGAACACATAAAACACACCATAAACCCTAAAACCAACAAATCCACATTCGAAATGGTGAAACCCTAAAAAACTCTAGTGAAGGTAAACCCGAAACCTAAAAACCAACAACTCAACTTTTAAAATTGTGAAGCCCTAAAACACATCGAAATAACAATGAGGATTTTGATTTTCAAATTTCAATTTTGAAATTTGAAACCGGGTGACAAAGTGTTTTTTCCGTATCGATGTTACGAAATTTATTTAAAAAAACAAATTTAATCGCGCTTTTAGTCTGTTAAATGATCGCTACTTGACAATGGGTCGGACCCATGTCCAAATTTCAAAGTTGGTGCAACGAACTGGGTCACTAAATCATTTTAATTTCCTATATTATTTATATAATAATAAAAATATGCAACTTACGTTTTTAATCAATATTATGTCTATAATTAAGCTTCTTTTGACGTTACAAATTTGATGAGAATTTGTATTTATAGTGAAAGTTGGATGGTTCACCCTCAAGCCTATAAAGAACACTTGTACCATCAAACAATTTGTAGAATGTTTGGAGCTTACGAGGTGATAATATCATAGTATGATTTTAGGAGACTAAAGGCTTCTACACAATTCTTACATGGAGCCATTTTGCAAAGAACATGTATTGCCTTCATCATCTTCATGTTCCTACACTTAGCACAAATTTACTTTATGTTTCTACTTCTACTCATGCTAACCACGTCTCATTTGAATTTGAATTCTTTAATTCCTTATTGTTTTGGAATCAAGGATATTCTCACGAAGGATTTGCTCCTCAAATGACATATTGAGCTCATGTGTCATCTATTCCTAAGCAAGCTTTTCTTTCTAGTCTATATATCCACTTGGCATTCCACATTTGGGTCTCGCTTGCAAATAAAAGTGTCATCGAATTAAATTTTTAGTTTATATCATGCTTGTTTTATTAGTAAAAGTCACAAGTTGTCTTTTCTCGCATCCCGTATCCTGTTATAAGGCACAAGGTCCATTAGACTTGGTGGTTCCATAATAAGTATATTCGGAACTACTAAGATTATATTCATGATCTATCAACTACGTGTATTTATCTTATATTTGTATCTATCTTGTGGTTGTAATTAACTTTCTCTATATATTGTACATTCCTAATACAAATAACACATTCAATTGGCAACAATCTCATTGTTATTTTAGCCTCTTCTTCATGATACTAGCATTCTCACTTTGGTTAGGATTGCTGAGAAATAGATATATAGATTTATTTTTGCAACTACTTGTATTTATCTTATATTTGTATATATCTTGTAGTTGTAATTAACTAACCCGGCTTTGTACGCAAAAAACACTCACTACCTTAACTTATCATTTTTTTTTGGCACTAGTAAAGTTATATCATTGTCTCTATTCAATGTATATAGCTCATATCTCGATATAGATATAGTCATATAGACATAAAAGAATTGTACGTAGATTAAGATATAGTTGTCTCTGTTTAATATATATATATATATCTATTAAACACTATTACTATTAATATTCAACCACGTCTCGATAATTCATATTCCTCTCGCTTTTCTTTTATATTCGGTTTCGCCCAATACCCGATCTCTCGTGTTTTCTTTTTTGAGTTATTTTTGTGTTTGTTGTCTTTATCGATCGTTGAAGAAGCCTATATTATTAATAAGATTGATACACCTTTTTAATATTCTCTTTTGCTAATTTTTTGTCTTTTGATCGATTTGCCCACCTAGATTACTTGTTAAAATAGTCTACCACATATTTTTTATCTTAAAAAAAAAATGATATAATGACTGATGAAAAATATATATTTCAGGATAAGATATATATATATTATCCTTATATATTTTTTATCCTTATATATATATCATTTAAAACAGGATAAATAGATATATTTTTTATCCTTATCTCATTCAAATGTTATATATCAATTAAAACAGGATGAATGATGAAAAATATATATTTTTTATCCTTATATTTTTTAAAACAGGATAGGATAAATGATATATATATATATATATATATATATTTTTTCCTTATATTTATATATATAAGATATATAGTATGATATATATAGATTTAAAAAAAGTAGCCTACCAAAAAAATATCCATATAGCATGTATGTGTAGAAAACCGAAATCCAATTTCGTTACCCAATATTTTTTCTCGATTTGGTCCTACTTTTTCTATTTTCTTGAGATATCTATTTTATCTTCAATCCCCATTCATCACAACCCCATTGGAGATGCTCTTGCATTACAATTCTTGAAAAATGAAAAATTATTACGAGAACAACGACCTTATCGTGTCTCTCTCATCCGTGATTTCTCCAAAAAAGAAAGAAAGAATGCATGCGTTAATTTAAGGTTTTCAATCCAAAATCAGTTTTAAGATAATCTTTCGAATATTTTTAGTTTGCTAATTAAGAATTCTTTAGAGAATCTGTATTAGACAAAATCTTGTATTAGATAAACCCAAACGAGAATCAGTGGTTGAATGTCAGCATAGGCTGAAAACTCATTGAATACACTATGACACAATCTAATCAAACGCATATTTTTCAAGATTTGTTATCAAATACACCCTTGTATGGGCATGATGCAAGAAAAAATCCCAACCCCAAACAGGAAATACCGCTGGAAAAGACTACAACCGCATCATCGGGCATCGTAATCGTCTACTTTTAAGTATTTATCCGGTTCACTTTGTTCAACATCAATCTATACATTCGATAATCTCAACATGCTATCAGCCAAAGACGAAGAGACCAAGGGAGAGATGAGGGGAGGGGAGGGGAGGGGGGGGGACACTAATGAAACTTAGGCTTCATGAGTTGTGGGTTAACCGCACTAACACCACCCTCATATAACTGCAGATCTGATTTTTCCAATGTTCTGCAAAAGAAAACAAAAATACCTATTCAACTTAAAAATACATGAAATGGGAAGAACTTATATGAAGGAAAGTGTATGAGAGCTTCGGTTGATTTAATTGAGGACCAAGATTCACTATCTATCAGTAATAGTTTAATTATAGAAGCCAAAACCAATATTTATGGTATTGTATCATCTTGCAAGCATAAAATTATACATGCTAACATAGCGAAGATTGCAAGTGAAATAATACAACTTACATCTTTGGCTGATTCCGTGTTGAGATTCTCCTTTCACGAAACTCCATTGTTAAGCCAAAATTTGTAGATTGGCGTTGGACAAAGTGAAGCTGATAAATACATAAGCAAATAAAGTCAACCACAAAGAAGGAAATGGAGATTCTTTAGTATAAACTAAAATAAGCATGCAGCCTAAAGCAACAAAGTAGGCGTAGTTACTATGATTTCTTGCTGTTTCAAAATCACAGATGGAGCTTCTGATGACTAAAAAGTTTTCCTTTGAACAAGTAAGTTTAAAGATCTTAGCTTTATCCTAAGCACAAACCTTTCAGCCATCACGTATTCCAAACAATAGGATATGGTCCTCATTGTTGATCAGCTTGTGACCTTGAAAACACAAGCAGAAATGACTCCATACATGAGACCTGCATAGCCATATTTCGCTTGAAACAAATCAGAAAGCAGAACCTCTGCAGTACAATAACTGCAAAAAAGTAATCAGTTTTATAAATATATTACTTGATCAAGGTATTGTTGTGAGCCTAACAACTTCTCTTTTCTCTTTTTCTTTTAAGATAAAGAACAAGCAACCTTCCTATATTCAAAAAAGAATGCTCGACGGTAATCTTCCAAAAACTCCTTAGGTACCATCCCCTCTTTAATCAATTTATCCCATCTAGCACACTCTATGTGCATCGCATTTGGCTATCCTACTCCCTCCCTCGAGTTGGGAGGCAAGCTCCATATCATTATGGCATAAGCCTTGTACATCTAATAACCTGTTTATGAAGCAACCAAGATGTTTCTGAAGTTTGTGAATATATGAATCTTGAGATCCACAATGCTCTATGGAAGTAACTAGGGTAGGTACATTTCTTTCTATGCCTAAGCTCAAAAGTTGATTGGCGACAAGAACTACATTTCGTGTTCTAGATCTATTAATGCTTTATGGATGGAAACTTGTTCACAAAAATGATTATATTTGATGCTCTATGATCCAGGACGACTGCCAATGATGTGCTCACAAAGTCTTGATCAGTTCGTGTATTTTTTATGATTAAGGCTCACAATTAGGGATGAGCTAGTGGAAACATTTTGGCTTTGAATATATGTTTTCAATTAAACATCTTTAAATCTAATTAAACACATGCCATGATCTTTTCTATAGTATTGAACAAAAAAAATGAAAAATGAAAAACAAACTCCAACTGATTGAGCAGGCAGCAAATTTGTGAACGGGTATTGCCTCGTCTTGATGTATAGTCTTTTGGAGGTCGATGTTTGAAATTCAGAAATTTTCCCTCTATTGTTTTTTTTTTCATTTGCACCATGAATGATAGATTTTATCACTCGTACATCCTTTTAAATGCCATGTATCACAAATAATTGACCCATTTACTACAGAAAACATGAACGGATGGAATTATAATAAGATTGCCATACTAATATCATCAAAGATATTTTTATTCCCTATATGTCATGGTCTTAATCAGTTTGTTGCATTTCTATTTTTCTAAGCCTTACTTATCAGTTAGGATTGCTGAGAGTCCACACTCATTGTACATCTAATAACCTTTTTATGAAGCAAACAAGATGTTTCCCAAGTTTGTGAATATAAGAATCTTGAGATCCATAATGCGCTACAGAAGTAACTAGGGAAGGTCCATCTCTTTCTATGCCTAAGCTCAAAAGCTGATTGGCGACAAGAATACGGGGAGACCTCTAACGCTACATACATCAATACTATCTCTTATTTTACATACATCAATACTGAATATATCACTCTCAAGTTTATGTCACCCTAGCCCTCCCATTTTCATCAACCTTCCATATCTAATCTAAGACTAAAAAGACAAAGCATAGCTCTGAATCCCAAATTCAAATCATTGAAGGCATCAATAAATTAGAGATCCTTTTTATTGATAAGTTATTTACTTTCAAGATTTTCACACAGGGTTCGAGCAAAGAAAAAAATAAATGGGATTACTCTATTCTACACAACAATAGCTGAGAATCTGTTAATGATTTGAAACAATGATGTTACTTTTATCAAATGCCATTTTATTTCTTTTCTCAAGCAACAAAAAATAAAACAATCATCTCCCAAGAACTTAATTAATAGACAAATCAAATATATAGGCAAAAAGAATATACAGAAAATGAAAATAAAGAAAACAATACCAAGAAATCAAAACACGTTCCTCCTCCTTGAGCCTTTGGACAAAGGCATGCTCCACAAATAAAAAATCACATAAAAAAAAAAAAAAAAACACATCAGAACATAACAAGAAAGTACATAGAATTGTTAATGTATCGATAAAAACCCACATCAAGAACCATACAAAAAGACCCAAAAACACAGATATACTAATACATCACTAGAGAACACTAGGAAAAATCCAATATGTGAGGTGTCATTTTAATTTTTAGTTCTATGCGAAACCCACATCAAGAACTCTAAAAACAACCCAACAAACAGAATTAAAAAAGATAAAAAAGAAAAAAAAAAAGAAAAAAAAACAATGGAGACTGGAATTTTAATTATTTTCTCAATATTTATCAAGAACTATTAAAAACCCATATCAAGAACCCCTAAAAAACCTAGAAAGAAAGGAAACCCAGAAGCATAAACCATCAATGGAGACATCAGAAACGAAGGAAACACAGAAGTAAAGAAGAACCATGAACGTACCGAAACATAAGCCACCGTGAGGATCAACGATGGAGAGATAGCAGAGAGGAGTCTGATGGAACTTCTTGTAGCCCGAACTCGAATGGTGCATCTTTCTCAAGGCACCAACCAACCCCATCAAAATCAAAATATTCCTCATTCACGGTGTGCTTCTTCTTTCAACCAAACCCCATCGAATTCAGAGTGAGAATCGAGAGCGAGAGAAGAGTGGCCCAGTGGGATTGATGATTCAGAGAGAAAATACAGAGAGAGAGAGAAAGAGAGAGAGGAACGGGGGATGAGTGCGCAGAGGAGTGTAATCTCTGTTATTTTGTGTTGTGAAGAGCACTGGTTGACGGTGATGAAGATGCCTTTGGAGTGCGCAGAGGAAGGGAACTAAGAATTTCCGTAATTAGAAGAGGGCCGCTAAGGGCACCCCACCGTTTCATGAAGGCACCCAATTTTTTTGTAAAAATTTCAATGAAAATGGAAAAGACCATTTTGCCCCTGTATATATATTGATTCAAACCCTACAAACCATTTTGACAGAAAAAAGGGGCACCCCACCACCAAGCTTGAACCTAAAACGACATTGCGTTTCTTCAACCGTTTATCGATTCTTGCATTGACATCATCCGACAAACGATGTAACAATGTTTGATAACCATATGATGGTTTGAAGGAACTGTTTTTTGTCAACGTAGGGTTTCTCAAATTTTCAGATGTTTTTTTTTTTTGACGCGATTGATTCGGCCTCATGAAGCGAGAGTTATGCACACGTCTCGGCCACCTTCCACCGAGAATCGAATAACGAGTCTCTGTAATGGACAACCAAGAGCTATTCTACATTCTCAGTTGGACATCACCGACATGACATAAACTATACACTTCGACTTACTCGGTGAAGTGGTGACCGAGACGACAATAAAAGTCTCGGTTATGGACAACCGAGAGCTATTTTACATTCTCGGTCATGCTTTGACCGAAACTCGTAAACAAAATCTCTCGGGCCTTTGTGTGGCCGAGAACCACGAACGTCCAATAAATGAACCATTGAATGCACCGCCACACAAACATAACAACTACTCTATCAAATGCAACTTAATTAGACTACCAACGCACATTCAAATGATCGATTTCAACACTATCGATGTGTGAACGAAAAACTTGAACCGAGCCCTAATTTGGATATGAAATCGACCAAAACTCGTAGTCTTCAAACTCAAAAACGTCCTACAACGAGAGGAGAGAGACATAGAGGAACGAATACAACTTAGATTCGGGATTGCTAGGTGGTTCGTTGACGAGAAATGGAGAAAGTCAAGTAAGAGGACGGTGGTGGGGTGCTCTGTTTTGCAGAGGGGTTTTTTGGTGCCCTGGGTAAATTGGTTAGAGGGGTATTTTGGGTATTTCAGTCTAATTTTTTGGTGCCCTGTGTAAATTGGTTAGTGCCCACATTAACTCGGGTGCCTTCATGAAACGGTGGGTGCCCTTAGCGCCCTCAATTAGAATTCGAGTCCTGGTCGCTTTAGCGAGCTAGTAAAGCCAATTAGTGCGCTAATCGGGTTTTTGGGCAGCGCATTGTCTGGGAAGCCAAGTTAGCGCGCTAAGCGGCTAAATTTTGAGTTTTTCCCAACATCTTTAGTAATGGATTGGTTTTGGTTTTGAACATGACTCAAAACCCATTCATAAACCTCGAGAATGACTTGAAATTTTGAGTTTAGTATACCAAACGACCTAGGGAACCTTAAAGGAGAGTCTTTGGGGTTGGGTTTTGATGTGCGAGCGGGTGTTGGCGACTAAGTTTTCATTGCTTCTATTGTAAGTAAATCCATGAGAAATTCACTTAGCATTCTTTCGATTTAAGTATTTTATATATGTTGTTTTTATGTTGTCATTGCGCTAGTTGGGCTTGCTAGACCATTCCATTCTCGTATATGTCGAGTGTATAGTCGATGAGACAATATGGCTCAAAGCCCAAGCACCTCGTCGATGACGACCCGAGAATTGTCGTGCGGTATTGCCATACTCGACACTACACGTAAGACTCATCTCTGCGAGTCAATAATTTCGAGAGTGGATTTGCATCAAATAGAAACAAATTATATTAAAAATCCTTAATATGATTGTAAACTAATAACTATAGGATTTGCAATATAAATTAACGGGGGTGTATTCAATTGAGATTTTAACGAACTTTTGGTTACTTTTAATTACTAAAAAATTTTAGGTATATTCAATTAAAACTTTTAGCGAGTTTATAAAAGTAAGGTGTATACAATGTGAACTTTATAGACTTTTTAAAAGTCTATAAAAGTTTTGAGGTATTCAATTTAAACTTTTAGAGAGTTTATAATGTAAGGTGTATTTAATTTTTTGGTGACTTTTGTGGTTTGGTTATAAATCTCGACTTTTATAGACTTTTTGTATAAAAATACACATAAAGAAATCTTCAACTTCTTTTCACCACAACCCAGGAAACTTTTAGAGACTTTTAATTTTTGTTGGTTCATTTATTCAATAAGGACTTCATTGTTCACAAGGTATTTTCTTCTTAATTGTTTTTATCAACTTCTCTAACCACTCCACACGCCTAATGTCTATGTTGATGAAAATGAAAATGATGTCATTTATTAACAAGATCTCATTATTCCGTCATTGTACATTTTTTATAAGATTTTTTTACGAAGAAGTTTCGTTTATTAAGTGTATAATTATAATCTCAAAAAGTGTTATATTATTATTTTTGGAGAAGATAATCGTATATATTTTTTTCAAATACAATAAGTGTTTTTTTAAGAAATTTAAACTATCATTCTTAAGGAAAAATATAAGTTTTTTTTATGTAAGTAAAAAAAAAAAGTGCAAAATTTTTACACAATGATCTTATTTGATTTCTTTTTTGCCACTAAAAGATGATTCATTTACCTATTTGTTTTGTTGATATTTATTTACTTATTTGTTATGTTACTATCTTGATAGTAATTCATTAATATGTATATATGAATTTTTTTTATTAAAATACAAAATAATTTTTAAAAAATCAGTAATAGTTCTTAAGAAAAAGAAATATAAGTATTCATCTATTTTTTATAATAAAGTGCAAAATATTGTTTCAATATAAAAATCAAAAAAATTTACTAGTATCAATCAAAATCATGTTTAAAAAGTTTACAAAAGTCATTAAAAATCTTAAATGTTAATAAAAATCATCAAAATGAAGTTTACATAAAGTTTATCAAAGTCATTAAAAGTCTACAAAAATCTACAAACTTCATAAAAGTCATCCACTTATAAAAGTAACAAAAAATCTATTAAAATCTCAATAGAATATACCCCCGTAAGTGGCCTTAAATTAATAAGATATCTTGCAAAGTTTTACGAAAATAGCGTTGAATTATACACTTTTTGTAAAACAAGTAAAAAATATATTAAATTGATTTTTTCTTGTAAAACTAATTAGGACTCAAGTAAGGAAAGTAAGACGATGAACTAGATATTTGATAAGTCGTTAATTATGCAATTATATATAGGTTATTTATATATTTTTTATGGTTGAGTCTCCAAAATATTAGCTTAATTATCTTTATTTATTATTTTCAGGTTTAATGGAGTGCACAGATTGAATCCGGGTAAAAAAGTATGCAAAATCAAGTATTCATGTACCCAAATCTATTCTACACCGAAAACCGCGTTAGCGCATCCGAGGCAAATTTGGTGGGGCCCACAAGAGTGATGATGTCGCGGACAGCGGCACACACTTAACATGTGCGTGTGTCAATGAGTAGAGGAGTTGGTATGCTGTGGCGAGGCGTATGCGATTGATGTGCATGCATGTGAAATGTCCATGGGATCGGCCTCGAGAAGAGTGCCAAGGTGATATGATGGAGATCCAACAGCTAAGCATGCATGTGGTGTGCGTTGGTGCTTGCATGATTTAAGGAGAAAGTTTGGAAGAATCTGTTTTTGGTTTCTTATAGGAAATATATTATTATAGAAACATAAGGTATAGATATATACAAAGGAAAATGATTTTCCGACATTCTTTTGTTACATACATTTGCTACACAATGATATAGATTCCCTTAAAATTTATGGAGTCCACACATCTCAATTAAATCTACACCGTTGTGTAGCAAATGCATTTCTCTTAAAATGTTATATTATCATCTTCTACATATACATATAAATATAATAACAATGAGATAAAAAAGAGAGCAAATTGAAGCTCTCTCGGCTCGGCTTCTATTTTCTCGAGGTCTCGACTTCTATTTTCTTTTCTCTTTGATTCGATTCTTCTTCATCTCTACTTTTCTTTTGTTTTGTGCACTTCATCCATGAGACACTAATCTCATGGCCTAGGCAAAACTGCGAGGGAGGTTCAACTATTCTCATCCTTAGATTTGTGAGATTTATTTATTTTAATTTCATTGCTTTTCATTATTATTTTATTCTCTTTGTTATTGATTGATTAATTAAGGTTAAATTTACATTTAAACCCTGATTCTTTTGCCAGTGAGTCGTAAGCATCCGTTCTTATGTAATAAGACCACACTAGTGACAATTGACCCTACCGATTGATTCGCCTCTTTTGGAACCGGTTAAATAACTTAGGAATATAGGCTAAATCAGACGCACTAGTGATCCAGTTGTCTAGGTGTATTGACTTCACAAAACTCATTGCGACCATCGTGTTAAACCCAATGCGCTTGAGTATAGGGTTATACGATTGATAGGGAAGTAGTCATTGTCGTACTTTGGCTATCGAGATTAGGAAGTGCGATGAACCGCGTACGTTACTGAGTCTATAGCTACACTATGATACTTTTGATTTGCATAATTTACAAAGATTTGATAACCAAATCCAATATTTTATCGAACCAAACTTGTATGTCTTGGCCTATGTGTTTTTCATTAATTGATTTTAAAACAATTTTCATTCCTTTATTTATTTTATTGTTACTTAGATTAGTTAATTTATTCATTCTCTCAAAACACCCTTTTTTTCTCATTTCTTTTCTTTTTGACCTTAGAAAGATAACAATCCTCATAGGATCGACCCTTTACCACTATCTACAAAATAGGTGGTCTAAGTAATATATTTTATTGACGCGTTTCGGTGCTCGTCAATATTGAACAAGAGAATAGATTAGGGAAGTGTGAAAGGTTTCATTTTAATATATTTGTACACATTACATGGAGAGGACCCCATTATATAGCCCTTTTGGTCATAATGAGATGAAGACCAAAGGGCACAAGTTATACTTACATATAATACAATATTAACTTACAATTAAATAGGTGTTACAAAAGGTTGGGATAGGAAGAGTCATACACTTTCCCATTACATTTACAACACTTTCCATTGGATGACACTTATTGAGATAATATGCCTCATTAAAACCTCTATTAAGAAAAATCGTGTGGTAAAAAGATTTAGTAAAGAAAAAAGATTACATTGTTATGATCAATCTTTATACAGAGTATGATATTGATAGAATTGTCCCATTAAAAACCTTGCTAGGAAAACCTAGTGAGATAAAATCATAGCCAAGGGAAAAAGAGTACAATACAATAATCAATTTTGAATGGAGTTTTAATACTATTAGGATTACCTCATTAAAAACCTTACTAGGAAAATCCAGTGGGATAAAACCTTATCTAAGGGAAAAAGAGTGCAATGCACTAATCAATTACTCCTTTTGATTCTCCCCCTCGCGTTCACATGAGTGAGACATCTTATACTACATTGCAACAAATCATTGCAATTAATTTAAAAATACAATATCTGGTCTTTTACACTTTAAACATTTTGTTGGTTCTTGTGCATTTTGTTGCATAGGGACATCATTTCTTATATGAACCTTTAATGTTGGAACATATGATTTTGCCACTCTTTTATATTAACACACTTATCAAGTAATTGATTCATAACTTGTTGCTAATGAATGATCATTTAAACTTTAAGTTCATATTAATTTGTACGTGGATCATAATACAACAAACTTGATGCGTTTCAAGCAATTTCACGTCATTCCTTTTGAATTGGCTTTATATCTCCCCTAACAAAGTGAGAAAATTTCTTTATCAAAGTGACAATTAACAAAGATTGCTATAAATATATTCTATGTCAAGGGCCCGGGGCATCTTATAATATGATTGATGGAGAGTTAAATCAATATAAGTCTCATATTGATTTACCTTAAGATAATCACTAGGTCGATAAAAAATGTGGTTCCATAAAAGATGTCCATGCGAATTTATAGTTTTTCGCATTATATTGATGATTATGGATGATCAAAAAAATCATTCCACATTTTGAATGTTATTAGATCATCTCGCTTTATGATGATATTCGTTTTAATTTGCCTTACGTAGAAAAAGAAAATAAGAATGTATAGCTGGGAATTTCATTCTCAGATAACACCAAATTTATATAGATAATTTCTCTATTATTCTGAGTAAAATTCTTCTAGTGCAAGGCATTAACTACATTATAACTATTGTACCAGATATCGTCTGAATATTAGCCTAAGCTAAGTCCAATTTTCAGAAATATTCACTTTTATATCAAAACATAAATTCATCATCTTTATTTAGCTCATGATTTGAATACATCTCAATGTGTCAATTTTAATGAGCCATTTTCAATGATAAAATTCATACTTTTACCTTTGATTTTGAAGTCATGGTAAAGGTCACCAAAATATTTGGGCATATGACATTATATAATCGGTATGGCTCAATAGTCTTTTATACGTGACATAGCTTGTCACAATTTAAAGCATGCTCATTGTCAATAACTTTACCCATTTATATTTCATGCGGTGCACCACTTTTATTTCACTTTTGGTGAAATTACTAATACGACCTTTACCATATCATTTTCCCTTTTCCACGTCCAAAATTTTATCATTGCGACCATGGTCATTTTATAAACGCAACATATGCTTCATGAAGCTTGACCATTAATTGGACGTAAGTAATATTATAAGTATAATATCTCATTATTTTACTAAAATTTACTATGAAGGAAGAAATCAATTTATAATATTCATATTAAATTGATATACGCACTCGATATTTTGTTGCAATAATATATCGAGGCGTATCTGCGGATTTTATTATATCGACTTATAAATCACATTTACGCACAAACCTCAACCAAGAGGTAATAAAAGTTGCGAATTATAATTTCTATTCGGCGATATAAATATTGAACCTTGGGACACAACCACTCATTTCGAGCTTTTTGGAGCATCGTCAATTTTGATTTTATTCATAGCTCCTTAAGGAGAAATGATAATTATAAAGTGATATATTCACTTTTCAAATCTCTATAGAGATATTGGCGAATAAACACTAGCGTTATGCGCACTGACCTTGCGTAGATGCTTTATTCATAATTTTAGCATCCAATTTGCCTTGACAAGTGATTTTTGTCAATAATATCATGACAACAAATTCAATCAAGTATAACATTTTGAAAATAGAGATAATGTAAATAGTTTTCTCTTTTTTGTATGTAAAATACATAATATATGATTAAATAAATGTCCAAAATTTGATTATTTTATACACAAAATATACTACTTATATAAACTGATGGGACAATGATGAAAATCTACTTAACAATCATGCCTCCTCGAATTGGATAACCGTCTCCTTTTCAATGTTTAGCTTTACCGGGGACAAGGCTTATCCACTATCAACTCAAACTTACATTATTATTCGTATTATAAACAAGAAAATAATTAAAAAAACCAAAAGACCAAAAAGGTTATTGGTTTTGTATAGTGTAGGATAAATATTAAAGGGCATAATGGTCATTTCCTACCCTATTAATCAAAAAACAAAATCGAAAGCAAGGGTATCGTCCCATTATTCATCGTCTTCCTCATCGTCCCTAATAGTTAACCATCTCTCTCCTCTTCGTCTCTTCATTGATTTTATCTCTTTTTATCTCTCTATGTCTTCGTCTCTCAATTTCGTCACAGTTTGGATTGGAAAAGAGAAAACGTGGTCACCATGGTGTGTGACGATTTGAAGATGAGTTTCGATTTGATTTTCGGTTTTGGTGGAATGTTTTGTGTTTCAATTTAAATTCGAAGATAGAAGATTTGTTGTTATTGTTTGTGTGGATTGAAGGAAAAATGAGGAGGTGAGGGATTGAGTGGAATAAAAGAAATTAAAAAAAAATGGTGATGAGAGGAGAAAAAGAGATGTTGATGAAGAAGAAAGAAAGATTGAAAGACGATGGGGGGAGCTTGAGCTCCCCTGCCCAACCTCTACGGGGTTGGGCATCCCGATGATAAAAAAACAAACAAACAAGCTACATAACGCATAACATAGAGGAGGTTGAAGACGATGGGTTGATCCCCAAATCGGGACCAAGCGGGCCCGTTCGGGGATTCAAACCCATCTTTAAGGGTGTGTTTGATAGCAAAAAAAATTTTCAATGAAAGGAACGAGACTCGTTTGGTTATCCTTTTACGGTCATGAGTTCTCACTACTATTTACTTACCACTTTGGAGAACGTTATCTCGAAAGTGATTCGATAACGAGAAATGGGATGGATTCACAATTGCATTTAAATTCCTTGGTTAATATTGTTTGTTTAATCTCTTGGATTATTATATATTTGATTATTACGGGTGTCTTGGATAGTGTAGGATTTACTTATCTGACATTATCGAATTTTATAATTAGGTAATGACAGGTTCGAGCAGTGACAAAGGAAAGGGGAAGCTATCAGATTTTATGTGACTTCATTGGTTCTTTTTTCTCTATGTATGTATTTTTTTTGAATATTATATATTGTATAAATGAGTTTTGGGTTCGTGTGCGATTATGATCTATTTTAGAGTTTTCGTAATGATTTTGAGGCAATTGGAACATTATGGAGCTAAGGTAGTAGTGGATTAATGTGTTTGAAAACTTAAAATAGGTTAGAATGAATATATATAATTTTATGATTGCGATATATATGTTATAGGTGGATTATGAGTTCTTGACATTTTCACTAAGTTGAGCATGTTTTGTTGAAGATTTTTGAAAGTAGGGAGTTTGGTGTAGGCTTAAAAATAGAGGAGGTGCTATCAAAATTCTTTTATGGAATCTTGAATATAAACTAATCAATTTATGAACCTTGAGGTTTAAGATGTACTTTTTAAATCTTTTGTGGTTAATAAAGTTTCATATTTGATGATTACGATATCATAATTTTATTCATTTATTGATGGCGTGATTAAAAATTTGCTAGATTATAAGGGAAAATAAGGTAATCTAGGCCGGATCGGATGCCCTAATTAGGTGGGGTCGACAACGTTAGTATCGAGAGCGTAGGATTCTACAAGAATCATTTTGATTGAAGTTAAGTGAGTAATTAGTTGCGAAGTAACGCGGAATATGGATTAAAAAGTTTAAAAACTTTATGATTGTGTTTTTTGTATTTTATATTATCAAGAAATCGATGGATATAGTTATAATGAACCACTTTTCTTGGAGTTTTTCATTGCAAAACATTATGAGTGGACAACTAGAGTCGGGTTAGGGATATGGTAAGGGCAATAGGGATCCAACACGTATGGATCCAAATATGTTTGAGAACCTAGTGGGATAGATGGTGGAGTTATTGAATATCTTACGAGCAGGTGGCGGCCAGGCACCTATGGTTCGTATTGCTCAGAAGTTCCTCTGCTTTGCTCGAGTCACTTAGGAGGAGCAAGCTACCTCTGCAGTGTAGTCCGATAGTGAACCGGTTGTTGCCATTCCAGTTTGGGCTGATCAAGTTGTTGTTAGTGAAATGCCTCGGGAGGAAAGGCAGAAGAGAGAGTTTAGGAAGTATGATCCTATGAATTTCTATGGTGAGTTAGATTTGAGGACTCGGAGACTTGGGTTCTCAATCACGAGAAGCTTCTTAACATGTTGGGTACAGGTGAACATTTAAGAGCTTCGATATCTTCATATTATTTATAGGCCGATGCTGGGATTTGATGGAGATCTCTACATTATAAGCATCCTGTATTCAAGACTTGGGCTGATTTTCTCAAAGAGTTCATGAGCAATACTTTGATGATAGAATGATTTTGTAGAAGAAACTAAAGTTTAATAGTCTAGTTCGGGAGACATGTCATTGGCTCAATACAATTCTTAGTTTAGTTACCTTTTGAGGTTTGCTAGGGAGTCGAGAATGATAAAGAATGAGAAGATGCGCAAGTACATGTATGGGTTATAGGAGGAACTTGGCACTACCATATCGACAACTAAACCAAACACATTGCGGGAGGTTTGAGATAGGGCCACAACTTATGTGGCTACACATAATTTTCAACGTGAAGATAAAGGCGCAACTAAGTGGAAGATCGTGTGGGCTGCGGTCGAGCGACACATTTCAAAGCACGGGTTCGAGATCAAGAGGCGATTGCGCGAGATAAAGGCGCAACTAAGTTGCGAGAATGTGTTGCCCACCATTGGGCAACCATCTTGTAAGTAAGCGGTGATAAGTAAGCGGGGAGTCTTGATGGGGTCTTACTAATGGTTTTCACATACTTTTTTAACAACTTTATTTAAGCATGTATTAAACAATAAAGTAGGTCTTGTTCTTGGTTTTCTTTTGGAAACTTGAACTACGTTTTCCTTTTGTTTCCATTTTAGTTTGGCTATTAGGGAGTTGGTCTCCCAAGTAGGTTTAAAAAGTTCTACCGATCAGGTTTTAGTGCTCTACGCACCAAATAGTTAATCGGGGTATCTACCATTTCTTGATGCATTATGGTGCAACTTTTTTTACTCAACTTTCTTGTCATGTATTCAATAAGAATACCATTTTGATGCTCTATTGAAAACATTATACGTACTTTCTTGTGATTTGTTTGATGTAAGAATAAGAACATTCAAATTAACAACTCCCTGAAATGGGGAAAACAATATCAAAGAACTATGAAACAACATAGGAGTACAAAGTTCGATTGACTACGTATCGAAGTGTCAATTACAAAATAACAAACCAACAAGGATGCAACCAACAACCAACAAACCGTGAACAAAATATTTACTACACTAAGATCCAAATCGGTATTCATTACTAAAACGATAGGACGATAATCCAACTATAATAGTCCCTAGATGACAATCTCTACACAACCTTCAAACCTCTACACTCTTCTTGGTCCCTCATTCTAATGATTGTTGTTGTTGTTTTAGAAATTTTATGCATACCACTAGCTGTCAATCGCTCACAAAGTGAATAATGTCGAGAACTCCATCTCAACCTCACTTTCTCATTCCTTATCGGATGAACATCTACCGTTCCTCTAGAACTATTCCCTTTCTCACATTGACAATTGCAATCACTTCCACCATAACTATCTCTTTGCCTTGTGTTTGAATAGGTTAGCATGTTGGGCGAGAGCGTTGATAGTTATCCCAATCAAAGAACCCACACACCTCCTTTGATATTACGGACCATAAAAGGTCGATTCTTCTTAGGGCCCTCCTTCTTGACTCGCCTTTTTCCTTGGAAACCAGCTGAACACTTTGGGCAAGGCTCATGCAGTGCGCATGAGTCTTCAAAGTGGCTGAGGCTACCACAGCTCCAACAACGTTTGTCATTCTTTATTGACATAGCTAACAAGTAGAATACTTAAAAAGGAAAACACAGACACATAAAACCCTAAAACGGAATTCAAAAATAAAATCCTAAAACACAAACCTTAAGGGTGTGTTTGATAGCAAAAAAAAGAAAAAAGTCATAGAAAATTGTGTGATTTTTCAATGTAACCGTTTTATTTAGTTTTTGATATAATTGTAACCCTATAAAAAACCGACGTTTATATTTTCTTCATTTTTTTCTCTTGTTTCGGGGTGGAAATTCGGGATTTTCTATTGAACGAATCCCACCCAAACTCGGTCTCCTTCTTCTTCTATAAGAACTAGTCTACTCATGCTGCAACTATCTCCTCTTAAATCTCTTCCTGCAACTATCTCTTCTCAAATCTCTTCCTTTATAAACTCCAATAAATTTTCTCTCAAATCTCACTTTATTCTCAACAATTCACTTTTGCCTATGTGATCTCCTCCCATCTTGAGAACTTGAGTTTCTCACTTTCTTCTCAACAATCTCCTCCCAACTCAAAAACTTGATTCTCGGTTTTGCGTTGTCATTCTTCTTTGCAATTATCGGCTTATTAGAGTTGATAATTTTTTGGAAAACTTTGAACGAACATAGAGGTATGTTCAAAGACAAAATCTCAATTATAATGTGGTCACTTCTTTTCTTTTGTTTATAAGATGTTAGCAAAGCTAATTCTACTATTTATTGGCGGTGCACTTATCCCATGTGCCCACCCAAAAAGCGTCCCATCTATGGAATACACCGCTTGTAGGATGCACAAATTATTTTATTAACGCCACTAAAAAGATTGGTTGTCACTTAGGTACATAACATGTATCCTCATTGAAGCCATTCAAAACGTTCCAACCACCTTACTTCCCCTATTAAAGATATTCTCACTTCCTCATTACGTTGTAGATCTTAGTTTCTTCCATGTAATTTCCCCCTGCCACTCTTTTGAATCATGAGATCTTTAGCAAGGCCTCATGTCATGCAAACCACACTGAGCGGCGATGTGGGTACTCCTCAAAGCTCGACACTAAACTATGGTCAAGAACTTCACGAGCTATGTTCCTAAGCTGCTTCTTCCTCCTAAAAGATAAATAAAGATACACAAGTTGTAAACACTCACACAAATGGATGCCCCCAATTAGGTAAAATAAGCATTCATGAAATTAAGGTGCTGCATTGTAACCATCTTTGCCCTTGGACCAAGCATCACAGAGAACATGAAAAACACCCCATCAAAGCGTGTACCTTCGTGTGCAAACCATCATCAACCCGCATCAATAAAGATCCCATTTTTGATTAAATGCTTTATTGATTTCATCTCAACTTGGTACTCATTCTAGAAAGTTGTAGTAGCAATTCAAATCAAATAAAAATGGAGTAACATGAAGGTAGTCTTAAGGTTCTCTTTTCTTGGATGGGGACATTAGCAATAAAGTGAAATGTTCTTAAAGTAGGTTGTCTTAAGGTTTTTGTCTCTAAATTTACATTGAGACCTAAATGGTTAAAAAATGCGATCGGTCTTAATAGTGTTTTCTAATCTAGATTCATATCACCAGCTTATGATTCCTTCTAAAACATTTGTATGTTTAAGATTGGTACCAATTTAATGATGATGATGCTACAAGCTAGTGATTGGGCGACACACTTTTGATAGAAACATTGCCTATATATAAGATGCACACTAGGATTTGCACATCCTAATCTTGATGCACGATGCAATTGAATCGAATAAATGTATCGACAACAAATACACCAAATATGCATGTTAAAAAGCTCAAAAGTATGTTAATTAACTAGGAGTATTTCTTAGCTTAAATTGTCCATTTCTACCTATCTATAAGTGTCGGGAATTCTTGGGTACTTGGTGAATTAATTTGAAGGTGTGCTTCAAATACTCTTTTGGTCTTTTAAGGCATAAATTGTTGTATTTATCTTTGAAGAAATAATTCACCTAAGGAAGGCTTTATTTTATTTTATTTTTGAAAACTAAGGAACGCTTTATGAACATATATTGACAAAAAAAGTATATAGATTGATATAGAGATGGAAAAGATGCATGGTTGGCACCGTCGGATTTCGGTTGATATTCAAATGAGTTCTTTATATGAGTATATTTGTGTAAAACACCCAAATGGGCACTTGTTCAACATTAATCGCATGATTCTTTTGAAGGAAAAAAAAAAGATTTTAACCATGATGAGAAGTATGCATTTCATATGGCTTCATAATTAGGGGCACTTGATCAATATCAATTGCACATGATTCATTCGTATATTTTGTTTTTCTAAATATTTTACATTTATGAGTTACCTAAGCGATGAGTTGTGTACTGCATAGCTTTATGATGTGACGTTCACAATATAATGGCTAAACTAAGTCTTGTTAAAATCATAATAACTATCCTAGCTCCTTCCAAGTTACTACATAACTCATTGAAATGATGCTTAATCCTTGTTAGGGAGCTTATAGTTTAAAGTTTGTTTCGTGGATTGGTTTCTTGTCATGCCCTCATTGATTAAGTTTACATTTACTTAGATGCCTAATGAAGAAGATAGAAAAAAAAAATGACTATAATTATGATGATGTTGCTACTCAATTATGTACGGCATCGTAACTCGTTGAACATAAACCTCGAATGAATAGAGATGAAGAAAGGAAACTAATATTAAATTATTTTTACAAAGAGTCCGAAAAAATTGTAAGGATCAGTTGCGATTGAAACGAGGTCCATTCAAAGAACTTTGCAGTTTTCTTCGTACGCATTGGGTAGTTAACCGGACGCAGTGTAAACGTAAAAAAAACAAGTAGCTATGTTTTTGCTTTGATAGTTAGACACGATAATCGAAATAGACGAACATATTTTGAATTTATTCGTTTTGGTGAGACAATTAGCCACTACTTCCATGTTGTTACAAGAGCTCCCATTAGTATGTACAAAGGCGTAGTCAAGCCTGCAAATATAAATACTTCTCCAAAAGACAAAGAATCGAACCCAAGTGCTTGATATCGCTATTTTGAAGTAATGGATTTAATTAAGATTTTTTTAAGTTTGTCTTGTAAATAACATAATAATAGATTATAATAATTTGTTGATATAAACTAAATAAATATAAAATATTAGGATGCGATCGGAGCATTAGATGGAACTCATTTTCCATGCAGTATGCGATTAAAGAAAGCGTGAAACTACCGCAATAAAAAAGGTTTTACTTCCCAAAATGTCTTAGTGGCATGTACATTTGATATGAGATTTACATACGTACTTACTTAGGTTGGGAGGGCTTGGCTCATGATGGTCGTATATTAAGTGATGTTGTTAGGCCAACTCGAGTGGATAAACTAACTATACCACCGGGTTGGACACATTTTGTATAACATTTGAATAAGCATTATTTTTATTTTTTGTTGTCGTGATACTTTCAACTAATTCCAACTACTATGATATCTTTTTAATGTAGGAAAATATTGTTTGGTTGATGTTGGGTTCCCTAATGTTCCTGGATTTTTAGCACCTTATCGCGGTACAAAGTATCACTTAAAAGATCAAGTAGGTCGTACACCTAGAAATGGAAGGGAGTTGTTCAACTTTCGACATTCGTCCTTGCATAACGTAGTAGAAAGGACAATAGGGCTTCTAAAAAAATGATTTTCATTTTTGCGGCACGAACCATTTTATGATGTCAAAACTCAATCAAATGTCATTTTAGCATGTTGCGGATACACAATTTTTTGAGAGAACAAGATCCTGAAGACCTATGTGAAGATGATGAAGATATATATGAAGATGAAGAAGATGATGATAGCGCATAAGAAGATAATATTTTCATACATCAATCTCCAATTTGGATATATAAACAAGATGCATTGGCGAGTTAATGTGGAATGAGTACCACTAGCCTAGACAAGCTTCTTGACTAGTTTTAGATGAAAATATATATAATGTTGAGCATATGAGTTGGTACATAGTTTGTATGAATTTCTTATTACTTTAAATTTGATTTCTTTGAAATTTTTCTTAATTAGTAGATTGTCATATATAGTCTTATGTTACATCTTCATATATAGTTTGTCATTTTTTTTGTTAAAAGTATATATAACTTTAGTATCTTATAAAACAGAGATATGGAAGAATCAATTGGGAGCGTAAAAGTAGTGCCAAAAGGGCAAATGAGTTGGAACGACCTCATGGATAAGATCATGCTTGAAATTATTTTGGAAGAGTATGGATTTGGCGGGTAATTCATGGAAACCTGAGGTGTATACTCGATTTTTCCTAGAGTTGCTAAAACAATTAAAACAACAAGTACACATAGCTAATGTGAAGCTAGAATCAAAACATTGAAAGCCAATTACTTTCTGCGGGGGAGGTAATATCTCAAAGTGGGTTCGGATGAGATCTAGATATACGACTTGTTACAATGAGATGTTTTGACATGGAAATAATATCTTCGGGTACATTTTAGGTTTTGTTGGAATATACAATTGTATTAGTGATTTATATTAACTAATTATATCTCTTTGTGTGTTGGTGTGTATGTTTGTATGTCACGAAACATCTAGAAAAATAATCATATCGTAAGAAGTGCGTGTCATACTACGATGAGCTATCGTCGTATTTGGAGATGATAAAGCTCTTTGGAGGGAATGCAATGAGCTGGTAATGAGGCAAACATAGAATTGCCTTCTTTGGAAGAAATTGGTGAGTAACTTTTGTAGAGTAAATGATTGCTTATTTAATATTACATTTTTTCATTGTACATCTCCCCTATTGACTTTGAATGATTAATTATTACGTAGAATAATCCATGTCTTATAGTTCTTGCTATTTTTTGTAGGCAATGTAGAGAAGTCACTCTCAACTAAAGAAGAAAAAGATGAGGTGAACACTCGTCATCCGAGTTCAACTCGTATGGCATCAAATGGCGGAGAGAATTAAAAAGAAGAAGAGTAGTAGCGTTGATACTACAGAGCAAGGACTAACTGCATTTTGCCAACAAACTAGCAGATCCATTTGCACACAGATTGTGCACGTCTTCAAAAAGCTTCGTAGTATTCTGAATTAAGTCAAGAAGGCGTAATGCGTGCCATGCTTTTATTGGGAGGTGAAGTTAAGGATACGAATATATTTTTTCGGTTGGATGAAAACTTGAAGAAAGATTGGGTGATTTTATATTTGCGAGAGAAAATTTTAGATTACTTTTAGAAGCTAAAACATAAGTTTTTTGTTTGAAAAATCTTTGAAACATTATATATTTTCTTTCATTTATGTTAGTTGTCAATTAATTAAATTATTATGATTATTTTGAGTTCATTAATTTTTTCAAGATAGTTGTTGTCGATTCAATTTCGGTGCGTAACCTTGATTAATTATCTTCTTAAATTAATTTTGGTTCGAATTCGTGAGGCTGAAGAAAAATCTAGTAGAAAAATGAAAAAAATTCATTATCTATCAAACAACGAGAAAATTGAAAAAGAAAATTTTCTTATGTGCAATCAAACAACATTGAGAAATTCTTTTAAGAAAATTCTCTCGAGAAAATTTGCTAAAGTAAATACTTTTTCTCATTGAAAACTTCTTTGCTATCAAAGACACCCTACGTGTAAACCAAGAACCATACTGACATAACAACAATGCAAACTTCTGAAAAAAAAATCCAAAAATGCAAAGCCAAACACTAAAACCCCCAAGACCAACACAAACCCTACAATAGCAACTATCCAATTTAATTATTATACCACTGAACACATAAAACACACCATAAACCCTAAAACCAACAAATCCACATTCGAAATGGTGAAACCCTAAAAAACTCTAGTGAAGGTAAACCACGAAACCTAAAAAACAACAACTCAACTTTTAAAATTGTGAAGCCACTAAAACACATCAGAAATAATAGTGAGGATTTTGATTTTCAAATTTCAATTTTGAAATTTGAAAAGCTGAGTGACAAAGTGTTTTTTAAAAATCTTGATGTTACGAAATTTATTTAAAAAAACAAATTTAGCTGCGCTTTTATCATTAAGCACATTTACTTGATACTTCTTACTGTGATCAGTGGACCATTTGTATCGCCCAGGTTGGTGCACAACCGGGTCACTAAATCATTTTAATTTCCTATATTATTTATATAATAATAAAAATATGCAACTTACGTTTTTAATCAATATTATGTCTATAATTAAGCTTCTTTGAGCGTTACAAATTTGATGAGAATTTGTATTTATAGAGAAAGTTGGATGGTTCACCCTCAAGCCTATAAAGAGCACTTGTACCATCAAACAATTTGTAGAATGTTTGGAGCTTACGAGGGTGATAATATCATAGTATGATTTTAGGAGACTAAAGGCTTCTACACAATTCTTACATGGAGCGCTTTTGCAAAGAACATGTATTGCCTTCATCATCTTCATGTTCCTACACTTAGCACAAATTTACTTTATGTTTCTACTTCTACTCATGCTAACCACGTCTCATTTGAATTTGAATTCTTTAATTCCTTATTGTTTTGGAATCAAGGATATTTTCACGAAGGATTTGCTCCTCAAATGACATATTGAGCTCATGTGTCATCTATTCCTAAGCAAGCTTTTCTTTCTAGTCTATATATCCACTTGGCATTCCACATTTGGGTCTCGAGTTGCAAATAAAAGTGTCATCGAATAAAATTTTTAGTTTATGTCATGCTTGTTTTATTAGTAAAAGTCACAAGTTGCCTTTTCCTGCATCTTGTATCCTATTATAAGGCACTGAGGTCCATTAGACTTGGTGGTTCCATGATAAGTATATTCGGAACTACTAAGATTATATTCATGATCTATCAACTACGTGTATTTATCTTATATTTGTATCTATCTTGTGGTTGTAATTAACTTTCTCTATATATTGTACATTCCTAATACAAATAACACATTCAATTGGCAACAATCTCATTGTTATTTTAGCCTCTTCTTCATGATATTAGCATTCTCACTTTGGTTAGGATTTTTGAGAAATAGATATATAGATTTATTTTTGCAACTACTTGTATTTATCTTATATTTGTATATATCTTGTAGTTGTAATTAACTAACCTACCGACTTTGTACGCAAAAAAACACTCACTACCTTAACTTATCATTTTTTTTTGGCACTAGTAAAGTTATATCATTGTCTCTATTCAATGTATATAGCTCATTTACGATATAGATATAGTCATATAGACATAAAAGAATTGTACGTAGATTAAGATATAGTTGTCTCTGTTTAATATATATATATATATATATCTATTAAACACTATTACTATTAATATTCAACCACGTCTACGATAATTCATATTCCTCTGCTTTTCTTTTATATTCGGTTTTTAGGCCCAATACCGATCTCTGTGTTTTCTTTTTTGAGTTATTTTTGTGTTTGTTGTCTTTATCGATCGTTGAAGAAGCCTATATTATTAATAAGATTGATACACCTTTTTAATATTCTCTTTTGCTAATTTTACGTCTTTTGATCGATTTGCCCACCTAGATTCTTGTTAAAATAGTCTACCAAATATTTTTTATCTTAAAAAAAAAGATGAAATAATGACTGATGAAAAATATATATTTCAGGATAAGATATATATATATATATATATATTATCCTTATATATTTTTTATCTTTATATATATATCATTTAAAACAGGATAAATAGATATATTTTTTATCCTTATCTCATTTAAATGATATATATCAATTAAAACAGGATGAATGATGAAAAATATATATTTTTTTATCCTTATATTTTTAAAACATGATAGGATAAATGATATATATTTTTTTTTTCCTTATATTTATATATATAAGATATATAGTATGATATATATAGATTTAAAAAAAGTAGCCTACCAAAAAAATATCCATATAGCATGTATGTGTAGAAAACCAAAATCCAATTTCGTTACCCAATATTTTTCTCGATTTGGTCCTACTTTTTCTATTTTCTTGAGATATCTATTTTATCTTCAATCTTCAATTCTATTCAACTTAAAAATACATGAAGTGGGAAGAACTTATATGAAGGAAAGTGTATGAGAGCTTCGGTTGATTAAATTGAGGACCAAGATTCACTATCTATCAGTAATAGTTTAATTATAGAAGCCAAAACCTATATTTATGGTATTGTATCATCTTGCAAGCATAAAATTATACATGCTAACATAGCGAAGATTGCAAGTGAAATAATACAACTTACATCTTTGGCTGATTCCGTGTTGAGATTCTCCTTTCACGAAACTCCATTGTTAAGCCAAAATTTGTAGATTGGCGTTGGACAAAGTGAAGCTGATAAATACATAAGCAAATAAATTCAACCACAAAGAAGGAAATGGAGATTCTTTAGTATAAACTAAAATAAGCATGCAGCCTAAAGCAACAAAGTAGGCGTAGTTACTATGATTTCTTGCTGTTTCAAAATCACAGATGGAGCTTCTGATGACTAAAAAGTTTTCCTTTGAACAAGTAAGTTTAAAGATCTTACCTTTATCCTAAGCACAAACCTTTCAGCCATCACGTATTCCAAACAATAGGATATGGTCCTCATTGTTGATCAGCTTGTGACCTTGAAAACACAAGCAGAAATGACTCCATACATGAGACCTGCATAGCCATATTTCGCTTGAAACAAAACAGAAAGCAGAACCTCTGCAGTACAATAACTGCAAAAATGTAATCAGTTTTATAAATATATTACTTGATCAAGGTATTGTTGTGAGCCTAACAACTTCTCTTTTCTCTTTTTCTTTTTAAGATAAAGAACAAGCAACCTTCCTATATTCAAAAAAGAAGAGAAAAAACAACCTTCCAAAAACATCCTTCCTATCCCAGGGAAAAAAAAAAAAAAAAAAAAAAAAAAAGAACAACCACCCCTGGCCCCATTGAACCTGCTCGACGGTAATCTTCCAAAAACTCCTTAGGTACCATCCCCTCTTTCATCAATTATCCCATCTAGCACACTCTATGTGCATCGCATTTGGCTCTCCTACTCCCTCCCTCGAGTTGGGAGGCAAGCTCCATATCATTATGGCATAAGCCTTGTACATCTAATAACCTGTTTATGAAGCAACCAAGATGTTTCTGAAGTTTGTGAATATATGAATCTTGAGATCAACAATGCTCTATGGAAGTAACTAGGGTAGGTCCATTTCTTTCTATGCCTAAGCTCAAAAGTTGATTGGCGACAAGAACTACATTTCGTGTTCTAGATCTATTAATGCTTTATAGATGGAAACTTGTTCACAAAAATGATTATATTTGATACTCTAGGAGGATCCAGGACGACTGCCAATGATGTGCTCACAAAGTCTTGATCAGTTCGTGTATTTTTTATGATTAATTAGGGATGAGCTAGTGGAAACATTTTGGCTTTGAATATATGTTTTCAATTAAACATCTTTAAATCTAATTAAACACATGCCATTATATTTTCTATAGTATATGTTGAACAAAAAAAAAAAAAAAAAATGAAAAACAAACTCCAACTGATTGAGCATGCAGGCAGCAAATTTGTGAACGGGTATTGCCTCGTCTTGATGTATGTTCTTTTGGAGGTCGATGTTTGAAATTCAGAAATTTTCCTTGTATTGTTTTTTTTTTTTCATTTGCACCATGAATGATAGATTTTATCACTCGTACATCCTTTTAAATGCCATGTATCACAAATAATTGACCCATTTACTACAGAAAACATGAACGGATGGAATTATAATAAGATTGCCATACTAATATCATCAAAGATATTTTTATTCCCTATATGTCATGGTCTTAATCAGTTTGTTGCATTTCTATTTTTCTAAGCCTTACTTATTAGTTAGGATTGCTGAGAGTCCACACTCATTGTACATCTAATAACCTTTTTATGAAGCAAACAAGATGTTTCCCAAGTTTGTGAATATAAGAATCTTGAGATCCATAATGCGCTACAGAAGTAACTAGGGAAGGTTCATCTCTTTCTATGCCTAAGCTCAAAAGCTGGTTGGCGACAAGAATACGGGAGACCTCTAACGCTACATACATCAATACTATCTCTTATTTTACATACATCAATAATGAATATATCACTCTCAAGTTTATGTCGTGCTTGTTTTATTAGTAAGAGTCACAAGTTGGCTTCTATTGTAATTTCTTGATAAAACGTTGCTAGTTTTCATTGCTTCTATTGTAAGTAAACGAAGAATTTCTGGATAGTCGATATATATTTTAATACGGGGCTGTCCCATTAAGTACCATAGAGCAAGGAGAAGTCGACCTTAATCTTGAGACCAATATAAGGCTTGAGTAGCAAATATGACCAATTGATGTCGCTGATAATAAGGATTCCATAAGGTGTCGACGCCATAATTAATGAGCTACGACGAGAAGATAATCAATCAATGGATCTTTGTAGTCTTTGGATTCTTTGGATGGATTACGATGTTCTAGATTGTCGTGTCGTCATTTATAAGTCAATAAAATCTGGTGCAATAGAATGAGCATCACCTTGAGAGGATGTTCTTGAGGATGTAGATAGCTTATCTTCAATAGTTTTGAATTTTTCTTTCATGGCTTGTAATTCTTGAGAATGTTTTTAGCAATATCGGGGGTAATAGAAGCTGGATTCGGTATTAGGTTTTCTTTGGAGAGGGGACGGGAGTAGTAACATCCTTATATGTTTTGGTTAAAATGGATAAGAGGAGGTAAAAATGTCATTGGGAGTTAGTAATTTGGAAGGGGTAACCAAAGGAGTTATGGTATGGTCGGTGATGGAGGAAATATCAAATTTGTCCCACCATTTTACATGGATTTCTTGCGAGAGATAAGTAAGGTTACAATTATTGACTTGAATTTTATGTATATTGTAATTCCATTTGAGGATCAAGGGATGGTATGCTTGTGAATAAACTGGAAAAGGGAGAGTTTTTCTTTTTCGAATTTGGTTTGTACAATAGAGGGAAAAATGCTTGGTATCGGGCCAAACTTCTCCCACCAAGTTGTCAAGAACCATTTTGGGAGATTGATGCGTAGAGACTTCTTGAATGTTATATACCAAGAATGACCACTAGAGGGATCCTTATAGAAAAGGATAACTTTCCAAGCTTTAATGTAATCTTTATAACAAGCAGTAATGCGAGGGAGTGTTGGGACCAAAGTCATTTGTTGATAAGTGTAAGGACATTGTTGGATAACATTATGTTGTGTCAATTCGACCAAGTAATTACCTTTTGAATCTTGAACTTTGAGTAAGCAACTTCTTACGAATTTGGATGTTTAAAATGTTCAATAATAACTGATTGAGTTTGAGTAAGTAAAGCTTCATAGAATTTTAAAGACACATTAGGACGAGAGGAAGAAAATGAGAGTTGGGAGGCATAATCATTTTGACTTGAGACTCGAAGGAATGATCAAGTAATTCATGTTCAAGAAGGGTAACTAAATGACGATTGCTATATTTGTATATAGGTTTAGACTCTTCTTGAAACTTTATTATAGGATTTGAAAAAGATGAGAAAATTTATTTGTATAAGATGAGGAAGACAAAATAGATTTTCCTTTGTCAGCCATAATCTGTATGAGATAAATTTGTGGAGTTATCAGATATTCACGAGATAAGAAATCAGGAAGAGAATTATTTGCACCTTTTATATATTCGATATCAAAGTCGAAAACACTTAAAATCGCTTGCCATCGAGCAAATAACTGTTTTGAAACTAAGTTTTTAACATCTTTTAAAAGAATTTCTTTTGCAGATTTGCAATCAACGCGAATCAAAAATTGTTTATTTAAAACATTTGCTTGAAATTTTTGTACATACAAAACAATTGCTAAAACTTCCTTTTTGACAGTAGCATAATTTTGTTGTGTTTGATTCCAAAGTTTTGAAGTATAACAAACTAATTGTTCATTCCCCGGGTGGGGTTTTTGGAGTAAAATTCCGCCATAACCTAAATCAGAAGCATCGATTTGTATGATTTTGGAATAATCAGGGTTAGCAATATGTAAACAAGGAAGGGATTTTACTTTAGATTTAATGGTTTGAACGGCTTTAGTATGGGCAGAAGTCCAAAGGAATTTACTTTCCTTTTTAAGAAGTTCTTGTAAAGGTTTGCGATCAAAAGCAGCTTGATTGTAAAAATCAGTAAGATAATTTAAACATCCAAGAAAACGTTGAACTTGATTTTTATCAGTTAATTGATCAGGAAATTTATCAGCAAAATTTATAACACGATTAACAGGAGTGATAGTCTGATTTGAAAGTTTGAAACCTAAGAATTGAATAGATGTTTGAAAAATCTTTATTTTCTTTTGAGATAAAACTAAACCATTTGATAATATGATATGATAAAATGTTGCTAAATGTTTCCAGTGTTGATCAATAGATTTGGAGAAAATTAAAATATCATCTATATAAACAAGAATATAGTCATTATAAGGATTAAAAATATCATTCATAATTTTTTGAAATTCAGAAGGTGCATTTTTGAGACCAAAGGGCATAACATTCCATTGATATTGACAAAGGGGTATTAAAGCGAGTTTTATAATGATCTAAGGGAGCAATTTGAATTTGCCAAAAGCGGACTTAAGGTCAAATTTTGAAAATATTATAGATGATGAAGTTCGTTTAATAAGATCATATTTATTAGGTAACGAGATAGCGGATTGTTTTTAGAACTTTATTAAGCGGTTTATAATTAATGACTAATCTAGGTGCACCTCGTTCTAATTCGGGAGCATTTTCAACATAGAATGCAGTACAACTCCAAGGAGATTTAGAAGGCGCTATTAATTGTTTAGCAATTAGATCTTTTATTTCATTATCGCATATATAGATTTAATAGTCTAGTATTCATTTGAGAAGGATTTGCTTTTGTTGGAATATGTTTTTCATTAAAATCATCGAGATAAGGAAGAGTAACTTGATGCTTTTTTCTATCCCAGAAAGCGGACGGTATGTCAGAACAACATTGTTTTTGTAATTTTTCTTGAAAAATAACTATTCGATTTTGAAAAGAAGGTGTATTAATTAATTGATATGTTTTTAAAAAATTAATTTCGTTTCGTAGAAAGCAAATATGTGATTGTTTATTTTCAATTAGATTAACTAATTGATTTATATATTTTGTTTCAGGAAGTTGAGAAAAAGAAAATAAGATTTCTTTATTATTAATAGTAGTAGAAATACCTTTTGTTGATACAGAAAAGGGTTGAATAAGTTGAAGAAATGGTGTGCCTAATAAAATATCATGTTGAAGATCTTTAACTATTATAAAAGAAGTAGGAATACAAATAGATTGATGACATATATGTGCTAAAGGTATTTTATATTTAATAGATGATTTATTTCCTTCTGCAGTTGATATACGACTATTAGTACTTTCGCAATATCTAAAAGGAATTAAACCTTCTCTAATACAATTTAAATCAGCACCAGAATCAATTAATGCTAAACATTTGTATTTGAAATCTTTGATAGTTAAAGTAATAGGTGTAAACCATCTTTGATGAACATAATTAGTAAGAGTTTCAATAAAAACATTATTGTCAAAGCCTTCAAATGTTTCAGAATTGGTATTTTCTAATTGAGTTATTCTATCCTTTAATAATTGTATTTCATTTTTCAAAATATTTATATCTTGCTGTAACGTTGAAATAGAAGTAAAATTGGGCTTTCTTTTATTAGCTTCTTGTAATAGAGTAGTCATTGAATATTTTGATGGATCTAGACTTATTTGTTTTTAAAATTTGATCTTATTTGTTTTAAGCGATCGGGATCACCTTCTATATTTTCTAAAGGATAAGTATCTAATGAAGTAGAAGGCATAGTAGAAAGCTGATTTTGTAAAATCTCAGTAAAATATTTATATTTTAATGTAGGATCTGAAATCTGTTCACCAATTTCTAAAATAAGTTCTTCATGAGCAGTTAAAACATTGATTTCAGAGGAAGATGAGGAAGTATTTGGAAGATTAGTTGTACAGTGGCAATAATCAGAATCTGTAGACTCATTTTCTTGTAACTGCTGAATCTTTTTATTAGAAGATTTAAAATGACATTTATTTGCATAATGACCAGGTTTGCGCAATTATAACAAGTATTAGCTTTTGGTTTAGCGGATGGATTTGATTTATACTTATTTCGGGCTCGTCGTTTTGGGCGAGAAGATGTATAATAAGTTTGGTCGAGTTTAGACTTAAAATACTTTTTTTCTACGAGAAGTAGATGGTTTTCTATCAATATATACATCTTTGCCAAAATCATAACAGAAAGTGCCTAATGATAAATTTTTTGAAGTCTTATCGTTATGAATTTGTCGTTTTAATTTAATGTCATTACATAAAGCTAAACCAGCTTGTTGAACATATTGTATTAATTCACCATAAGTATGAGATTTGTAATCTAAAACTCCATTATTTTTTTGCCTGATCCAAGTCTTTACAAATTCAGCAAAATTGGGTGGTAAACCAGCAATAAACTTTTCTTTCCAAAATTGGGAATCTGATGTGGTAAGTTGATATACTTTAATAATAAAAGTATCTTTATACCATCTAAAATCACTAAGAGTTTTACAACGTAATGAGTGTAATTGATCTCTAATTTTGTCATCGATGGAGGCTAAACTTCCAAGGAAATGCCAAATAATATTGGTAAGTAAGCAAGTAACGCCATTAAATTGTTGTCTTCTTAAATGATCTAATATATAAGTACCATTATCTTCTCTCATAACTGAATTGACAATGTCTAATTTAGCTTGTGGGCTTATACAAGTATTGCCACCAACCATTTAATTGACCAATAAAGCGCTAGCTATAGCTCAAGCAATATTTCCTTGACATGATCAGCCGGGCACGAGGCTTTAGCATAAATTTGCATGTGATGTAAAACTTCGACTATATTATATTCAGATAAGCCATCTATATTCCATTCATAAATGACATTACCATCAAATTTTTGATAACGCTTTGCTTTTTCCTCAATAACTAAATCGAGTGGTGATGGTCTCGTATAATATTGCTTCCTTCGTGGAAATCTATTTGAAAACTTAGAACGGGTTTGAGTTAGGAGATGAATATCATGTATGGATGTTTCGAATCTATTTCGTGGATGATGTTTGAGAAGATGAACTAGAGCTACTAGTTAAAGGTTGAATGGTAACCACGAAGGATGAGCTTGATCTAATGTGGCAATAACATGACCTTTATCTTTGATAAGCTGTCTTAGTTGTTTTATCTTTAGAAGAGCCTAGAGCTAAATTAGCTAATTGTGTAGAAATTTTGTCCATTAATTCGGGAGAATAGGGAGTTTTTGGTTTAAAAGAAGGTATTTGATTTTGAGTAGGAAGTAAGGATTTATTTAATAAAATAGGCTCATAAGATGGCCGTGTTTTGTTAGCAGTACAAAAGCAATATGTGTCTACGATAATTCATATTCCTCTGTTTTTCTTTTATATTCGGTTTCTAGCCTAATACATGATCTTTGTGTTTTCTTTTTTGAGTTATTTTTGTGTTTGTTGTCTTTATCGATCGTTGAAGAAGACTATATTCCTTTTAATAAGATTGATACACCTTTTAATATTCTCTTTTGCTATTTTTCTGTCTTTTGATCAATTTGCCTACCTAGATTCTTGTTAAAATAGTCTACCAAATATTTTTTATCTTAAAAAAAAAAGATGATATAATGACACCTCTAAGTCACACTTGTCATGACGTGTGGGCCTCGAGATAAAAATGGTGAGATTGATGTGAGCCGCACGTCATGTCACACTCTAATATTCCATGAAAAAAAAAACTGACTCTTTTTGTAGATTAAAAATCTTTTTAAAGATGTTTTAAAATTTCTTGCAAAAGTGTTCGAAAATTAATTTTTTTTTTTGTGGATAAAAAATACTCCACGCTAAGATCTTATATAGCTTGTTTATATATATTGCAGCTCTTAATAGAGCATCTCTAATGGTAAATATAGATTGTGGGTGTGGATTCATAAACTCCAAAAACCTTCTTCCATACACAATTCGGATTGTAGATGTGGAAACATTTTTTTATTGTTAATTCTTTTTAAAAGAATAAATAAATTTATTTATTTCCTAACATAACATATTTTATGACACATCATTTTTTTTTAAATAAGGGACATATATATCTCGAATTATTACAATTTTAAAATATTTAGAAAAAATGTTAGACAAACTGAAATTAAAGTCTAAAACGAATGAGAATCATTTGGTAAAACATAAAATGAAATTGAGGCTTTAGGGAAGCATACGATATGGATATCTTGGATTTTAAAACGAAGTTAGACGAACTTAAATTAAACTCGAAAACCTTTTTCGATGCACAATGCGGATTGCACATGTGGAAACATTTTATTTTTATTGTTAACTCTTTTAAAAAGAATAAATATATTTTTACAGTTCTTTTGTTTAACTTTTTTATCCATCTATTTTTGTTCGTCCGCCTTTTTTTATTTTTTTATCCTTATATATTTTTTAAAACATGATAGGATAAATGATATTTCAGGATAAGATATATATATATATTATCCTTATATATTTTTTTATCCTTATATATATCTATCATTTAAAACAGGATAAATATATATATTTTTTATCCTTATATCATTTAAATGATATATATCATTTAAAACAGGATGAATGATGAAAAAAATATATTTTATCCTTATATTTTTTAAAACAGGATAGGATAAATGATATATATATATACCTTATATTTATATATAAGATATATAGTATGATATATATAGATTTAAAAAAAGTAGCCTACCAAAAAAATATCCATATAGCATGTATGTGTAGAAAACCGAAATCCAATTTCGTTACCCGATATTTTTCTCGATTTTTCTATTTTCTTGAGATATCTATTTTATCTTCAATCCCCATTCGTCACAACCCCATTGGAGATGCTCTTCCATTACAAATCTTGAAAAATGAAAAATTATGACGAGAACAACGACCTTATCGTGTCCCTCTCATCCGTGATTTCTCCAAAAAAAAAAAAAAAAAAAAAAAAATGCATGCGTCATTTAATGTTTTAGATCCAAAATCAGTTTTAAGATAATCTTTCGAGTATTTTTAGTTAGCTAATTAAGAATTCTTTAGAGAATCTGTATTAGACAAAATCTTGTATTAGATAAACCCAAACGAGAATCAGTGGTTGAATGTCAGCATAGGCTGAAAACTCATTGAATACACTATGACACAATCTAATCAAACGCATATTTTTCAAGATTTGTTATCAAATACACCCTTGTATGGGCATGATGCAAGAAAAAATCCCAACCCCAAACAGGAAATACCGCTGGAAAAGACTACAACCGCATCATCGGGCATCGTAATCGTCTACTTTTAAGTATTTATCCGGTTCACTTTGTTCAACATCAATCTATACATTCGATAATCTCAACATGCTATCAGCCAAAGACGAAGAGACGAAGGGAGAGATGAGGGGAGGAGGGGAGGGATATAAATGTCTTCATGACACTAATGAAACTTAGGCTTCATGAGTTGTGGGTTAACAGCACCAGATTTGTTAACCGCACTAACACGGCCACCCTCATATAACTGCAGATCTGATTTTTCCAATGTTCTGCAAAAGAAAACATAAATACCTATTCAACTTAAAAATACATGAAGTGGGAAGAACTTATATGAAGGAAAGTGTATGAGAGCTTCGGTTGATTAAATTGAGGACCAAGATTCACTATCTATCAGTAATAGTTTAATTATAGAAGCCAAAACCTATATTTATGGTATTGTATCATCTTGCAAGCATAAAATTATACATGCTAACATAGCGAAGATTGCAAGTGAAATAATACAACTTACATCTTTGGCTGATTCCGTGTTGAGATTCTCCTTTCACGAAACTCCATTGTTAAGCCAAAATTTGTAGATTGGCGTTGGACAAAGTGAAGCTCATAAATACATAAGCAAATAGGATATGGTCCTCATTGTTGATCAGCTTGTGACCTTGAAAACACAAGCAGAAATGACTCCATACATGAGACCTGCATAGCCATATTTCGCTCGACGGTAATCTTCCAAAAACTCCTTAGGTACCATCCCTTCTTTAATCAATTTATCCCATCTAGCACACTCTATGTGCATCGCATTTGGCTCTCCTACTCCCTCCCTCGAGTTGGGACGACTGCCAATGATGTGCTCACAAAGTCTTGATCAGTTCGTGTATTTTTTATGATTAAGGGTCACAATTAGGGATGAGCTAGTGGAAACATTTTGGCTTTGAATATATGTTTTCAATTAAAAATCTTTAAATCTAATTAAACACGTGCCATGATCTTTTCTATAGTATATGTTGAACAAAAAAAAAAAAAAAAAATGAAAAACAAACTCCAACTGATTGAGCAGGCAGCAAATTTGTGAACGGGTATTGCCTCGTCTTGATTTATAGTCTTTTGGAGGTCGATGTTTGAAATTCAGAAATTTTCCTTCTATTGTTTTTTTTTCATTTGCACCATGAATGATAGATTTTATCACTCGTACATCCTTTTAAATGCCATGTATCACAAATAATTGACCCATTTACTACAGAAAACATGAACGGATGGAATTATAATAAGATTGCCATACTAATATCATCAAAGATATTTTTATTCCCTATATGTCATGGTCTTAATCAGTTTGTTGCATTTCTATTTAGAGTCCACACTCATTGTACATCTAATAACCTTTTTATGAAGCAAACAAGATGTTTCCCAAGTTTGTGAATATAAGAATCTCGAGATCCATAACGCTACAGAAGTAACTAGGGAAGGTCCATCTCTTTCTATGCCTAAGCTCAAAAGCTGATTGGCGACAAGAATACGGGGAGACCTCTAACGCTACATACATCAATACTATCTCTTATTTTACATACATCAATACTGAATATATCACTCTCAAGTTTATGTCACCCTAGCCCTCCCATTTTCATCAACCTTCCATATCTAATCTAAGACTAAAAAGACAAAGCATAGCTCCGAATCCCAAATTCAAATCATTGAAGGCATCAATAAGTTAGAGATCCTTTTTATTGATAAGTTATTTACTTTCAAGATTTTCACACAGAGGGTTCGAGCAAACAAAAAAATAAATGGGATACTCTATTCTACACAACAATAGCTGAGAATATGTTAATGATTTGAAACAATGATGTTACTTTTATCAAATGTCATTTTATTTCTTTTCTCAAGCAACAAAAAATAAAACAATCATCTCCCAAGAACTTAATCAATAGAAAAATCAAATATATAGGCAAAAAGAATATACAGAAAATGAAAATAAAGAAAACAATACCAAGAAATCAAAACACGTTCCTCCTCCTTGAGCCTTTGGACCAAGGCATGCTCCACAACTTTTTTAAGATCCGCTATTGTAGCTGTCTCTAATGTCTGAACATCTGCACAAAAATCCAATATGTTTTTGGGCAGCGCTGTCTGGGAAGCGAAGTTAGCGCGCTAAGCGGCTAAATTTTGAGTTTTTCCCAACATCTTTATTAAGGGATTGGTTTTGGATTTGAACATATGACTTAAAACTAGGGGTGGGCGGCGGTTTTGAAAAACCGCCCAAACCGCCCAAATCGACCAAACCGTACAGTTTGGTGCGGTTTTTAAAACTCACGATTTGGTTGCGGTTTGGAAAACGTAAAAACCGCATGAGAATCGCGGTTTGGTCGCGGATTTTCATTTTGAAAAAACCGCGGTTTAACCAAACCGATGACATTTTGGTAAATACAAACCAAAAACCCTAAAAAGCTAACCAAAAAAAAATCCACTCATTCACTCCCTCACCTCACTCCCGTCACTCCGTCACTCCCGGCTCCTCTCTCCTCTCACCGCCGTTTCCTCTCTCCCCGCCGGCTCCTCTCTCATCTCGGCCGCCGCCGTCGGAGTCGGCTGGTGTTGTTCCCGCGCCGACCGAGTCCACAGCGCACCACCCCACGCGACCTCGCGTCGCCGGTCGCCCTCTCTACTGCGGCGCGCAAATCTTGAGACGTCGCCACCGCTATGCTGCCGTGCGTCATGGCCTTCGCAGTGTCGCGCTTGTCGTTCGTCATTCTTCTTTGGAGCTCATGCAAGCCTTGCGTTGCTGCTTGCATGATTTAAGGAGAAAGTTTGGAAAAATCCGTTTTTGGTTTCTTATAGGAAATATATTATTATAGAAACATAAGGTATAGATATATACAAAGGAAAATGATTTTCAGACATTCTTTTGTTACATATATTTGCTACACAATTGTATAGATTCTCTTAAAATTTACGGAGTCCACACATCTCAATTAAATTTACAGTTGTGTAGCAAATGTATTTCTCTTAAAATGTTATATTATCATTTTCCACATATACATATAAATATAGGAACAATGAGAAAAAAGAGCGAATCGAAGCTCTCTCGGCTTGGCTTCTATTTTCTCGAGGTCTCGACTTCTATTTTCTTTTCTCTTTGATTCGATTCTTCTTCCTATCTACTTTTCTTTTGTTTTGTGCACTTCATCCATGAGACACTAATCTCATGGCCTAGGCAAGACTGCGAGGGAGGTTCGACTTTTCTCATCCATGGATTTGTGAGATTTATTTATTTTAATTTCATTGCTTTTCATTATTATTTAATTCTCTTTGTTATTGATTGATTAATTAAGGTTAAATTTACATTTAAACCACGATTCTTTTGTTAGTGAGTCGTAAGCATCCGTCCTTATGTAATAACACCACACTAGTAGTGATTGACCATACCGATTGATTCGCCTCTTTTGGAGCAGGTTAAATAACTTAGGAATCTAGGCTAAATCGGATGCACTGCGATCCGATTGTCTAGGTGTAGTGACTTCACAAAACTCATTGCGACCATCGTGTTAAACCCAATGCGCTTGAGTATAGAGTTATACGATTGATAGGGAAGTAGTCATTGTCGTACTTTGGCTATCGAGATTAGGAAGTGCGAGGAACCGTGTACGTTCTTGGGCTATAGCTACACTATGATACTTTTGATTTGCATAATTTACATAGATTTGATGACCAAATCCAATATTTTATCGAACCAAACTTGTATGCCTTGACCAAATCCAATATTCTCTAAGTATTATTGTTGTATATATGTGCTTGTCCTTTTATGTATATATGTGCTTGTCCTTTTATGTTTGAGGGCAAAAAAAAATTTTCCATCTCGATTAATCGAAGTCTCGGAAAAAAGGGAAGAGTAAAGGACCACCATTTACACCTACGACACTGTTGCTTCATCATATGTACATCGTAATCATTTTAGAGCACGACGGTAGACTATCTTAGATGATCGGCGGCTCGGGACAAAATCGATCACGGTCTTTTCGATCTTTAGGTCATAGAGACACATCTCACTTACGAGAGGAGTGGGGGTAAGGTCCAATGATCTCAAAAACGAGTGCGAGTCGAGAGATCGGCACCTAGTCGGGCATCTTCGTGGACACTAAACCTATGGTTACTTGTTTCGATTGTAGGCGGCAAGGTCATTTTAGTTGGAATTGTTCGGGGTATTCGGGTTCGATTATGTGTTATAAGTGTGGGAAGAAGGGACATATGTAGAAAGATTGTCCACAACTTGCGGGGTCGTCTACGGCATGTCACGGCCTCGTAACGGACCGGGGAGCAGTACGGGTGATTATAAAACTAGATTACGAGGCGAATCGTAATCTTATTCAAGGTACTATTTTTGTTTGCGGTCATCTTATGCATGTGGTAATTGATTACGGTTCTACGATTTTTTATATATGTTCGTGTGGTAAGCGAGTTAGGGTTAACTCCGGTGTGAATCCCTATTCATCTTACCTCAACGACACGGTAATTAGGATAAGGTGTATCCTCACTTTTTGTGTGAGAAATGTGTTGTTGAGATCGCCTAGGACACGAGATGGCCATTGATCTCCGTGTATTAGAGTTTTTGGAGTTTAATGCGTTGTTAGGAATGGATTGGCTAGCGGCATATTATGCACAATTGGATTGTTTCCATAAGGCTGTAAGCATTTATATTCGGGTTGTTTAGTTTTTACATACATTGGAACATCGTCTAGATTGCCTTTGATCGAGAGGTAGGTTAGCCATTAGAGAAGAAATGGAAACTCTTATTGGAACTATTAGTATAGATGAAAGATCTAAAATCAAACTAAAGGAGATTCTTGTGGTTTGTGAATTCTTGGAAGTGTTTCCTAATGATTTACTGGAATCCCTCACTCGAGAGAGATTGATTTTGTGATTAGTTTGATTTATAGAACTAAATTTTATTCCTCTTTATGGAATGGCTCCGAAATAATTGTAGGAGTTGTAGAAAGCTTGATTGGAGGAGTTGTTGGATAAAGGGTTTATTCTTTGAAGTATGTCAAGTGAGGCGCACGAGTTCTTTCGTGAAAAAGAATGACGGTAGTTTAAGACTTTGCATTGATTGTAGAGAGTTGCACGGGGTCACAATTCGAAATAAATATCTATTGCCTCGAATTGATATTTGTTTGATCAATCGAATGGGGCCAAATTCTTTTCAAATATTGATCTTCATTACGGTTACCCTCGGTTGAGAGTTCGGGAATATGATGTGCGAAGGCGCATTCGGTACGGATATGGTCGTTTTGAATATATTATTATGCCATTTGGATTGACCGATGCTCGACAACATTTATGGATTTGAATATTCGTCCGCTGCTAGCGTGCCGCTGCATTGCCGATCGTTCTTGCTTAAACCAAATCGTTGGCTTGTGCCGCCATTGCTCGTTGCTTCACTGCTCGCCGCTGTAGAAGCCGCCTAAATCACCGTCATGGCTCGTTCACCGCGTCGCCGCCATTGTCGAGTCCCTACGCAAGCGCTTGTGCCGATCGTCGCGCATTTGTAAGCCGCCGCGTAAGCGCCGCGCTGCTCTTGGCTCGTCATCTGCTACTATCAGCTGGCTATTCTTGATCCATGTTGTTGCATGCCGGAGTTCTTGGAGATCCCGCCATCCTTGTTGCAACTCGTCCACCAGGTCCTCGCCATTCTTTGGGACGCCGTCGCCGCCGCGTCCGGCTCGCCCTCGCCGGAGCTTCTGCTCTCTCCGCCACCCCACCGTCTTCTCTCCATCTCTCTCGGTTCTCTCTCTCTATCTTTCTCTCTCTTTTTCTTTCTCTCTCTTCCAGATTTAAAAGAGAAAATAACTTTTTTTTTTGGGTTAATTTCATAGATGGTCACTTAAGTTTGCGGTTTGTAACACTTTGGTCACTAAACTTTCATTTGTCCCAAATATATCACTCAACTTTACAAATCGTTTCAACAAAGTCACTCAGACCACTTTAGGTCAAAAACCCACCGGAGGCTGCGACGTGGCGCCACGTGGGATTTCATGGGAGGTCACTTAACTTGTTAAGTGATGACATGGCATGCCACATACACACCTACCCACCCACCCCACCCCACCCTTAGTTCACCCCACCACCATTAAACCGATTTCTATTCTTCCTCTCCAACCCCCTGTTTTTTTTTTCCTCTTTGAAACGGCTTGGTCTCTCTCTCGCGATTCCTCTCGCGCTCGTGCTCTCCACCCCCTGGATCGTCTTCTTCGCCGTGCTCTCTCTCTCGCGGTTCCTCTCTCGCGGTCGTGTTCTCCCTCCCCCTCCCCCTCCCCCAAACCGGTTCGTCTTCTTCGCCGTGCTCTCTCGCGGTCGTGCGGACGTGCGGTCGTGCGGTCGTCCTCCCCCCATTGTCTTCTTCTTCGCCGTGCTCGCTCGCGGTCGTGCGGTCTCGCGCGCGGTCCTTCGATCTCGCACATCTTCCCCCATTTGGTTCGTCCTCTACCTCAGATTTGTTTTACGCAATTAGATTGATTTTACGCAATTAGACCAAAATTTTGCGGTGATTCTTTGGAAGGGTCTCGGATATATTTTACGCAAGGTATGAAGATAATTAACTACCATGTTTTTTTTTGTTTTTTATCATCCCAATCGAATTCAGCTTTAAATGGCATATAACTAACGAGAATATTTTCTTTGCAACATAGCCTTGTTTGTGGAAAGAATGTTTTGATAGACATGAGCATCCATGCGGCATATGTGAAGGCTATACGGGATGCTCAACATTTCATTTATATTGAGAACCGGTACTTTCTTGGATCATCTTACAATTGTAACTCACACAAAGACCTTGGTATGCATTATAATTTATTGCTTGAGAAGAGTGATTTTGTTACTTCTACAAACTAAGTATTGCAATCCTAATGTAGCTATGGGAGTTTTCCCAAGCGGCATGTGTAAGCTACCAATAGAACAGATGAGGTTTTTGTGAAAAAAAGAAAAAAAAAAAAAAAAAAGATGATTTAAAACTTCGTTTCAAGTTTTTAGCAAAACCAAGCCTATAGACGAACCCAGCTAATATGGGATTGACGATTTGATGTTATTATTTTGTGAATTTGAACTTGAGAAATTGCTTGACTTCTGCGGCACAAAACAATGGAAATGATGTATGAGATGGTGTACAACGCATTGGAAGAGGTTGGGCTTGAGAACACTTACACGCCCGAAGATTACTTGAACTTCTTGCCTTGGCAATCGTGAGGCTACGGATGAACGTGACATCGAAAACTCTCCATTGGATAACGGTACTCCTCAAGTAACCTGTCCTTGATACCCTCAAGTTCTCTCTCTTTTGTTCATTGTGAAATACTATTTAAGTCTGCGAATTCTTGCGTGTTCGGTTGTACTTGGATAGCTTGCTTTCGTTATCATATTACGGTATAATGCTTGCACTAATCTTTGATATTTAGTTTTCGGGAAATAGGACCCTCAAACGCTTTGTGTCTTCTGCGAATTCTTGCTCGTCTTGCCAAGTTACTCATGGAAACATGCCAAGAAGCAAAGAACCTCGGGAAGATTGTGACTCTCTTTTACTTGGATTGGTGACATTGTGAAGAGAAGCTGTTGCATGAATCTTTGAGGACTTTTCATGTTCTCCATTTTAAATTCGGGCGACGGGGAAAAAGTGAAGTTATGGCCAAGATCCATTTTCTTCCTTCATCCGTAATGAAGAGAATGCACTACACAACTTTGGTTTCATTGTATACAAGTAAACACAACGGTTGGAGGAGAACGAAGTAGTCATCTTCGGTTGGAATCGAAGGAAAAGTTGTAGTGTCATAAACCAATGTATTGTGGTTTTGTAATCTTTTTGTGTAAAACTTATGCCAAACCATGTATTGTGGTTTTGTAGCTTATAAATGAAAAATTAAACTATGTGTTGAATTCAAAAGTTTGGAGTGCAAATTAATTTAAATTGATTGGTTTTTGTTTTTAATTAAAACCAATGCAAAACGTTTGTTTTAACTCTCGTTTCTATAATTTTGACCTTCTACGCTTGTAGGAATCTATTTTAATTCACAAATTGAATACCCTGCATGAATAATCAGGCTAAAAAAAAAAAAAAAAGAAGATGAATTCAAGATTTTTTTCTTTGCCGTTTGAAATCTTTTTTTTTCTTTTTTGTTTTTTTCATGTTTTATAACTTCATTAATAAGGTTTATGGTTAATCTCAAAAAAAAAAAAAGAAGATGAATTCAAGAATTTTTTCTTAGGTTTGTTCAAATGAGCACATTCAATTTGCTTGATGCCCATAAATTTTGATATTTGACTCTTAATTAAGCATTTGGATACATTCAAGAGTTCAACAATAGATGCAAACAGAAGTAAATAACGAGTCGAACATGACTCGCATCGGTTTCCATACATTCTAAAATACATTGTCATTACAAAAAATGGGTTGCCATTACATATGCACCAAAAAAAAAAAATAGTCCCATACTTTGTACATCATCCAAAATGAAAGTTTCACCCGTATATCGGAAAACAATCGCATCCTTTGTACATCATCCACCTCTTCCAATTATTTCGCCTCTTCCAATTACTCAACCTCTTCCACCGCCACGACGTCGAACAAGCTGGAATCTTCGCTCTTGACTTTGGAGAAATCCTTGGAATAGGTTGTGAACAATCCATCATCCTTCACTCTTTGTATAATACCCGATCTTGACCAATTTGGGTCCACTCGAAATTGTTCAATATACTTTCTGCAAGCCGATCGAAGTCACGTGATAATTCTTGTTCACTTTGGTACATGAGTGGGTCAAGTTGATTGACTTGATTTGAACCGTCGAGTCATCTTTACCCACGTGAGAAGCAAAAATCCGAAACTCACAATTGCTAGACTTGAAGCGGCATTTACATATGCACCGTTTTCTATCATTCGAAGTAAAGCGTATTTGTCGCTTATTTTGAATACCCCAATTCTGCATGCCGACTTAAATGTCTTGAAAGAAGAGAATTTCATGCCTAATTCGAAATTTGTGGGTTTGTCATGTCTTTGAACTCATCGAACTCTACATACCTCGTCTTCTCGGATCCATCGGAATCATCATCTCGTGTGTAGCTCATCCGATCTTTGCATAGTCGAGTCTTGGTCATGCACTTCGACAATCGCAAGTGCACTACTACGAGGTGGAGTAAAAACCTTAGGCCTTCTTTTTCTCTTTGTGCGGTTGTTCGTCAACAACTTCTTGATAGTCATCATCGTCCTCAACATCATTGTCACTCTCGAAAAAATCATGGCCTTCTTCCGCTTCTACTTCTTCATGTTGAATTGTTCCATTGTCTTGTTCTTTGGAGGTTCCACTTCTTCTTCTTTGACTAACCTCTAAGTCCATTAATTCTTGCTCTCTAATCTCAGGGGACCCAAAATATCTTTGTTCTAAGACATACTCCACTTCTTTTTTACCATCATCTCCATTGTGAAAATGATTCTGCAATGATAATGATGTTAAAAATGTCCTTTGAGATGTACAAAACCATAAAACCAAACGAGTTAAATATATTCAAAAGGTCACACCCCTAACTTGACATACATGGCCCCAAAAACCATCTAAAACATCACATTAATCATGTTTTGTGACATTAATTTCTTAAACATATCATCTCGATTTTTTTAAACAATGTATTACTAACTATCCACATATTTCCTTGTTTCAATGCGGATGTATAACATATCGATGTATTGAGCGCCAAAATCTTATTTGCATTGTATCCACATGAATTTGCAATCTCATTTTTAGGCAGTTTCATCCTTTGCCCTCTAACATACTATTGGACTTATCAATTCTTACTGCATTTGTGTATTTTAACTCATCCAACACTAGCAATATAAAAAAATAATAATGAAAGATTGAACCCAACAAAAAAAATAGCCATTTGAAATTTGTAAAAATATCATCTAGAACAGGCATTATCAATATGAATTAAGAATAAATCTCTTACATTGAAACCTTGCCCCGTTAAGTCGAGGCGATTGGTTGCGTAGGATCGAAGCTCGCGAGACGAGAGACCTTGCTCTGCGAGACGAGAGATAGAGATGTACCGCGAGCGAGAAGAGCACGGGGAAGAAGAACGAACCGAGTGGGGGGAGGGGGGAAGAGGACCGCGCGCGAGACCGCACGACCGCGAGCGAGCACGGCGAAGAAGAAGACGGTTGGGGGAGGACGGCGCACGGCCGCACGTCCGCACGGCCGCGAGAGAGCACGGCGAAGAAGACGAACCGGTTGGGGGAGGGGGAGGGGGAGGGGGAGAACACGACCGCGAGAGAGGAACCGCGAGAGAGAGAGCACGGCGAAGAAGACGATCCGGGGGTGGAGAGCACGAGCGCGAGAGGAATCGCGAGAGAGAGACCAAGCCGTTTCAAAGAGGAAAAAAAAAAAAAAAAACGAGGGGGTTGGAGAGGAAGAATAGAAATTGGTTTAATGGTGGTGGGGTGAACTAAGGGTGGGGTGGGGTGGGTGGGTAGGTGTGTATGTGGCATGCCATGTCATCACTTAACAAGTTAAGTGACCTCCCATGAAATCCCACGTGGCGCCACGTCGGCGGCTCCGGTGGGTTTTTGACCGGAAAGTGGTCGGAGTGACTTTGTTGAAACGATTTGTAAAGTTGAGTGATATATTTGGGACAAATGAAAGTTTAGTGACCAAAGTGTTACAAGCGCAAACTTAAGTGACCATCGGTGAAATTAACCCTTTTTTTTTTTTTTATTTGGAGAAAAAGACAAAGTGGAATGATGAGGGATGGGTTGGTGATGTGATGTATGACATGATAGGATGGGTGATGTGACCACTCAATTTCATACAACCACGTACACCGCGTATATCTTACTCGTAAAACAACTCAACGATTAGCATTCAAATCTCGATTTGAATATTACTAAATAATACACACATCACGAGAAAAAATATCATACATCGGTGTCTCCACCGAGATTGGAAAATACGTATTTTGACGAGTGGGTCCCACATACGACACGACCTGGCACGTGGCACAAGTCGGATTTTCGGGCGTTACGGGTAGTCTCTGTATCATTTTTTGATAGTCTTCATTAATGATATCTTGATATACTCTAAGACTCTCGATGATTATGAACAACATCTCGAGTTATTTCTCAAACTTTGAGAAATCATAGGTTGTATGCTAAGTTTAGTGAATGCGAGTTTTGGTTGTCGAGAGGTGATTTTTTGTGTCATGTGGTTATTACATAAAGAATTTTGGTAGATCTGCCATGATTGAGGCAATCATTGGTTAGCTAGAACCTATCACGGTGATGGAGATACGAGTTTTACGGGTTTGGTGGCTATTATCGTAAATTTGTGAAAGATTTTTCTATGATAGTTGCGCTAATTACTAAATTAACTAAGAAAAATGCTTTATTTCTTTGGTTAACAAAATACGATGCTACATTTTAGGAATTGAAGAAGTGTTTAACTTCGACAGCCGGTTCTTGTATTGCACTGAGCTGGGAAAGGTCTTATAGTTTATCTTGATGCATTGAGAGTTGAGAGTTGGGATTATGTTGTGTGCTAATATAGAATGACAAGGTGATTATTTTTGTTTCACCTTGTAAGTGTTACATGGCGAGTCCGTATGTGTAGAAGGGATCGACAAAATGACATTCAATGAGAAAGACTTATGAAACCACATTGAGTACGCACGATGACTCGGGCTTGAATGTGGGGATGTAGAGGCAATTGTGTAACATTTTCAGAAGAAGCAAACACATAATCCAAACTTCTTCCATCTAATGGCCTTAGGTGAGCATAATGGCGAGACATGTGTTTTTGGTCAACGAGTAGGGGCTAGATCGTCTTATCGAGTACTTTGAGGATGTGGTGTCTTTGATACGGCGTACCTGACCAACAAGTACGACATGTCATTTGCTCCTTTTATCAACATGAACCAACTCAATCAATCTGTTTTGTTGGGTTGTGTTTTTCTTGGATGATGAGCGAAGGAAAGCTACGATTGTCTTTTTAGTACACGAACTTGATTGTATGAGAAATGAGCCATAAGCCATCATTATCGATCAATGCCGCTCTATTGGGCATGTTGTACCAAAAGTATTCCCTAACGCACAACACATGAAGTGTATGTGGCACATAATGAAGGAAAGCTACGACGTCACGGGGTGTGCGCTATGTGGGTGTAATGGGTAGTCGAGAGGTTTAAGTGTCATAACACCTATCCCATCATATCACATCAACTCACCCATACATTCCCTTCACTTTTCTCTCTCCTCACTTTTCTCTATCATCTCCTAACAAAAATCCACACATCACACTCCCCCCAACAATTCTCATCTTCTTCCTCCTCTCACCCCTCCCTTTTTTTCCATCACCAATTTCCCCTCACCAAGCTCTCTTCACATTCCTCACTCTCAAGATTTTGGTCGTCTCTCTCGCGAAGTCCTTCCCTCTTGGCGGCTCCCATCAATGACCTTCGTAGCCAGAGATGAGAGTGGTTACTTTGGTTGTTAATTTGTGGAGAAATTTGAGATCTTTTCGGGGTGATTGTGTTGTTTATTATTGATCTTATAATTGATTCGATTATTGTTGTTGTTAGTTGTAGAAAAGAAAAGAAAAAAATATATATAAGCAAAAAAAAGTGTCTCGGAATAGACAATTCGTCTCTTCCAGAGACGAATTGATGGAGGAAGGGGTAACCGGGTCGAGCCGGCCGGTCCAGCGATTGGGCGTGCGGGCCCAACCCATTAAATAAAAAAATTAACTTAAAATTAAATGAAATGATTTTAAATGAGAATAAATTACAAAAAACTATAAAAAATAGATAGAAATTATGGGAAATCCCAAAAAATTCCGAAAATATGAAAATTTAAAAAGCTAGGAAAATAAGTTCCAAAGCTTTTTCGGGCTTTTTGGCACCCGGTATAACTCAAAAAGTGAGTCATAACCAAACTTTTTGGAATAAAAATTCAACTTTGTGCTCCCACATTATAAATTCACTTAATGTGACTCTTAAATAATTAGAATTGTATAATTGGACACCGAGGACTTATGAGGCTGTAGGCGGTGTCGGGTGCGCATCTCGAGGCGTGAGCGGGATGTTTTAAAGGCGATTTGCGATTTGCTTGAGCTAAGTAAACCCACGAGAAAATTTGTTAAAATTCGTTTATAGCACTTGTTTTATTTTAAATTTCAATTATTCCTTTATGTTATTTATTGTTGTCCACTTAATGTTCATCCACTCCCACGTGTGTATGTGTGTTTGTCGATGGGGTCGAGCAAGACACGAGACTCACACCCCATGGCTAGCTACCCCACGTTGTCGAGTAGTTGAACATGTCGGGGCTACGCGATGACTATTTTTCGTAAGACCGTTAGGTTGAGAAATGTTTGACGGGACCTAAGTCTCCATCATGGGTTCATCTCGAGAGATGTTTGGACGAGGTTCTACCGTTCATGAGTTCCTCTCATTCGATCGTGAGGTGTTTAGTGAGGTGATCATCACGGGTTCTTCTCTGTTTTGCTAAGTCAATTCCTGGATGTCGACCGGGGTTTTCGTCACACCGCACTCGTGTCCAACTTCGACTTCTCTGCTACTTATTTTCATGCGATTACCCTATTTTATGTTCCTCATTTAAAATTGATGAATTTTAGCTATTTTATTAGATTTCGTGAATATTAGCTAACGTTCTCGGGATTTACTCACTGGGATTTGTCATTGTTTTTTGTGACAAATCGCAGATCCTATGACGAAGGGGGCAAAGGGGTCTTAGGTAGTCACCTATGAGCTAGGAGAGCCCCGTCGGACTTTTTGCATAAATGCTTGTATATATTATTTTGCTTTTATGAGATTTTGGGAGGACTTGTGTACCGATACATGTATATGACCATATTTTATATTTTTTTTTTTTATATACATGGTATCTTATCTTTGGGTTTCCACACTATAAGATTTTTTATAAAATGCAAACTTTTCATTTTTACAACGGTTGCACGCTTTAAAGATTTTCGCTAAAATACAAAACTTATAATAATTTAATAAGTTATGAACAACTTAACTTAGTTAACTTATTATAAACATTCATAAATATTAAGTTAATGCGAATAAGATACATACGAAGGTTAGGTCGCGGGCCGTCAAGGATAAGTGTGGGATCGCTTGGCATGCTTGGTGACGTGTATGGCGACGTAGCGGTACTCGATTTACCTCAAGATTTAGGGCGATCGGAGTTGGTATTAAAGCCTAAATTCAAGCGAACATAGGGGAAAAATTTAGTGAAAGCGAATAAAACTTAACAAAATGAACTTACACGTGGAAACCGAAGATTCGACTTAAAACCTTAGTTAGGAAGCGAACGTGAGGTGGGTAGTACCGGGGCTTATACGTTATATATTTTGATTGTAATAGTATATACACGTATACGAGGCGATACGAGCACATCTTCGCTATTGCACATACGACATGGACGAACAGTGACTCCACCTACGAGAAGATGGTGGACGAGATAAGTGGTACCACGCTTGTTGCGGCGATCAAAGTGTACTTGATCGGATCACGGCACACGATCGGCGGCTCGAGCGAGATGATGGCCTTGCTCGTACCTAGACGACGATTATCGCGACGCTTATCGCTGCTATTACACCAAGCATCACTAAGATGACGGTCACTTTGATTGTGCGAGTACGCTAGTGGCTGCGATTATGGCGAGAGACTACCACGTCGGCTATGGTTTTAGAGACCCATCGAGGCTATCATACCGGCGTCTATGCCCGCAACAAGAACGACACGGACTACACATGAGATCACATTCGAGACATCCTTATTAGATGAGGCTAAACCGACAAAGATGTTTATGAGATTTCGGTCGGGATATTTCTTGGAGGCGGTGACCCGAGAGGCACTCACGAGATGGGTTCTCGCACATGACAAGTTACTTAACCTTCGAGGATTCACAACAGCATTTGGGGCCATGATATCTAGATATATGTTTCGAGGAGAGACCAAAGTTTGATGGACCACTCTTACAGAGATTTGCGGAGAGCCGATTACTGGGCCTATTTGAGATAGGTCTTCTATGATCGGTACATACCGGGAGATACGATTGCGCACGAGACATGAGTTTTTGTGTTTTAGATAGGGTAGCCTCACGGTTGTTCGGTATATGGAGAGGTTCCATTACTTGTTACAATTCGTTGGGGACTTGGCTTCTACGAGATCACGATCGGGTTCATTATTTTGGAGTGGGGCTTAGAGATGAGATAGAGAGGTAATAGTATCAAGCGAAGCTTGTACACGGAAAGAGATCTACGAGAAGGCCTTAGCCCATGAGACATATCTTCTCTATCGCGCCGTAATGTCCATACCACGGGCGGCTTCGAGTCATTCAAATGCGACACCGGGTCGATAGGAAAGGGATAGGATTATAGATCATGGAGATAGACGGGGACAGAGGCCCGGACATGATGACCACAAACAGTCATTGCCCATGCGATATTAGCCACACGGCCCAGACGACGTCGGTTGGTGGTTATGTACGGACGGCATAGACATAGGCAGGCTCAAGACTAGGGAGCTAGGGACCGAGGACGTATCGTCGGGGTCGAGCCAAAGGGTAGGGAGTGGTCGGGGTCGAGGGTCGGGACACAAGCGGGTTGTTTCAAATACAAACAATCGAACACATTAAGAATATTTGTCCGAGAGCTTCAAACAACACCAATTGCGGCCCGTCGGTTCAAGATAGAGAAACAGAGCACACGCGGTAGTACGACGGACCACGAGACCACCGGACGGCTCATCGAGGGTATGATTTCGATTTGTGATTATTTTATGCATACACTTATGTTGGGTTTTGGGGTTCATACGCAGCGTGAAATTACAAAACAATTTTGACAAAAACCCCAACAGATTCGAATCTAATTCCATTAAAAACGTTTAAACCATGAAAACTTAATCATACATCGATCGCAATATACCTTTATGAAGGTTGATTGATCTCTAAGGCGCGCAACGACGAACGCCTACCCGAGTAGTCCACACACGAGCGGTAGAGATTCGAAGTGCTAGCTTCGAGAGAATACCAAACCTTTTTGTTTCTCTCCAAAATGATCCGGAGCGTACCGAGAAAACCTTAATTCGTTTCTAAAATGAAAATAGAGTTTTTGGCCCTTAATCTCGCAAAACCATTCTTAGTGTGCGACCCAATAGGCTCATACAACGTTGGCGAGTGTACCAAAACACATTTAGTTATACAAGTCATAAGCGGCCTCTAGCAAGACATTATGACTACCCAAGTTGTACGAATATCAAATCGATACAACCTAATCAATAGTGTATATAACATCCTTTTGTCACACGATATCCTTTTGATCAAACATAAGGCATGAAATTGTCATCCAACATGTTCAATCGTACTAGTCTTGATCTCTAGGTAGACTGAAAACATCCAAGTGACATTGATCAATATCAATTCACTTAGACTAGGCCTTTTAACGATCTAACACATCGAGGGATCCACTTGGATATCTCTCTTTATATGAGAGGGACAAATTTTATCTCGATTACACAACTTCATCACATTGCTCACACGGTAACCAATCACAACCTTTATAATCGTCAGGTTAAAGACAACGTTTGATTGTGTCAAATCTTGTGCTCATAATGTTGAAGTCTCTGGTAATATCAAGTCGAGGATTTGAAAAATATACGTATCATGAGAAACAACTATGACTTAATACATGTGATGTTCTCATAGCGAGTCGGTCCGAGTACTTTGTTCCCTAACAAGTACTCGTGATCTTGATTGCTATCCCTATACGTATAATCATCATATGATCATCAATCAAGACTCACACTAGTCTTAATTCATTATAGTTCCCGAGTATAATGATCGACTAGGGACATTTAGGATATTGATGTAAATACCCATGAATCTTACTATAATGTAAACATGCAAATTAATTATAATAAGCGACAAATGAAATCCTCTATTTTATTAACTAAAAGTATTCATAAAGGCAGTTAATGGATTGACCTAGGGCACATGCCCCAACAACTTATTGATTATTTGGTTCCACCGTATCATTTATTTTTGGACGTATGGTTTATGAGTTAGGGTTAGCCTCGATTAGAGTTAGCAAACTCGATTCTCAACACATCACCTAAAGAGAAGGTTTACCCTAACATTAGTTGTGAGGGTTGCGCGATAAAGATCTATAGACACCGGCTCCTTATTGACCTACACGTTCCGAGTTCTTAGAGTTCAATGCGCTTTTGGGCATGGATTGGCTAGCGTCGTATCACGCCCCGGGTGGACTATTTTTGTAAGACATTGACTTTTCATATTCCCGACATACTAGAGTTTAGTTACACTAGTGATGCGAGTGTACTACAAACCACTTAGGGGTAGATTGGCTACTACCCTAGTGATGGAGGTGTTTGTAGGGATAGAAGAGTTGATCGAGACACCGAGTTTAGACTTAAGGATGTCTCAATTGTCGAGTGAGTTCCTTGATGTCTTTACGGAGGATTTACCAGGATTACCCCCACACGAGAGATTGAGTTCGTTATTGAGATAGTGCGGGCACACAGTAGATAGCTAGCTAATCGTACTCGATGGCACGGAAAGAGTAGGATGAGTTGAAAACTCAACTTGAAGACTTGGAAAACAAAGGGTTACACCCGAGCACATCGTCATGGGGAGCACTAGCCCTATTCGTTAAGAAAAAGGATGGTAGCTTGAGGATGTGCATTGACTATAGGAAGTTGAACCAGGTGACGATAAGGAATCGTTACCTTTTGCCCATGATCGACAATTTGTTTGACCAATTGGTTGGAGCCCCTTTTTTCTCTTAGATTGACTTGAGATCGAGTTATCATCGGCTCAAGTTCGAGATGGGGATATACCCAAGACCGCATTCACCACCGAGATATGAGTTGTTTGAGTTTACGGTGATGTCGTTCGAATTGTCGAACTTCCAGCTATGTTCATAGACTTGATGTAAGGAGTATTGAAGTCGTTCTTTGGCGATTCGTCATAGTCTTCATTGATGAGATATTGATATATTGCAAGACTCGTGAGGATCACGGGCAACATCTCAAACAAATATTAATGACATTGAAAAAGCACGGAATATATGCTAAGTTCAGTAAGTGCAAGTTTTTGCTGTTAGAGATCAAGTTTTTGGGACACGTGATTAGTAATAGAGGTATATCGGTGGACCCAAGTAAGATTCATGCAATCATCAATTGGCTGACACCGGAGACAGTTACAGATATTATGAGTTTTCTTAGGTCAGTAGGATACTATCGGCGATTTGTGAAGGACTTCTCGAAGATCGTCGTGCCGATGACTAGATTGACCAAGAAGGAGATACCTTTTAATTGGTAAAGGTAGCGCAAGGACGCCTTTGCATAGTTGAAGATGAGGTGACTCTTTGCTCCATTACTAGTATTGCCCGAGCCAGGCAATGGATTGACTATTTATATAGATGTTTGCGGCACGGGTTTATGTTGTGTATTGATGCGGGGAGACAGTGTGATTGCCTACCTATCCCGACAGTTGAGGATCCATGAGAGGAATTATTCGAGTGCACGACTTGGAGCTTGTAGCGATCGTATTTGCCCTGAAGGTATAGAGACATTACCTCGACGGTGAGAGGTTCACATTGTTTATAGATAATAAGAGTTTAAAGTATTTATTCACTCATAAGGATCTAAACATGAGACAACTACATTGGCTAGAGTTGTTGAAGGACTACGCCTTTCCATTGAATATCATCATGGGAAAGCAAATGTCGTAGTAGATGCATTGAACAAGTGATGACCGGATTACGAGACAGGTTGTCTGTCATATGATGCACGAGTATGGTTAGCTTGAGGCAGCAACAACATTGAGTTTGTGAGAGGTTCTGCTATAATGAACGCACAAATTTGTGGATAGATTAGGGTACCGTTTATTTCTATTCTGCGAGTGTTAGAGTGTCGGAGGGCCGACGAGATATAGTCGAGGTTCGGTGAGATGGCACGCGATGCGATCATCCGATTGGAGCGAGTCTATGGATTAGTGTTTGAGGCACAAAGGGAGGTTATGCATTCCGGCGGTGGCCATGCATGAAGGCTAACGTCAACGCCTATGTTAAGGGTTGTGAGGTGTGCCAACGAGGTTAAAAAAGCCGAGTACATGAGGTTTGTAAGGTTATTGGAATTTGCTACCCATCCTTTAGTAGAAATGAGAACACATTACGATTAATTTCATTTGTGGATTACCACAAACTTCTCGAAAACACGATGTGATATGGGTATTTGTGGACGGGTTGACAAAATCAGCTCATTTCCTACCGATTTTATGAAATATAACTTCACATAGTTGAGTACGAGTATTTGAGAGAGAGATTGTACAACTTCATGGAGTACCGATTTCGATTGTTTCGAGACCAGGGACACTCGTCTCACATCATCATTGTGGCGAGGCTATATAGGAGCAATTTGTTACTAGGTTATAATTTAACATTGCATTCCATCCTCGAGACGGATGGACATGATCAGAGAAATTAATACGAGATACTCGAGGATATGCTTAGGGCTTGTGTGTTACAATTTGATGGGTCTTGGGAAGAGTACTTGTGGCTTTTCGAGTTTGCTTACAACAACGACTAACGGGCCGGTATTGGGATGCCACCATTTGAGGCGATGTATGGTACATTATGTAGATTCGGCTTGTTGGGTAGAGCCGAGGATACTGATAGCCGTGGGGCTGAGTTCGTTATGGACCATACGAGAGAAGGTGAAGCCTATTCGTCGCGGTTACAAGTGGCCCAATTCGGACAAAAGAAATATGCATATAAGTACCGCGATGAGTTGAGCTACGAGGTAGATGATTGGGTCTATTTGAAGGTTTCCTCATTGAAGGGTCATCGAGAGATTTGGGATCTAACGAAACTAGCACCAAGATTTATTGGGCCATTTCAAATTGAGAAACGAGTATGGGAGGTCGCTTATCGTTAAGAATTTCAATTGGTCGCGTTGTGCGCGTGTAATGACGAGAGTGTACGACGTCGCAGGTGTGCGCAACGTGGGTGTATGGGGTAGTCGGGGTTTAGGTGTCACATCACCCATCCCATCATATCACATCACATCACCCATACCTACCCTCACTTTTCTCTCTCCTCACTTTTCTCTCTCATCACCTAACAAAAACCACACATCACTCTCCCCCAACGATTCTCATCATTTTCCTCCTCTCACCCGTCCCATTTTTTTCCATCACCAAGCTCCCCCACTAAGCTCTATTCACATTCCTCACTCTCTTGAGATTTCGGTCGTCTCTCTCGCGAATTTCTTCCTTCTTAACGGCTCCGTCGACGACCTTCGTAGACCTAGGTGAGAGTGGTTACTTTAATTGTTAATTTGTTGAGAAACTTGAGAGTTTTTAAGTGTGATTGGGTTGTTCTTGTTGATCTTATTATTGATTTGATTACTATAATAAAAAAGAAAAAAAAAATATATATATAAACAAAAAAAGTTTCTCTGGAAGGGACAATTCGTCTCTTCCAAAGACGAATTGTTGGAGGAGATGGGGGTAGCCAAGCGGGTCGGGCTTGGCTACCCCATGTGATCCGTGTTGGGCTAACCCGGGCCGGGTGGGCGCGAGTCAGCCGACCACGACCCAAATGGACGAGGTCGGACCGACCTAAGTCTAATTGGACAGGGTCGAGCCGACCTGGATCCAAGCTGTTGGGCCAAACCGGGCCCAGTTCAGGCCCAACCCATTAAATAAAAAATTAATTTAAAATTAAATAAAATGATTTTAAATGAAAATAAATCAAATAAAATTATAAAAAAATAGATAAAAATTATATAAAATTCCAAAAAGTTCAGGAAAAATCTAAAAATTTTTAAAAGGTAGGAAAATAAGTTCCAAAGCTTTTTCGAGCGTTTGGCACCCCGGTATAACTCAAAAAGTGTCATAACCAAACTTTTTGGAATAAAAATTCAACTTTGTGGTCCCACATTATAAATTCTCTTAATGTGACTCTTAAATAATTAAAATGGTATAATTGGACACCAAGGACTTAAGAGATTGTAGTCGTGTGTCGGGTGTGCATCTCGAAATGTGAGCGAGACATTTTGAGGGCAATTTGAAATTTGCTTGAGGTAAGTAAACCTACGAAAAAATTAGCTAAATTCATTTATAGCACTTGTTTTATTTAAATCTCAATTATTCCATCATGCTATTTATTGATGTCCACATACTAATCTTTCACTCGCACGTGTGTATGTGTGTTTGTCGACGGGGTTTGGCATGGCACGGACTCACACCCAAGGGCTAGTTACCCCACCTTTGTTCAAGTAGTTGCCCATGTCGGGGCCACGCGATGACTATTTTCTTGCGAGACCCGTTAGGTTGAGAGATGTTTGTGGGGATCTAAGTCTCCGTCATGGGTTCCTCTCGAGAGATGTTTGGACGGGGTTCTACTTGTTCATGGGTTCCTCTAATTCGATCGTGAGATGTACGGCGAGGTGATCGTCATGGGTTCATCTCGGTTTAGCTAAGTCGATTCCCAAATGTCGACCTGGGTTTTCTGTCACACTGCACTCATGTCCAACTTCGACTTCTCTGCGACTTATTTTCTTGTAATTACCTTATTTTCTGTTCCTCATTTAAATTGCATGAATTGTAGTCATTTTATTGGATTTTGTGAATATTAGCTAACATTTTCAAAGATTTACTCACCTGGGATTGGTCATTGTTTTTGTGACAAATCGCGAGATCCGACGATGAGCCGGGGCAAGAGGTCTTAAGTGACTACCTTTGAGCTAGGAGAGCGCGTCAACTTTTTATGTAGGTACTTGTATATATTATTTACGCTTGTATGAGATTTTGGGAGGACTTGTGTACCCGATACATGTATATAACCATCTTTCGTATTTTTGTCGCTTTTGATATACAAGGCATCTTATCCGGGTTTCCACACTCTATGATTGTTTATAAATTGCAAACTTTTCATTTTTACAATAGTTGCATGCTTTAAAGACTTAAAGCTAAGATACATAATTTATAATAATTTAATAAGTTGTGAACAACTTAACTTAGTTAACTTATTGTAAACATTCGAAATATTAAGTTAATGTGAATAAGATACATACGAAGGTTAGGTCGCGGATCGTCAAAGATAAGTGTGAGGTGACGTGACATGTTTGGTGATGTATCCGGTGACGTGGCGATACCCGGTTGCCTCGAAACTTGGGGCCGTCACAACGATGATGAGAGTGTGATCACAAAGACTTTCAACGTCATTTATGAGCGGCCATAGAAAAATACTTTGTGTATGCCGATCATTTATATTTAGAGGGATTCTTTGTTGTCATGCGCTTTGTGTATTCCGTGATCGGGATGTCATCCCACTGCAGTACATCATGGATCATTAGAGGAAAGACTTCACGTGCACATATGAAAAGGAGCTCCGCATAGAGGAGTTGGATGCTAATGCGACAACCGTTCTTGAACGATATGATGTTATTGTTACTAGGTGCACTCGAGTTCTTGACTTTGGAGCTAAAATAGTTGCAAGGTTTAAGCTTGTCTTCGAGACCATGGATAAGTTGAAATGGCTACATCTTGACATGCCAAATCGAGAGCTAGGTTGCAAAAAAATCTACGAACACCTTCCACATATGATGAGTACTACCGATGATATAATTAAGGAGTCGAGCAAGTCGAACAGAAAGGGAAGACCTCGTGGTAGGTTCAAGGCATAGATGGAGAAAAAGACAAAACATAAATCTTCCCAATAGGTGATGGACATCGATGAGGATCAACCTTTAATGGAATCCTAAATTTTTTCACTTGTCCTCTAAAAAGGGAGCATAAAAAAAGAAATCAACCCAGAAGGCAAATAAGATATTCAGAGAGTGTCTTAGAAGGTAATTACATAATTTGTATAATTTTATTTATGATTTTATTACCAAATTAGTGGTGTGTATTATGAAGTTTGTACGTACATATTTGAAAATGGCGAGGGGAAGGTGTCTAAAGAGAATGCGAAGCCCAATTTCAATTCCATTGTCGATGTGGATATGGAACACGATGCAATTGCTTCTCAAAGCAAATTATGGAAACGAGATGAATGTACACTCTTGATGGAGTCCGGGGGACTCATCCAACAACGTTTTGAGAAATATTGATGATAATTCTTACTTGTCACTTGGTAGTTTATGTTAGTAAGTTAACTTTTTTTCTTGACCTTGTGAACAAAATGAATATGTCATTTAGTTGGGCCTTTTGTTACATTTAGGGAGAAGTTACCAAGCGATGTTGTTTTTTGTTTTTACAATTGAAACTATATTTTATTGCAAAGCTTGTTTCTTGGGAGATATAAGAATCATTTTGGATAATGCTCATGTCATTTTCATTTGATATTTTATATGTTGCTTTGCTAATGTAAGTTGTATCATGGGATCAAGGGAAGAGGTATTCATATCTTCAATATCTTCTACATGGGGAAAATGTACCACATACAAACTTAAAAGTATTTATTTACTATTTATTGTGATAGTGTTACTTGCATATATTCCTCTAATGTTGTTGGTTCATTCGGTTGCTTATCTCTACGTTAATTTTGTCACATGATGTGTAAAATGATGGCTCATCTACTTATTAATGGTTCATTCGGTTGTAGGTTGCGGTTTGAGAATGTATGGGGCGGTGTAGTGGGGTTTAGTGGAGACATAAGAATGTGCATGTCTGTGAGTGTCAAGAATGAGGGTGGGGAGCTAAGGAGTTGTCGTTACTCGAGAGTTAAATGGGTATTGGGGGAGGGGATTGGGAGTTCATCAACATTAATTGTGAGTTGATGGTGGTTGGTGGTTAAGGTGGAGACTTATTTCTTTTGCTTCAAATCCCAAGTCTACTTCCTCTTATTTTTACTCCACTATAAACCCTAAGAGTTACAGAGTATGACGAAAGTAAGGGCTGCTAGTGAAGTTGGAGGTCCTTCTAGTCCCTCTTCCAATTTGGGTAGTGCATCAAAGAAAATGGGCTCGAGGAAGGTAACTGATATTGTGCTCTGAGTCAAAACAGAGAATGGATCAACCAGTAGTCGGCCCAAACGATCGTCTTCAAAGCTGAGGAAGTTCGCTTGACCTCCTCAACCTCCAAACAATTCGAGGCACCCGAGTGGTGATACCGGATGTTAAAAATGGCGACGTTGCAAGGGAAAGTGTGAGGGTCAACACATGTTAGAGACAACTACTCGAAAGAAATCAAAAGCTAAATAGATAGGTATGTCATATGTCAACTATTTATGCAAGTTGTTTATGGAGAATGGTCTCTCACCACCTTTGAAATATGAGTATAAAGATGTCTTGAAAAACACCCGTAGCATAATTGGAGAGAAGAGTTTCGACAAGATGTCATACACTAAGGTGGATGGGAAGTGGATATCAAATACCTCAATATTAAATGCCCTACAGGAACCAAAAGAAGAAATGAATGTCTCAATAGAACTAGAAAAAACAAAAATGCCTCGCCAAGCAAGGGGAAAAAAAGGAAGAAGTCTCGGTTGAAGCTGAAACAAATATGACTCTAAACGGGAGGAGGAGGAGGAGGAGGAGGAGGAGAAGGAGGCCATTTCTATGGAGAATGATGATGAGTCGGAGTACTTGATGGAGGATGACTACGAACAAGACTACGAGTTTGATGGATAAGAGGAAGTCGTCATGGAATAAGATGGGGAATCATCCCTTAAATGAACCAAAATGATTCGTATGATAATGCCCAAGAGAAAGAGGTCCAAAAAGAAGGTAATGTTTGATATTTATTCAAATTACTTTATTATGTACGCATTGTTATAATTAATGTCTTCATGTTGAATGTCTTAGGCATGGAGGTTTCCCAAATAGAGAATTTAGGAAACCATGGTGTCGAGCTGATTTTCAAAGAAGGTTCTCTTCCTCGCACTCTTTTACCTACTAGTGAAGAGCACAATGGAAATGACACTTCTCCCCGGGTCAAGAGCACGATGAAAGTAAAAATTTAGATATTTCTTCTATTCTTTCAAAATTGATCCATTTATTGCTTCTCGGCATGTCAAAGTTGGTGCTTGTTATGTTTTCTTAATTGTTATGTCAAATTCTTTATGTTTTGTCTTTTCATGTTAGGGTTGGAGGTCTCACTAATGAATAGGGAGGGTGTGACCCTTAATGATGATCTACATAAGACCCAAATGCAAGTGGCCTAGCTAATTCGGGACCAAAATGTGAACCATGTTGATGAAGGCGACCATGTGAGTGTCCTGGACCATAACAATTTTATTCCACCAATGGAGACGGGAGAGGTGAACCGGCATGTGAATGAGGGCATCACCCCTCCTTTACAATCCTAGCAACAACAAATACTTCATAGGCTTCAAGGCTATTAAGGAGGACCTTGAAAAGGTTAAGGTGGTCATCCATTTAATCGGCGCTAGCTTTAAGACGGATGTGGTGGCCAAGATGAGGAACGAGTGCAACATGCTAAAGGAGGAAATTGTAAACTTGTTCAGTTAAACTATAGACGAAGTTGAGGATAGGTTTGATACAAGGATGGGGCACAACTACCGCTTAGTGGAAGATCGTGTGGCTGCGATCGAACGACATATTTCAAAGCACGGGTCCGAGATCAGAGAGGCGATTCTTGTGAGATAAAGCGCAACTAAGTGGCGAGAATGTGTTGCCCACCATTGGGCAACCATCATGCAGAGGCGTGATAAGTAAGTAGGGAGTCTTGATGGGGTCTTACAAATGGTTTTCACATATTTTTTTAACAACTTTATTTAGGCATGTATTAAACAAGTAAAGTAGGTCATGTTCTTGGTTTTCTTTTGGAAACTTGAACTACGTTTTCCTTTTGTTTCCATTTTGGTTTGGCTATTAGGGTGTTGGTCCCAAGTAGGTTTAAACAAGTTCTACCAATCAAGTTTTAGTGCTCCATGCACCAAATAGTTAATCTGGGGATCTACCATTTCTTGATGCATTATGGTGTAATTTTTTTACTCAACTTTCTTGTCATGTATTCAATATGAATACCATTTTGAAGCTCTATTTAAAACATTATACGTACTTTCTTGTAATTTGTTTGATGTAAGAATAAGAATATTCAAATTAACAACTCCCTGAAATGGGGAAAACAATATCCAAAGAACTATGAAACAACATAGGAGTACAAAGTTTGATTGACTACATATAAAAAATGTCAATTACAAAATAACAAACCAACAAGGATCCGATAACAACCAACAAACCGAGAGAACAAAACATTTACTTCACTAAGATCCAAATCGGTATTCATTACTAAAACGATAGGACGATAATCCAACTATAATAGTCCCTAGATGACAATCTACACAACCTTTAAACCTCTACACTCTTCGGTCCTCCTTCTAATGTTGTTGTTGTTGTTTTAGAAATTTTACGCATACCACTAAGTGTCAATCGCTCCGTGAATAATGTCGAGAACTCCATCTCAACCTCACTTTCTCATTCCTTATCGGATGAACATCTACCGTTCACTCCATAACTATTCCCTTTCTCACATTGACAATTGCAATCACTTCCACCATAAGCTTGTCTATTTGCCTTGTGTTTGAATAGGTAAGCATTGTTGGGCGAGAGCGTTGATAGTCATCCCAATCAAAGAATTCACACACCTCCTTCCCGGTATTACATACCATAAAAGGTCGATTCTTCTTAGGGCCCTCCTTCTTGACTCGCCTTTTTCTTAGGAAACAGTGAACACTTTGGGCAAGGCTCTGCAAAGTGCGCATAAGTCTTCAAAGTGGCTAAAGCTACCACGGCTCCAACAACGTTTTTCATTCTTTATTGACATACCTAACAAGAAGAATACTTAAAAAGGAAAACACATACACATAAAACCCTAAAACGGAATTCAAAAATAAAATCCTAAAACACAAACCTTAAGGGTGTGTTTGATAGCAAAAAAAAAAAAAAAATCATAGAAAATTGTGTGATTTTTCGACGTAATCGTTTTATTTATTGTTTGATAGAATTGTAACCCCATAAAAAACCCACGTTTATATTTTCTTCATTTTTTCTCTTATTTCGGGGTGGAAATTCGAGATTTTATATTGAACGAATCCCACCCAAACTCGATCTCCTTCTTCTATAAGAACTAGTCTACTCATCATGGCCGCAACTATCTCCTCTTAAATCTCTTCTGCAACTATCGCTTCTCAAATCTCTTCCTTTATAAACTCCAACAAATTTTCTCTCAAATCTCACTATATTCTCAACAATTTACTTTTGCCTATGTGATCTCCTCCCATCTTGAGAACTTGAGTTTCTCACTTTCTTCTCAACAATCTCCTCCCAACTCAAAAACTCGATTCTTAGTTTTGCGTTGTCATTCTTCTTGCAATTATCGGCTTATTGGAGTTGAGAATAATTTTGGAAAACTTTGAACGAACAACAAAATCTCAACTTTAATGTGGTCACTTCTTTTCTTTTGTTTATAAGATGTTAGCAAAGCTAATTCTACTTCATCAATTGTGTTGATGCCTTGCTTAGAAAGTGCTTGATTATTTGCCTATGTGAGATTCTTGTACGTAAAGTGATTGATTAAATGCTTTATATATGTATGTAAATTTGTAAATTACAAGTTACTGAGACAACAAAAATTTATGTACAAAATATCAAAACTTTTTGAGCGAAGGTCAAACATATGCTAACCAAAATGCTACTATTTCTTGGCGGTGCACTTATCCCCTGTGCCCACCCAAAAAACGTCCCATCTAAGAAATACGCGCTTGTAGGATGCACAAATCATTTTATTAACGCCACTAAAAAGATTGGTTGTCACTTAGGTACATAACATGTATCCTTATTGAAGCCATTCAAAACGTTCCAACCACCTCACTTCCCCTATTAAAGATCTTCTCACTTCCTCATTACGTTGTAGATCTTAGTTTCTTAGATGTAATTCCCCCCATCCGCTCTTTTGAATCATGAGATCTTTAGCAAGGCCTCAAGTCATGCAAACCACACCGAGCGCTACGGTGGGTACTCCTCAAAGCTCGACACTAAAATATGGTCAAGAACTTCACGAGCTATGTTCCTAAGCCGCTTCTTCCTCCTACAACATAAATAAAGATACACAAGTTGTAAACATTTACACAAATGGATGCCCTTGTAGGTAAAATAAGCATTCATGAGATTAAGGTGCTGCATTGTAACCATCTTTGCCATTGGACCAAGCATCACAGAGAACATGAAAAACACCCCATCAAAGCGTGTACCTTCATGTGCAAACCATCATCAACCCGCATCAATAAAGATCCCTTTTTTGATTAAATGCTTTATTGATTTCATCTCAAGCTGGTACCCATTCTAGAAAGTTGTAGTAGCAATTCAAATCAAATAAAAATGGAGTAACATGAAGGTAATCTTAAGGTTCTATTTTCTTGGATGGGGACATTAGCAATGAAGTGAAATGTTCTTAAAGTAGGTTGTCTTAAGGTTTTTGTCTCTAAATTTACATTACATACCTAAATGGTTAAAAAATACGATCAGTCTTAATAGTGTTTTCTAATCTAGATTCATATCACTAGTTTATGATACTTTCTAAAGCATTTGTATGTTTAAGATTGGTACCAATTTAACGGTGATGATGCTACAAGCTAGTGATTGGGCGACACACTTTTGATAGAAACATTGCCTATATTTAAGATGCACACTAGGATTTGCGCATCCTAATCTTGATGCACGATGCAATAGAATCGAATAAATGTATCGACAACAAATACACCAAATATGCATGTTAAAAAGCTCAAAAGTATGTTAGTTAACTAGGAGTATTTCTTAGCTTAAATTGTCCATTTCTACTTATCTATAAGTGTCGGGAATTCTTGAGTACTTGGTGAATTAATTTGAAGGTGTGCTTCAAATACTCTTTTGGTCTTTTAAGGCATAAATTGTTGTATTCATGCTTGAAGAAATAATTCACCTAAGGAAGGCTTTACTTTATTTTATTTTTGAAAACTAAGGAAGGCTTTATGAACATATATTGACAAAAAGAGTATATAGATTGATATAGAGATGGAAAAGATGCATGGTTGGCACCGTCGGATTTCATTGATATTCGAATGAGTTCTTTATATGAGTATATTTGTGTAAAACACCCAAATGGGCACTTGATCAACATCAATCGCATGATTCTTTTGAAGGAAAAAAAAGATTTTAACCATGATGAGAAGTATGCATTTCATATGGCTTCATAATTAGGGGCACTTGATCAATATCAATTGCACATTATTCTTTTGTATATTTTATTTTTCTAAATATTTTACATTTATGAGTTACCTAAGCGATGAGTTGTGTACCTCCATAGCTTTATGATGTGATGTTCACACTATAATGGCTAAACTAAGTCTTGTTAAAAATATAATAACTATCCTAGCTCCTTCCAAGTTACTACATAACTCATTGAAATGATGCTTAATCCTTTTTGGAGCTTATAGTTTAGAGTTTGTTTCGTGGATTGGTTTTCTTGTCATGCCCTCATTGATTAAGTTTAAGTTTACATTTACTTAGATGCCTAATGAAGAAGATAGAAAAAAAGCAAGCAGACTATAATTATGATGATGTTGCTACTCAATTATGTACGGCATCGTAACTCGTTGAACATAAACCTCGAATGAATAGAGATGAAGAAAGGAAACTAATATTAAATTATTTTTACAAAGAGTCCGAAAAAAATTGTAAGGATCGGTTGCGATTGAAACGAGGTCCATTCAAAGAGCTTTGAGCTTTTCTTCGTACGCATGGGCTAGTTAATGGACGTAGATGTAAGAGTAAAAAAACAAGTAGCTATGTTTTTGCTTGATAGTTAGACACGATAATCGAAATAGACGAACAAATTTTGAATTTATTCGTTCGGTGAGACAATTAGCCACTACTTCCATGTTGTTACAAGCGCTCTCATTAGTATGTACATAGGCGTAGTCAAGCTCGCAAATATAAATACTTCTCCGCAAGACAAAGAATCGAACCCAAGTGCTTGGTATCGCTATTTTTAAGTAATGGATTTAATTAAGATTTTTTTAAGCTTGTCTTGTAAATAACATAATAATAAATTATAATAATTTGTGGATATAAACTAAATAAATATTAAATATTAGGATGGGATCGGAGCATTAGATGGAACTCATTTTCCATGCACTGCACCGATTAAAGAGCAAACGAAACTACCGCAATAGAAAAGGTTTCACTTCCCAAAATGTCTTAGTGGCATGTACATTTGATATGAGATTTACATATGTACTTGCTTTAGGTTGGAGGCTTGGCTCATGATGGTCGTATATTAAGTGATGTTGTTAGGCCAACTTGAGTAGATAAACTAACTATACCACCAGGTTAGACACATTTTGTATAACATTTGAATAAGCATTATTTTTATTTTTTTGTTGTCGTGATACTTTCAACTAATTCCAACTACTATGATATCATTTTAATGTAGGAAAATATTATTTGGTTGATCTTTGGGTTCCCTAATGTTCCTGGATTTTTAGCACCTTATCGCGGTACAAAGTATCACTTAAAAGATCAAGTATGTCGTACACCTAGAAATGGAAGGGAGTTGTTCAACTTTCGACATTCGTCCTTGCATAACGTAGTAGAAAGGACAATAGGGCTTCTAAAAAAATGATTTGCATTTTTGCGGCACAAACCATTTTATGATGTTAAAACTCAATCAAATGTCATTTTAGCATGTTGCGCAATACACAATTTTTGAGAGAACAAGATCCCGAAGACATGTGAAGATGATGAGGATATATATGAAGATGAAGAAGATGATGATAGCGCATAAGAAGATAATATTTTCATACATCAATCTCCAATTTGGATATATAAACAAGATGCATTGGCCGAGTTAATGTGGAATGAATACCACTAGCCTAGACAAGCTTCTTCGACTAGTTTTAGATGAAATTATATATAATGTTGAGCATATGAGTTGGTACATAGTTTGTATGAATTTCTTATTACTTTAAATTTGATTTATTTGAAATTTTTCTTAATTAGTAGATTGTCATATATAGTCTTATGTTACATCATCATATATAGTTTGTCATTTTTTTGTTAAAAGTATATATAATTTAGTATCTTATAAAAACATATATGGAAGAATCAATTGGGAGCGTAAAGTAGTGCCAAAAGGGCAAATGAGTTGGAACGACCTCATGGATAAGATCATGCTTGAAATTATTTTGGAAAGAGTATGGATTTGGCAACTAATTCAAGGAAACCTGAGGTGTATACTCGAGTTTGCCTAGAGTTGCTAAAACAATTAAAACAACAAGTACACCTAGCTAATGTGAAGCTAGAATCAAAACATTGAAAGCCAATTACTTCTCTCGCAAGGAAGGTAATATCTCAAAGTGGGTTCGGTTGAGATCTAGATATACAAACTTGTTACGGCAGATGTTTTGACATGGAAAGAATATCTTCGGTACATTTTAGGTTTTGTTGGAATATACAATTGTATTAGTGATTTATTATAACTAATTATATCTCTTTGTGTGTTGGTGTGTATGTTTGTATGTAACAAACATCTAGAAAAATAATCATATCTAATAAGTGCGTGTCTTACTACGATGAGCTATCTGTCATATTTGGAGATGATAAAGCTATCTTGGAGGGAATGCAATGACTGGTAATGAGGCAAACATAGAATTGCCTTCTTTGGAAGAAATGGGTGAGTAACGTTTGTAGAGTAAATGATTGCTTATTTAATATTACACTTTTCCATTGTACATTTCCCCTATTGACTTTGAATGATTAATTATTCGTAGAATAATCCATGTCTTATAGTTACAAACTATTTTTATGTAGGCAATGTAGAGAAGTCACTCTCAACTAAAGAAGAAAAAGATGAGGTGAATCACTCGTCATCCGGTTCAACTCGTATGGCATCAAATGGTCGAGAGAATTAAAAGGAAGAAGAGTAGTAGCGTTGATACTACCGAGGAAGGACTAACTGCGTTTACTTGCCAACAAACTAGCGAGATCCATTTGCACATACAGATTGTGCACGTCTTCAAAAGAGCTTCGTAGTATTCCTGAACTAAGTCAAGAAGACGTAATGCGTGCCATGCTTTTATTGGGAGGTGAAGTTAAGGATACGAATATATTTTTCAGTTGGATGAAAACTTGAAGAAAGATTGGGTGATTTTATATTTGCAGAGAAAATCTTAGATAACTTTTAGAAGCTAAAACATAAGTTTTTTTTGATAAATGTTGAAACATTATTTATTTTCTTTCATTTATGTTAGTTATCAATTAATTAAATTATTATGATTATTTTGAGTTCATTAATTTTTTTCAAGATAGTCGTTGCTGATTCAATTTCGGTGTGTAACCTTGATTAATTATCTTCTTAATTTAATTTTGGTTCGAATTCGTGAGACTGTAGAAAAATCTAGTAGAAAAAATGAAAAAAATTCATTATCTATCAAACAACAGAAAATTGAAAAAGAAAATTTTCTCAGGTGCAATCAAACAACAAAGAGAAATTCTTTTAAGAAAATTCTCTACAGAAAATTTGCTAAAGTAAATATTTTTTTCTCATTGAAAACTTCTTTGCTATCAAACACACCCTAAGTGTAAACCAAGAACCATACAACATAACAACAATACAAACTTCTGAAAAAAAAAATCCAAAAATGCAAAGCCAAACACTAAAACCCCCGAAGACCAACACAAACCCTACAATAGCAACTATCCAATTTAATTATTATACCCTGAACACATAAAACACACCATAAACCCTAAAACCAACAAATCCACATTCGAAATGGTGAAACCCTAAAAACTCTAGTGAAGGTAAACCCTAAACCTTAAAACCAACAACTCAACTTTTAAAATTGTGAAACCCTAAAACACATCCGAAATAACAATGAGGACTTTGATTTTCAAATTTCAATTTTGAAATTTGAAACCGGGTCACAAAGTGTTTTTTTTAAATCGATGTTACGAAATTTATTTAAAAAAACAAATTTAATCGCGCTTTTAGTCTGTTAAATGATCGTTACTTAACAGTCTGTGAGACCCACTATCCAAATTTCAGTTGGTGCACTAACCGGGTCACTAAATCATTTTAACTTCCTATATTATTCATATAATAATCAAAATATGTAACTTACGTTTTTAATCAATATTATGTCTATAATTAAGCTTTCTTTGACTTTACAAATTTGATGGGAATTTGTATTTATAGTGAAAGTTGGATGGTTCACCCTCAAGCCTATAAAAGAGCACTTGTGTCATCAAACAATTTGTAGAATGTTTGGGGCTTATGAGGGTGATAATATCTTAGTATGATTTTAGGAGACTAAAGGCTTCTATACAATTCTTACATGGAGCCGTGCAAAGAACATGTATTGCCTTCATCATCTTCAAATTTACTTTATGTTTCTACTTCTACTCATGCTAACAACGTCTCATTTGAGTTTGAATTCTTTAATTCTTTATTGTTTTGAAATCAAGGATATTCTCGGGAAGGATTTGCTCCTCAAAGGACCTATTGAGCTCATTTGTCGTCTATTCCTAAGTAAGCTTTTCTTTCAAGTATATATATCCACTTGGCATTCCACATTTAGGTCTTAGTTGCAAATAAAAGTGTCATCGAATAAAGTTTTTTGTTTATGTCATGCTTTTTTTATTAGTAAGAGTCACAAGTCGCCTTTTCCCGCATCCCGTATCCTGTTATAAGGCACAAGGTCCATTAGACTTGGTGGTTCCATGATAAGTATATTCGTAACTACCAAGATTATATTCATGATCTATCAACTACTTGTATTTATCTTATATTTGTGTCTATCTTGTGGTTGTAATTAACTTTCTCTATATATTGTACATTCCTAATACAAATAGTCTCATTGTTATTTTAGCCTCTTCTTCATGATACTAGCATTCTCACTTTGATTAGGATTCTTGAGAAATAGATATATAGATTTATTTTTGCAACTACTTGTATTTATCTTATATTTGTATCTATCTTGTAGTTGTAATTAACTAACTGTCTTTGTACGCAGAAAACACTCACTACCTTTAACTTATCATTTTTTTTTTCATTTTTTTTTTGCGTCCACTGCACTAGTAAAGATATATCGCTGTCTCTATTCAATGTATATAGCTCATTTCTGATATAGATATAGTCATATAGACATATAAGAATTGTACGTAGATTAAGATATAGTTGTCTCTGTTTAATATATATACATATATCTATTAAACACTACTACTATTAATATTCAACCACGTCTCTGATAATTCATATTCCTCTGCTTTTCTTTTATATTCGGTTTCTGGCCCAATACCTGATCTCTCGTGTTTTCTTTTTTGAGTTATTTTTGTGTTTGTTGTCTTTATCGATCGTTGAAGAAGCCTATATTCCTTTTAATAAGATTGATACACCTTTTTAATATTCTCTTTTGTTATTTTTCTGTCTTTTGATCGATTTGCCCACTTAGATTTATCGTTAAAATAGTCTAGCAAATATTTTTTATCTTAAAAAAAGATGATATAATGACACCTCCAAGTCACACTTGTCATGACGTGTGGGCCTCGGATAAAAATGGTGAGATTGATGTGAGCCCGCACGTCATGTCACACTCTAATATTCTATGATAAAAAAAAAAGCTGACTCTTTTTTTGTAGATTAAAAATCTTTTTATAGATGTTTTAATATTTCTTGCAAAAGTCTTCGAAAATTAATTTTTTTTTGTGGATAAAAAATATTCTATGTCAAGATCTTATATTGCTTGTTTATATATATTGCAACTCTTGATAGAGCATCTCTAATGGTAAATATGGATTGTGGGTGTGGATTCATAAACTTCAAAAACCTTCTTCCATACACAATTTGGATTGTAGATGTGGAAACATTTTTTTTATTGTTAATTCTTTTTAAAAGAATAAATAAATTTATTTATTTCCTAACCTAACATATTTTATGAAACATCATTTTTTTTTTTTTTTTTTTTAAATAAGGGACATATATTTCTCGAATTATTACAATTTTAAAATATTTAGAAAAAATGTTAGACAAACTTAAATTAAAGTCTCAAACGAATGAGAATCATTTGGTAAAACATAAAATGAAATTGAGGCTTTAGGGAAGCATAAGATATGGGTATCTTGGATTTTACAACAACAAAGCTAACATAGGAGTTTGCATACAACATAGTGGGGCCCGAGTTTGTTATGGACCATACGAGAGAAGGTGAAGCCGATTCGTCAAACTGTTACAAGCGGCCCAATTCGGACAAAAGAAATATTCATATAAGTACCGCGATGAGTTGAGCTACGAGGTAGATGATTGGGTCTATTTGAAGGTTTTCTTATTGAAGGGTCATCGAGATTTGGGATCTAACGGAAACTAGCACCAAGATTTATTGGGCCATTTCGATTGAGAAACGAGTATGGGAGGTCGCTTATCGTTGAGATTGTGGAGTCGGTTAGCTAGGGGCTCATAAGGTTTTTCATATTTCAATGTTATGGTTGGCCGAGATCGGGACCGAGACCGATGGTTGATATGACTAGGATCGAGGCTCGACCATATGTAATGTACGAGGAACACCCCATTAAGATAGTGGACCATAGTATACAAACTTTTAGGATGAAGGAAATACCACTAGTACTGTTCGGTGGCAATATCATAAGAACGAAGGACTTACTTGGGAGCGAGAGTCTATTATGCGAGAGTGATACCCCTAACAATTTCGAGGTAAAGCTTTTACTTATGTTTGAATTTCGGGACGAAATTCCTTTTAGTTGAGAAAATTGTAAAGGCCCGCATTAGTTTATTTTAATTAATTTATTAATTACAGATTAGGACTCGTAGCTCGGACCCACGTGGACGATGCCGACAAGTTTAGGGCACAACAACCAAGGTATAAATAATTACTTTTATTTGATGCAAGTTAATTTGTTGTATTATTATTTAATTCGAATCGCAATAGTTAAGAATTTCAATTGGTCGCGTTGTGCGCGTGTAATGACGAGAGTGTACGACGTCGCAGGGTGTGCGCAACGTGGGTGTATGGGGTAGTCGGGGGTTTAGGTGTCACATCACCCATCCCATCATATCACATCACATCACCCATACCTACCCCTCACTTTTCTCTCTCCTCACTTTTCTCTCTCATCACCTAACAAAAACCCACACATCACTCTCCCGAACGATTCTCATCATTTTCCTACTCTCACGCGTCCCATTTTTTTTCCATCACCAAGCTCTATTCACATTCCCAACTCTTGAGGTTTCGGTCGTCTCTCTCGCGAATTTCTTCCTTCTTGGCGGCTCCCGTCGACTACCTTCGTAGACCTAAAGGAGAAAGCAGTTACTTTAATTGTTAATTTGTGGAGAAACTTGAGAGTTTTTAAGTGTGATTGGGTTGTTCTTGTTGATCTTATTATTGATTTGGTTACTATTTTAAAAAAGAAAAAATATATATATAAACAAAAAAAAATTTCTCTGGAAGGGACAATTCGTCTATTCCAAAGACGAATTGATGGGGAGATGGGGGTAGCTGCGGGTCGGGCTTGGCTACCCTCATGTGATCCGTGTTGGGCCAACCCAGGCCGGGTGGACCGAGTCGGGCCGACCCCCGACCCGAATGGACGGGTCGGACCGACCCAAGTCTAATTGGACAGGTCGAGCCGACCCGGATGCAAATTGTTAGCCACAACCTGGGCCCTGGGTTCGGCCTAACCCATTAAATAAAAAATTAATTTAAAATTAAATAAAATGATTTTAAATGAAAATAAATCAAATAAAATTAAAAAAAATAGATAAAAATTATATAAAATTCCAAAAAGTTCCGAGAAAAATCTAAAAATTTTAAAAGGTAGGAAAATAAGTTCCAAAGCTTTTTCGAGCGTTTTGGCACCCCCAGTATAACTCAAAAAGTGTCATAACCAAACTTTTTGGAATAAAAATTCAACTTTGTGGTCCCACATTATAAATTCTCTTAATGTGACTCTTAAATAATTAAAATGGTATAATTGGACACCAGTGACTTAAGAGATTGTAGTCGTGTGTTGGGTGTGCATCTCGAAATGTGAGCGGGACATTTTGAGGGCAATTTGCGATTTGCTTGAGGTAAGTAAACCTATGAAAAAATTAGCTAAAATTCATTTATAGCACTTGTTTTATTTAAACCTCAATTATTCCATCATGTTATTTATTGATGCCCACTTACTAATCTTTCACTAGCACGTGTGTATGTGTGTTTGTCTGAGTGGTTGGGCATGGCATGACTCACACCCCCAGGCTAGTTACTCCACGCTGTTCAAGTTGTTGCCCATGTCGGGCCACGCGATGACTATTTTCTTGCGAGACCCGTCGATTTGAGAGATGTTTGACGAGGATCTAAGTCTCCGTCATGGGTTCCTCTCGAGATATGTTTGGACGGGGTTTTACTATTCATGGGTTCCTCTAATTCGATCGTGAGATGTATGGCGAGGTGATCGTCATGGGTTCATCTCGGTTTAGCTAAGTCGATTCCCAAATGTCGACCTGGGTTTTTTGTCACACCGCACTCATGTCCAACTTCGACTTCTCTGCGACTTATTTTCTGTTTCTCATTTAAATTGGATGAATTGTAGTCATTTTATTGGATTTTGTGAATATTAGCTAACATTTTCAATGATTTACTCACTGGGATTGGTCATTGTTTTTGTGACAAATCGCAGATCCTACGATGAGTCGGGGCAAGAAGGTCTTAAGTGACTACCTTTGAGCTAGGAGAGCCTCGTCGCTACTTTTTATGTAGGTGCTTGTATATATTATTTACTCGCTTGTATGAGATTTTGGGAGGACTTGTGTACCCGATACATGTATATAACCATCTTTTATATTTTTGTCGCTTTTGATATACATGGCATCTTATGACGGGTTTCCACACTCTAGGATTGTTTATAAATTGCAAACTTTTCATTTTTACAATAGTTGCATGGTTTAAAAAGACTTCCGCTAAGATAAATAATTTATAATAATTTAATAAGTTGTGAACAACTTAACTTAGTTAACTTATTGTAAACATTCATAAATATTAAGTTAATGTGAATAAGATACATACGAAGGTTAGGTCGCGGATCGTCAAGGACAAGTGTGAGGTGACGTGACATGCTTGGTGATGTATCCGGTGACGTGGTGGTACCCGGCTTGCCTCGAAACTTGGGGCCATCACAACGATGATGAGAGTGTGATCACAAAGACTTTCAACGTCATTAATGAGGTGGCCACCAAAAAGTACTTTGTGTATGTCGATCATTTATATTTAGAGGGATTCTTTGTTGTCATGTGCTTTGTGTATTCCGTGATCGGGATATCATCCCACCGCAAGACATCATGGATCATTAGAGGAAAGACTTCACGCGCACATATGAAAAGGAGCTCCGCATAGAGGATTTGGATGCTAATGCGACAACCGTTCTTGAACGATATGATGTTATTGTTACTAGGTGCACTCGAGTTGCGACTTTGGAGCTAAAATAGTTGCAAGGTTTAAGCTTGTCTTCGAGACCATGGATAAGTTGAAATGGCTACTTCTTGACATGCCAAATCGAGAGCTAGGTCGTAAAAAATCTACTGTAACACCTTCCACATATGATGAGTACTACTAATGATATAATTAAGGAGCCGAGCAAGTCGAGTAAAGAAAGGAAGACCTCGTGGTAGGTTCAAGGCACCGACGAGAAAAAGACAAGACATAAATCTTCCCAATAGGTGATGGACATCGATGAGGATCAACCTCTAATGGAATCCTTAAATTTTTCATTGTCCTCTAAAAAAGGGAGCATAAAAAAAGAAATCAACCCCGGAGGCAAATAAGATATTCAGAGTGTCTTAGAAGGTAATTACATAATTTGAATCATTTTATTTATGATTTTATTACCAAATTAGTGGTGTGTATTATGAAGTTCGTACGTACATATTTTAAAATGGCAGGGAAGGTGTCTAAAGAGAATGTGAAGCCTAATTTCAAGTCCATTGTCGATGTGGATATGGAACACGATGCAATTGCTTCTCAAGCAAATGATTGAAACAGATGAATGTGCTTTCTTGATGGAGTCCGGGGGGGACTCATCCAACAACATTTTGAGAAATATTGATGATAATTCTTCTTGTCACTTGGTAGTTTATGTTAGTAAGTTAGCTTATCTTTTTCTTGACCCTTGTGAACAAAATGAATATGTCATTTAGTTGGGCCTTTTGTTACATTTAGGGAGAAGTTACCAACCGATGTTGTTTTTTGTTTTTACAATTGAAACTATATTTTATTGCAAATCTGTTTCTTGGGAGATATAAGAATCATTTTGGATAATGCTAATGTCATTTTCATTTGATATTTTATATATTGCTTTGCTAATGTAAGTTGTAACATGGGATCAAGGGAAGAGGTATTCATATCTCCAATGTCTTCTACATGGGAAAAGGTACCACATAAAACCTTAAAAGTATTTATTTACTATTTATTGTGATAGTGTTACTTGCATATATTCCTCTAATGTTGTTGGTTCATTCGGTTGCTTATCTCTACGTTAATTTTGTCACATGATGTGTAAAATGATGGCTCATCTACTTATTAATGGTTCGTTCGGTTGTAGGTTGCGGTTTCGAATGTATGGGCGGTGTAGTGGGGTTTATGGAGACATAAGAAGGTGCATGTCTCATTGAGTGTCAAGAATGAGGGAGGGGAGCTAGGGAGTTGTCGTTACTCGAGAGTTAAATGGGTATTAGGGGAGGGGATTGGGAGTTCATCAACATTAATTGTGAGTTGATGGTGGTGGTGGTTAAGGTGGAGACTCATTTCTTTTACTTCACATCTCAAGTCTACTTCCTCTTATTTTTACTCCACTATAAACCCTAATGGCTCTGTTCGGTTCGTGGGATTAGCCCGGATTAGCCACACCTTTGGACTAGTTAATCATCTCTGTTCACTTGGAGGATTAACTAGGCCCGGCGGATTAGTTAAGAGGCATGGTAGTGGATTAAACAATACCACCATTTTTGGTGGGATTAGCTAATCCATTGTAACCGAAAGAGGAGATTACCACTTTACCCCTCACATTAACCAAATCACAAATCTCCAAAACTCTCGACCTCCCTCCCTGTTTTGCTCTTCTTCTTCCTTCTCGCGACTGGAGATTTCGTTCTTGTTCTTCTCTTCGTTCTCTTCGTTGTTCCACCCACGAATCAAGCATCATAGACTTGTAAGAATCTCTTTTCAAGCCATAAATAATACCTTTCTTAACCATTCGATGAAATTTCTCTTCATTTTAATCTCAAATTGCTACTCGAACATAAATATATAAAACACCAATCAAACAAATAATAAGTTTGGAAGCTATGAAGCAACGGTACCAATTTTTTTATTTTTTCCTAACTCGTTGTCACTAAAATAGTAGTTCCGCAAAAACGTGATATAGCTCCCATTGCATCTTTTTTTTCTTTCTAACGCGAAAGCGATGTTGCGTAGTGGTCAAACATAGTCTTGAAACATGTGAAGATCAAAAGCAAACTAAATTTGACAATATACTCTAAGACGCTCTCAAACAAGCAAATCGAATTATAAGTATCAGAGTCGTGGAAGGGTTGCTCCAAAATAGCCGAGACCTTAAAAACTACTTCACAACTCAACATAGTCATTGCTCCAAAATTCCAAATACAAGAGGGCCGAATCACCAGGCTATAACAGCTTCATAACTGTTGAAATAAATGGAATAAAATGCAATTCAGTGGTTGTGAATTCAAAGTTTTTGATAAAATAATTTCTGGTTTTGATTAAGCTCAATCATTGGCTTTCAAACATTTTTTATGGAAGCCAATAAGATACCACTAAGGAACTTTTTTATTTGTCAACCTCCAAAAAAACTAAAGAGAAAGATAGATGCAATCTATCATCCGAAATTAACAATGCATCAAAAATACTGCATTCCTACCAATCAAAATTAAAAAAAAAAAAAATCAAGGCTAAGGGTCGATTGCTAAAAGCCAACAATGATAATCAATCTCACATGGACGTCTAACGCATTGTTATTCAACCAAGTAAAGAAGAAATAATAGCGACGGTACCACAGATTTCTAAAAACTTAAGTTAATCTCGGGATTCATGGTTGCTAGCACTAGTAGATGTGAATATTAATTGGGACGTCTAATGCATTGTTATTCAACCAAGTAAGAACCCTCCCCACACCACATAAGAATAATAATACAAAGATTAGGTCACCAACAACAACCCAAACCCTAATGTCGTGTTCACGTTGATTAACACTCATCAATGATCAACTAAAATTTACCTCGGATGTAGTCAAGACAACGGCTTATTGGTGCGTGGCGCTAAAACGGCTCGATCGCTCTCGCTCTAGATGCGGGAAAATGACTCGAACCGAAACGTCCGAGCAAGCCAAAATCAAATCCAGACTCGCATCGCTTCTTCACAAATAGTAGAGCATATCGTTTTTGTTTCACGCAAGTCGATCACTCTTATATTGGACGAAGGTGAGGACGCTACTCATGGACGCGAGAGCAAGAACGGTCTTCATTTCCAAAGAGATGAGAAATGTGTGAAATGGGGGTTTTGGTGTTATTTATCTAAATGGTATTTTGGTAAATGTACATGTACAACCTCATTTAATCCCAACCTTAAAACTCCCAACCAAACAAGATACACAAATGGGACTAAACTATCTAAACCCATGTGTTAGTCCCATCACTAATTAATACCATGTGTTAGGATTCACTAAAATGTGAACCGAACAGGCCATAAGAGTTACAGAGTATGACGAAGGTAAGGGTAGCGCTAGTGAAGTTGAAGGTCTTTCTAGTCCCTCTTCCAATTTGGGTAGTGCATCAAAGAAAATGGGCTCGAGGAAGGTAACTCGATATTGTGATCCGAGTCAAAACAGAGAATGGATCAACCAAGAGTCACCCCAAACGATCGTCTTCAAAGTTCGAGGAAGTTCGCTTGACCTCCTCAACCTCCAAACAATTCGACACCCGAGTGGTGATACCAGAGATGTTAAAAATGGCGTCGTTGCAAGGGAAAGTGTGAGGGTCAACACATGTTAGAGACAACTACCCAAAAGAAATCATAAGCTAAATAGATAGGTATGTCATATGTCAACTATTTATGCAAGTTGTTTGTAGAGAAGGGTCTCTCACCACCTTTGAAATATGAGTATAAAGATGTCTTGTAAAAAAACACCCGTAGCATAATTGGTGAGAAGAGTTTTGACAAGATGTCATACACTAAGGTGGATGGGAAGTGGATATCAAATACCTCAATATTAAATGACCTACAGGAACCAAAAGAAGAAAGGAATGTCTCAATAGAACTAGAAAAAACAAAAATGCCTTGCCAAAATAAGAAGAAGCAAGGGAAAAAAGAGGAAGAAGTCTCGGTTGAATCGAAACAAATATGACTCTAAACAGGAGGAGGAGTAGGAAGAAGAAGAGGGTGATGAGGAGAATGAGGCCATTTCTATGGATAATGATGATGAGTCGGAGTACTTGATGGAGGATGACTCGAACAAGACTCGAGTTTGATGGAGAAGAGGAAGTCGTCATGGAAGAAGATGGGGGATCATCCCAAACAGAACCAAAATGATTTGTATGATAATGCCCAAGAGAAAGAGGTCCAAAAGAAGGTAATGTTTGATATTTATTCAAATTACTTTATTTTGTATGCATCGTTATAATTAATGTCTTCATGTTGAATGTCTTAGGCATGGAGGTTTCCCAAGTAGAGAATTTAGGAAACCATGGTGTCTTAGGCATCGTTATAATTAATATCTTCATGTTTGATATTTATTCTCAAAAAGGTTCTCTTCCTCGCACTCCTTTACCTACTAGTGAAGAGCACAATGGAAATGGCACTTCTCCCCAGGTCAAGAGCACAATGAAAGTAAAAGTTTAGATATTTCTTCAATTCTTTCAAAATTGATCCATTTATTGCTTCTCAGCATGTCAAAGTAGGTGCTTGTTGTGCTTTCTTAATTGTTATGTCAAATTCTTTATGTTTTGTCTCTTCATGTTAGGGTTGGAGGTCTCACTAACGAGAATAGGGAGGGTGTGACCCTTAATGATGATCTACATAAGACCCAAATGTAAGTGGCCTAGCTAATTCAGACCAAAATGAGAACCATGTTGATGAAGCCGACCATGTAAGTGTCATGAACCATAACAATTTTATTCCACCAATGGAGACGGGAGAGGTGAACCAAAGCATGTGAATGAGGCCATCTCCCCTCCTTTACAATCCTAGCAACAACAAATACTTCATAGGCTCCAAAGTTATTAAGGAGGACCTTGAAAAGGTTAAGGTGGTCATCCATTTAATCGGCGCTAGCTTTAAGACGGACGTGGCGGCCAAGATGAGGAACGAGTGCAACATGCTAAAGGAGGAAATTGTAAACTTGTTCGGTTAAACTATAGACAAAGTTGAGGATAGGTTTGATACAAGGATGGGGCACAACTACCGCTTAGTGGAAGATCGTGTGGTCGCAATCGAGCGACATATTTCAAAGCACGGGTCCGAGATCAAGAGGGTAGTTGCGCAGAGAGAAAAAGCGCAACTAAGTGGGAGAATGTGTTGCCCACCATTGGGCAACCATCATGCAAGTAAGGCGATGATAAGTAAGCGAGGGAGTCTTGATGGGGTCTTACTAATGGTTTTCACATAATTTTTTAACAACTTTATTTAGGCATGTATTAAACAAGAAAGTAGGTCATGTTCTTGGTTTTCTTTTGGAAACTTGAACTACGTTTTCCTTTTGTTTCCATTTTGGTTTGGCTACTAGGGAGTTGGTCTCCCAAGTAGGTTTAAACAAGTTCTACCAATCAGTTTTAGTGCTCCATGCACCAAATAGTTAATCTGGGGTATCTACCATTTCTTGATGCATTATGGTGCAATTTTTTTTACTCAACTTTCTTGTCATGTATTCAATATGAATACCATTTTGATGCTCTATTTAAAATATTATACGTACTTTACCGTGATTTGTTTGATGTAAGAATAAGAACATTCAAATTAACAACTCCCCGAAATGGGGAAAACAATATCCAAAGAACTATGAAACAACATAGGAGTACAAAGTTCGATTGACTACATATAAAAAGTGTCAATTACAAAATAACAAACCAACAAGGATCCAAACCAACAACCAACAAACCAGAGAACAAAACATTTACTTCACTAAGATCCAAATCGTATTCATTACTAAAACGATAGGACGATAATCAAAATATAATAGTCCCTAGATGACAATCTACACAACCTTTAAACCTCTACACTCTTCAGTCCTCCTTTTAATGATCTGTTTTTGTTGTTTTAGAAATTTTTTGCATACCACTAACCGTCAATCGCTCCGTGAATAATGTCGAGAACTCCATCTCAACCTCACTTTCTCATTCCTTATCGGGTGAACATCTACCATTCACCTTAACTATTCCCTTTCTCACATTGACAATTGCAATCACTTCCACCATAATCTGTCTATTTGCCTTGTGTTAGAATAGGTAAGCATGTTTGGCGAGAGCGTTGATAGTCATCCCAATCAAAGAATCCACACACCTCCTTCCCAAGCATTACAAACCATAAAAGGTCGATTCTTCTTAGGGCCCTCCTTCTTGACTCACCTTTTTCCTAGGAAACCAATTTGAACACTTTGGGCAAGGCTCTGCAAAGGCGCATAAGTCTTCAAAGTGGCTAAAGCTACCATAGCTCCAACGTTTTTCATTCTTTATTGACATACCTAATAAGAAGAATACTTAAAAAGGAAAACACATACACATAAAACCCTAAAACGGAATTCAAAAATAAAATCCTTAAACACAAACCTTAAGGGTATGTTTGATAGCAAAAAAAAAAAAAAGAAAAAAATCATAGAAGATTGTGTGATTTTTCAATGTAATCGTTTTATTTAATGTTTGATAGAATTGTAACCCCATAAAAAACCCACGTTTATATTTTCTTCATTTTTCTCTTATTTCGGGGTGGAAATTCGGGATTTTCTATTGAACGAATCCCACCCAAACTCGATCTCCTTCTTCTATAAGAACTAGTCTATTCATGGCCGCAACTATCTCCTCTTAAATCTCTTCCTGCAACTATCTATTCTCAAATCACTTCCTTTATAAACTCCAACAAATTTTCTCTCAAATCTCACTATATTCTCAACAATTTACTTTTGCCTATGTGATCTCCTCCCATCTTGAGAACTTGAGTTTCTCACTTTCTTCTAAACAATCTCCTCCTAACTCAAAAACTTGATTCTTAGTTTTGCGTAGTCATTGTTGCTTTGCAATTATCGGCTTATTCGAGTTGAGAATTTTTTGGAAAACTTTGAACGAACATAGAGGTATGTTCTACAAAGCAAAATCTCAACTTTAATGTGGTCACTTCTTTTCTTTTGTTTATAAGATGTTAGCAAAGCTAATTCTACTTCATCAATTGTGTTGATGCCTTGCTTAGAAAGTGCTTGATTATTTGCCTATGTGAGATTTTTGTCTCGTAAAGTGATTGATTAAATGCTTTATATATGTATGTAAATTTGTAAATTACAAGTTACTGAGACAACAAAAATTTATGTACAAAATATCAAAACTTTTGAGCGAAGGTCAAACATATCCTAACCAAAATGCTACTATTTCTTGGCAAAGTGCACTTATCCCCCTGTGCCCACCCAAAAACGTCCCATCTAAGAAATACGCCGCTTGTAGGATGCACAAATCATTTTATTAACGCCACTAAAAAGATTGGTTGTCACTTAGGTACATAACATGTATCCTTATTGAAGCCATTCAAAACGTTCCAACCACCTCACTTCCCTCTTAAAGATCTTCTCACTTCCTCATTACGTTGTAGATCTTAGTTTCTTCCATGTAATTCCCCCATCCGCTCTTTTAAATCATGAGACCTTTAGCAAGGCCTCAAGTCATGCAAACCACTTTGAGCGCTACAAAGTGGGTACTCCTCAAAGCTCGACACTAAAATATGGTCAAGAACTTCACGAGCTATGTTCCTAAGCCTCGCTTCTTCCTCCTACAACATAAATAAAGATACACAAGTTGTAAACATTTACACAAATGGATGCCCCCACCGGTAAAATAAGCATTCATGAGATTAAGGTGCTCGCATTGTAACCATCTTTGCCATTGGACCAAGCATCACGAGAACATGAAAAACACCCCATCAAAGCGTGTACCTTCATGTGCAAACCATCATCAACCCGCATCAATAAAGATCCCTTTTTTGATTAAATGCTTTATTGATTTCATCTCAACTGGTACCCATTCTAGAAAGTTGTAGTAGCAATTCAAATCAAATAAAAATGGAGTAACATGAAGGTAATCTTAAGGTTCTATTTTCTTGGATGGGGACATTAGCAATGAAGTGAAATGTTCTTAAAGTAGGTTGTCTTAAGGTTTTTGTCTCTAAATTTACATTACGACCTAAATGGTTAAAAAATGCGATCAGTTTTAATAGTGTTTTCTAATCTAGATTCATATCACTAGTTTATGATACTTTCGCAACATTTGTATGTTTAAGATTGGTACCAATTTAACAAAGTGATGATGCTACAAGCTAGTGATTAGGCGACACACTTTTGATAGAAACATTGCCTATATATAAGATGCACACTAGGATTTGCGCATCCTAATCTTGATGCACGATGCAATAGAATCGAATAAATGTATCGACAACAAACACACCAAATATGCATGTTAAAAAGCTCAAAAGTATGTTAATTAACTAGGAGTATTTCTTAGCTTAAATTGTCCATTTCTACCTATCTATAAGTGTCAGAATTCTTGGGTACTTGGTGAATTAATTTGAAGGTGTGCTTCAAATAAACTTTTGGTCTTTTAAGGCATAAATTGTTGTATTTATGTCAAGAAATAATTCACCTAAGGAAGGCTTTACTTTATTTTATTTTTGAAAACTAAGGAAGGCTTTATGAACATATATTGACAAAAATAGTATATAGATTGATATAGAGATGGAAAAGATGCATGGTTGGCACCGTCGGATTTCAGTTGATATTCGAATGAGTTCTTTATATGAGTATATTTGTGTAAAGCACCCAAATGGGCACTTGATTAACATCAATCGCATGATTCTTTTGAAGGAAAAAAAGGATTTTAACCTTGATGAGAAGTATGCATTTCATATGACTTCATAATTAGGGGCACTTGATCAATATCAATTGCACATTATTCTTTTGTATATTTTATTTTTCTAAATATTTTACATTTATGAGTTACCTAACCGATGAGTTGTGTACCCGCATAGCTTTATGATGTGATGTTCACACTATAATGGCTAAACTAAGTCTTGTTAAAAATATAATAACTATCCTAGCTCCTTCTAAGTTACTACATAACTCATTGAAATGATGCTTAATCCTATATGGAGCTTATAGTTTAGAGTTTGTTTCGTGGATTGGTTTCTTGTCATGCCCTCATTGATTAAGTTTAAGTTTACATTTACTTAGATGCCAAATGAAGAAGATAGAAAAAGCAAAGCAGCCTATAATTATGATGATGTTGCTACTCAATTATGTACGTCATCGTAACTCGTTGAACATAAACCTCGAATGAGTAGAGATGAAGAAAGGAAACTAATATTAAATTATTTTTACTAAGAGTCCGAAAAAAAATTGTAAGGATCGGTTGCGATTGAAACTAGGTCCATTCAAAGAGCTTTGTAGTTTTCTTCGTACGCATGGGCTAGTTAACTGACGCAGTGTAAAAGTAAAAAATCAAGTAGCTATGTTTTTACTTGATAGTTAGGCACGATAATCGAAATAGACGGACAAATTTTGAATTTATTCGTTCGGCGAGACAATTAGCCACTACTTCCATGTTGTTACAAGAGCTCTCATTAGTATGTACAAAGGCGTAGTCAAGCCTCGCAAATATAAATACTTCTCCACAAGACAAAGAATCGAACCCAAGTGCTTGGTATCGCTATTTTGAAGTAACGGATTTAATTAAGATTTTTTTAAGTTTGTCTTGTAAATAACATAATAATTAATTATAATAATTTGTGGATATAAACTAAATAAATATTAAATATTAGGATGGGATCGGAGCATTAGATGGAACTCATATTCCATGCACTGCATCGATTAAAAAGCAAAGACGAAACTACCGCAATAGAAAAGGTTTTACTTCCCAAAATGTCTTAGTGGCATGTGCATTTGATATGAGATTTACATACGTACTTGCTTGGGTTGGGAGGGCTTGGCTCATGATGGTCGTATATTAAGTGATGTTGTTAGGCCAACTCGAGTGGATAAACTAACTATACCACCAGGTTAGACACATTTTGTATAACATTTGAATAAGCATTATTTTTATTTTTTTGTTGTCGTGATACTTTCAACTAATTCCAACTACTATGATATCATTTTAATGTAGGAAAATATTATTTGGTTGATCTTTGGGTTCCCTAATGTTCCTGGATTTTTAGCACCTTATCGCGGTACAAAGTGTCACTTAAAAGATCAAGTATATCGTACACCTAGAAATGGAAGGGAGTTGTTCAACTTTCGACATTCGTCCTTGCATAACGTAGTAGAAAGGACAATAGGGCTTCTAAAAAAATGATTTGCATTTTTAGGCGCACGAACCATTTTATGATGTTAAAACTCAATCAAATGTCATTTTAGCATGTTGCGCAATACACAATTTTTGAGAGAACAAGATCCTGAAGACTTATGTGAAGATGATGAGGATATATATGAAGATGGAGAAGATGATGAAAGCGCATAAGAAGATAATATTTTCATACATCAATCTCCAATTTGGATATATAAACAAGATGCATTGGCCGAGTTAATGTGGTATGAATACCACTAGCCTAGACAAGCTTCTTGACTAGTTTTAGATGAAATTATATATAATGTTGAGCATATGAGTTGGTACATAGTTTGTATGAATTTCTTATTACTTTAAATTTGATTTATTTGAAATTTTTCTTAATTAGTAGATTGTCATATATAGTCTTATGTTACATCATCATATATAGTTTATCGTTTTTTTGTTAAAAGTATATATAATTTAGTATCTTATAAAAACATATATGGAATAATCAATTGGGAGCGTAAAAGTAAAAGTGCAAAAGGGCAAATGAGTTGGAACAACATCATGGATAAGATCATGCTTGTAATTATTTTGGAAAGAGTATGGATTTAATTCATTGAAACCCGAGGTGTATACTCGAGTTTGCCTAGAGTTGCTAAAACAATTAAAACAACAAGTACACCTAGCTAATGTGAAGCTAGAATCAAAACATTGAAAGCCAATTACTTCTCTCGCAAGGGAGGTAATATCTCAAAGTGGGTTCGGATGAGATCTAGATATACAACTTGTTACTGGCAGATGTTTTGACATGGAAAGAATATCTTCTTCAGTGTACATTTTAGGTTTTGTTGGAATATACAATTTTATGAGTGATTTATATTAACTAATTATATCTCTTTGTGTGTTGGTGTGTATGTTTGTATGAACAGAAACATCTAGAAAAACAATCATATCTAATAAGTGCGTGTCTTACTACGATGAGCTATCTGTCATATTTGGAGATGATAAAGCTCTTTGGAGGGAATGCAATGACGGTAATGAGGCAAACATAGAATTGCCTTCTTTGGAAGAAATGGGTGAGTAACTTTTGTAGAGTAAATGATTGCTTATTTAATATTACACTTTTTCATTGTACATTTCCCCTATTGACTTTGAATGATTAATTATTTCGTAGAATAATCCATGTCTTATAGTTTCTTGCTATTTTTTTGTAGGCAATGTAGCGAAGTCACTCTCAACTAAAGAAGAAAAAGATGAGGTGAATCACTCGTCATCCTGTTCAACTCGTATGGCATCAAATAGTCGAGAGAATTAAAAGGAATAAGAGTAGTAGCGTTGATACTACCGAGGAAGGACTAATCTGCAATACCGCCAACAAACTAGCGAGATCCATTTGCACATACAGATTGTGCACGTCTTCAAAAAGAGCTTTGTAGTATTCCCTGAACTAAGTCAAGAAGACGTAATGCGTGCCATGCTTTTATTGGGAGGTGAAGTTAAGGATACGAATATATTTTTTCAATTGGATGAAAACTTGAAGAAAGATTGGGTGATTTTATATTTGCAGAGAAAATTTTAGATTACTTTTAGAAGCTAAAACATAAGTTTTAAAAAAAATGCTTTGAAACATTATTTATTTTCTTTCATTTATGTTAGTTATCAATTAATTAAATTATTATGATTATTTTGAGTTCATTAATTTTTTTCAACATAGTCGTTGCCGATTCAATTTCGGTGCGTAACCTTGATTAATTATCTTCTTAATTTAATTTTGGTTCGAATTCGTGAGACTGCAGAAAAATCTAGTAGAAAAAATGAAAAAAATTCATTATCTATCAAACAACAGAAAATTGAAAAAGAAAATTTTCTCATGTGCAATCAAACAACAATGAGAAATTCATTTAAGAAAATTCACTACATAAAATTTGCTAAAGTAAATACTTTTTCTCATTGAAAACTTCGTTGCCATCAAACACACCCTAAGTGTAAACCAAGAACCATACAACATAACAACAATGCAAACTTAGAAGAAAAAAAAAAATCCAAAAATGCAAAGCCAAACACTAAAACCCCCGAAGACCAACACAAACCCTACAATAGCAACTATCCAATTTAATTATTATACCCCGAACACATAAAACACACCATAAACCCTAAAACCAACAAATCCACATTCGAAATGGTGAAACCCTAAAAAACTCTAGTGAAGGTAAACCCTAAACCTTAAAACCAACAACTCAACTTTTAAAATTGTGAAACCCTAAAACACATCCGAAATAACAATGAGGATTTTGATAAATTGAAATTTGAAATCGGGTCACAAAGTGTTTTTTTTCGTATCGATGTTACGAAATTTATTTAAAAAAACAAATTTAATCGTTTTTAGTCTCTGTTAAATGATCGCTACTTGACAATCGGTGAGACCTACTATCCAAACTCAGGTTGGTGCACTGAACCGGGTCACTAAATCATTTAAATTTCCTATATTATTCATATAATAATCAAAATATGTAACTTACGTTTTTAATCAATATTATGTCTATAATTAAGCTTCTTTGACGTTACAAATTTGATGGGAATTTGTATTTATAGTGAAAGTTGGATGGTTCACCCTCAAGCCTATAAAAGAGCACTTGTATCATCAAACAATTTGTAGAATGCTTGGGGCTTATGAGGGTGATAATATCTTAGTATGATTTTAGGAGACTAAAGGCTTCTACACAATTCTTACATGGAGCCGCATTTGCAAAGAACATGTATTGCCTTCATCATCTTCATGTTCCTACACTTAGCACAAATTTACTTTATGTTTCCACTTCTACTCATGCTAACAACGCCTCATTTGAACTTGAATTCTTTAATTCTTTATTGTTTTGAAATCAAGGATATTCTCGGGAAGGATTTGCTCCTCAAAGGACCTATTGAGCTCATTTGTCGTCTATTCCTAAGCAAGCTTTTCTTTCAAGTATATATATCCACTTGGCATTCCTAATACAAATAATCTCATTGTTATTTTAGCCTCTTCTTCATGATACTAGCATTCTCACTTTGGTTAGGATTGCTTTGAGAAATAGATATATAGATTTATTTTTGCAACTACTTGTATTTATCTTATATTTGTATCTATCTTGTAGTTGTAATTAACTAACCCATCTTTGTACTTGAGATAACACTCACTACCTTAACTTATCAATTTTTTTTTCATTTATTTTTGCGTCCACTTTGCACTAGTGAAGATATATATTGTCTCTATTCAATGTATATAGCTCATTTCGATATAGATATAGTCATATAGACATATAAAAATTGTACGTAGATTAAGATATAGTTGTCTCTGTTTAATATATATATATATATCTATTAAACACTACTACTATTAATATTCAACCACGTCTCTCATAATTCATATTCCTCTCGCTTTTCTTTTATATTCGGTTTCGGCCCAATACCCGATCTCGATGTTTTCTTTTTTGAGTTATTTTTGTGTTTGTTGTCTTTATCGATCGTTGAAGAAGCCTATATTCCTTTTAATAAGATTGATACACCTTTTTAATATTCTCTTTTGCTATTTTTCTGTCTTTTGATCGATTTGCCCACCTAGATTATTGTTAAAATAGTCTAGCAAATATTTTTTATCTAAAAAAAAAAAAGATGATATAATGACACCTCCAAGTCACACTTGTCATGACGTGTGGGCCTCGGATAAAAATGGTGAGATTGATGTGAGCCCGCACGTCATGTCACACTCTAATATTCTATGATAAAAAAACGGACTCTTTTTTTGTAGATTAAAAATCTTTTTATATATGTTTTAATATTTCTTGCGAAGTCTTCGAAAATTAAATTTTTTTTGTGGATAAAAAATATTCCATGCCAAGATCTTATATTGCTTGTTTATATATATTGCAGCTCTTGATAGAGCATCTCTAATGGTAAATATGGATTGTGGGTGTGGATTCATAAACTCCAAAAACCTTCTTCCATACACAATTCGGATTGTAGATGTGGAAACATTTTTTTTTATTGTTAATTCTTTTTAAAAGAATAAATAAATTTATTTATTTCCTAACCTAACATATTTTATAACACATCATTTTTTTTAAATAAGGGACATATATTTCTCGAATTATTACAATTTTAAAATATTTAGAAAAAATGTTAGACAAACTTAAATTAAAATCTCAAACGAATGAGAATCATTTGGTAAAACATAAAATGAAATTGAAGCTTTAGGAAGCATAAGATATGGGTATCTTGGATTTTAAAACAAAGTTAGACGAACTTAAATTAAACTCCAAAAACCTTCTTCAATACACAATGCAGATTGTAGATTTGCAAACATTTTTTTTATTGTTAACTCTTTTAAAAGAATAAATATATTTTTTCAGTTCTTTTGTTTAACTTTTTTTATCCATCTATTTTTGTTCGTCCACCTTTTTTTATTTTTTTTATCCTTATATATTTTTAAAGCAGGATAGGATAAATGATATTTCATGATAAGATATATATATTATCCTTATATATTTTTTATCCTTTTATATATATATATATATATATATATATATATATATATATATATATATATATATATATGTATATATCATTTAAAACAGGATAAATAGATATATTTTTATCCTTATATCATTTAAATGATATATATCATTTAAAACAGGATGAATGATGAAAAATATATTTTTTTTATCCTTATATTTTTTTAAAACAGGAAAGGATAAATGATATATATATATATATATATATATATATATATTCCTTATATTTATATATAAGATATATAGTATGATATATATATAGATTTAAAAAAAAGTAGCCTACCAAAAAAATATCCATATAGCATGTATGTGTAGAAAACCGAAATCCAATTTCGTTACCGAATTTTTTTTCTCGCTTTGGTCCTACTTTTTTATTTTCTTGAGATATCTATTTTATCTTCAATCCTCATTCGTCACAACCCCATTGGAGATGCTCTTCCATTACAAGCCTTGAAAAATGAAAAATTATGACGAGAACAATGACCTTATCGTGTCCCTCTCATCCGTGATTTCTCCAAAAAAAATAAAATGTGTTATTTAATGTTTTAGATCCAAAATCAGTTTTAAGATAATCTTTCGAATATTTTTAGTTTGCTAATTAAGAATTCTTTAGAGAATCTGTATTAGACAAAATATTGTATTAGATAAACCCAAACGAGAATCAGTGGTTGAATGTCAGCATAGGCTGAAAACTCATTGAATACACAATGACACAATCTAATCAAACGCATATTTCTCAAGATTTGTTATCAAATACACCCTTGTATAGGCATGATGTAAGACAAATATCCCAACCCCAAACAGCAAATACCGCAGGAAAAGACTACAACCGCATCATCGGACATCGTAATCGTCTACTTTTAAGTATTTATCCGGTTCACTTTGTTCAACATCAATCTATACATTGGATAATCTCAACATGCTATCAGCCAAAGACGAAGAGACGAAGGGAGAGATGATGAGTTGTGGGTTAAGAGCACCAGATTTGTTAACCGCACTAACACCACCCTCATATAACTGCAGCCTAAAGCAACAAATTAGGCGTAGGTACTATGATTTCTTGTAGCTTCTCATGACTAAAAAGTTTTCACGTATTCCAAACAATAGGATATGGTCCTCATTGTTGATCAGCTTGTGACCTTGAAAACACAAGCAGAAATGACTCCATACATGAGACCTGCATGGCCATATTTCGCTTGAAACAAATCAGAAAGCAAAACCTCTGCAGTACAATAACTGCAAAAATGTAATCAGTTTTATAAATATATTACTTGATCAAGGTATTGTTGTGAGCCTAACAACTTCTCTTTTCTCTTTTTCTTTTAAGATAAAGAACGAGCAACCTTCCTATATTCAAAAAAGAATGCTCGACGGTAATCTTCCCAAAACTCCTTAGGTACCATCCCCTCTTTAATCAATTTATCCCATCTAGCACACTCTATGTGCATCGCATTTGGCTCTCCTACTCCCTCCCTCGAGTTGGGAGGCAAGCTCCATATCATTATGGCATAAGCCTTGTACATCTAATAACCTGTTTATGAAGCAACCAAGATGTTTCTGAAGTTTGTGAATATATGAATCTTGAGATCCACAATGCTCTATGGAAGTAACTAGGGTAGGTACATTTCTTTCTATGCCTAAGCTCAAAAGTTGATTGGCGACAAGAACTACATTTCGTGTTTTAGATCTATTAATGCTTTATAGATGGAAACTTGTTCACAAAAATGATTATATTTGATGCTCTAGGAGGATCCAGGACGACTGCCAATGATGTGCTCACAAAGTCTTGATCAGTTCGTGTATTTTTTACGATTAAGGCTCACAATTAGGGATGAGCTAGTGGAAACATTTTGGCTTTGAATATATGTTTTCAATTAAACATCTTTAAATCTAATTAAACACATGCCATGATCTTTTCTATAGTATATGTTGAAAAAAAAAAAAAAAAAAAAATGAAAAACAAACTCCAACTGATTGAGCAGGCATCAAATTTGTGAACGGGTATTGCCTCGTCTTGATGTATGGTCTTTTGGAGGTCGATGTTTGAAATTCAGAACTTTTCCTTCTATTGTTTTTTTTCATTTGCACCATGAATGATAGATTTTATCACTCGTACATCCTTTCAAATGCCATGTATCACAAATAATTGACCCATTTACTACAGAAAACATGAACGGATGGAATTATAATAAGATTGCCATACTAATATCATCAAAGATATTTTTATTCCCTATATGTCATGGTCTTAATCAGTTTGTTGCATTTCTATTTTTCTAAGCCTTACTTATCAGTTAGGATTGCTGAGAGTCCACACTCATTGTACATCTAATAACCTTTTTATGAAGCAAACGATGTTTCTCAAGTTTGTGAATATAAGAATCTTGAGATCCATAATGCGCTACAAAAGTAACTAGGGAAGGTCCATCTCTTTCTATGCCTAAGCTCAAAAGCTGATTGGCGACAAGAATACGAGGAGACCTCTAACGCTACATACATCAATACTATCTCTTATTTTACATACATCTCTTATGTATCGATAAAAACCCACATCAAGAACCATACAAAAAGACCCAAAAACACAGATATACTAATACATCACTAGAGAACACTAGGAAAAATCCAATATGTGAGGTGTCATTTTAATTTTTAGTTCTATGCGAAACCCACATCAAGAACTCTAAAAACAACCCAACAAACAGAATTAAAAAAAGAAAAAAAAAAAAAAAAAACAAGGGAGACTGGAATTTTAATTATTTTCTCAATATTTATCAAGAACCCCTAAAAAACCTAGAAAGAAAGGAAACCCAGAAGCATAAACCATCAATGGAGACATCAGAAACGAAGGAAACACAGAAGTAAAGAAGAACCATGAACGTACCGAAACCAAAGCCACCGTGAGGATCAACGATGGAGAGATAGCAGAGAGGAGTCTGATGGAACTTCTTGTAGCCCGAACTCGAATGGTGCATCTTTCTCAAGGCACCAACCAACCCCATCAAAATCAAAATATTCCTCATTCACGGTGTGCTTCTTCTTTCAACCAAACCCCATCGAATTCAGAGTGAGAATCGAGAGCGAGAGAAGAGTGGCCCAGTGGGATTGATGATTCAGAGAGAAAATACAGAGAGAGAGAGAAAGAGAGAGAGGAACGGGGGATGAGTGCGCAGAGGAGTGTAATCTCTGTTATTTTGTGTTGTGAAGAGCACTGGTTGACGGTGATGAAGATGCCTTTGGAGTGCGCAGAGGAAGGGAACTAAGAATTTCCGTAATTAGAAGAGGGCCGCTAAGGGCACCCCACCGTTTCATGAAGGCACCCAATTTTTTTGTAAAAATTTCAGCGAAAATGGAAAAGACCATTTTGCCCCTGTATATATATTGATTCAAACCCTACAAACCATTTTGACAGAAAAACGGGGCACCCCACCACCAAGCTTGAACCTAAAACGACATTGCGTTTGCCGACCGTTTATCGATTCTTGCAGATTGACATCATCCGACAGCGATGTAACAATGTTTGATAACCATATGATGGTTTGAAGGAACTGTTTTTTGTCAACGTAGGGTTTCTCAAATTTTCAGATGTTTTTTTCACGGACGCGATTGATTCGGCCTTGCGTAACCGAGAGTTATGCACACGTCTCTTGGCCACCTTCCACCGAGAATCGAATAACAGTCTCGGTAATGGACAACCAAGAGCTATTCTACATTCTCGTTGGACATCACCGACATGACATAAACTATACACTTCGACTTACTCGGTGAAGTGGTGACCGAGACGACAATAAAAGTCTCGGTTATGGACAACCGAGAGCTATTTTACATTCTCTGGTCATGCTTGGACCGAAATCAGTAAACAAAATCTCGGCCGTGTGGCCGAGAACCACGAACGCCCAATAAATGAACCATTGAATGCACCGCCACACAAACATAACAACTACTCTATCAAATGCAACTTAATTAGACTACCAACGCACATTCAAATGATCGATTTCAACACTATCGATGTGTGAACGAAAAACTTGAACCGAGCCCTAATTTGGATATGAAATCGACCAAAACTCAAAGTCTTCAAACTCGAAAAACGTCCTACAACAGAGGAGAGAGACATAGAGGAACGAATACAACTTAGATTCGGGATTGCTAGGTGGTTCGTTGACGAGAAATGGAGAAAGTCAAGTAAGAGGACGGTGGTGGGGTGCCTCTGTTTTGCAGAAGGGGTTTTTTGGTGCCCCAGGTAAATTGGTTAGAGGGTATTTTGGGTATTTCGTGTCTAATTTTTTGGTGCCCTGTGTAAATTGGTTAGTGCCCACATTAACTCGGGTGCCTTCATGAAACGGTGGGGTGCCCTTAGCGGCCCTCAATTAGAATTCTCGAGTCCCGGCCGCTTTAGCGAGCTAGTAAAGCCAATTAGTGCGCTAATCGGGTTTTTGGGCAGCACTGTCAGGAAGCCAAGTTAGCGCGCTAAGCGGCTAAATTTTGAGTTTTTCCCAACATCTTTAGTAATGGATTGGTTTTGGTTTTGAACATGACTCAAAACCCATTCATAAACCTCGAGAATGACTTGAAATTTTGAGTTTAGTATACCAGCGACCTAGGGAACCTTAAAGGAGTCGGGGTTGGGTTTTGATGTGCGAGCGGGTGTTGGCGACTAAGTTTTCATTGCTTCTATTGTAAGTAAATCCATGAGAAATTCACTTAGCATTCTTTCGATTTCAAGTATTTTATATATGTTGTTTTTATGTTGTCATTGCGCTAGTTGGGCTTGCTAGACCATTCCATTCTCGTATATGTCGTTGTATAGTCGATGAGACAATATGGCTCCAAATTTCGGCACTCGTCGATGACGACCCGAGAATTGTCGTGCGGTATTGCCATACTCGACACTACACGTAAGACTCATCTCTCGCGAGTCAATAATTTCGAGAGTGGATTTGCATCAAATAGAAACAAATTATATTAAAAATCCTTAATATGATTGTAAACTAATAACTATAGGATTTGCAATATAAATTAACAGGGGTGTATTCAATTGAGATTTTAACGAACTTTTGGTTACTTTTAATTACTAAAAAATTTTAGGTATATTCAATTAAAACTTTTAGCGAGTTTATAAAAGTAAGGTGTATTCAATGTGAACTTTATAGACTTTTTAAAAGTCTATAAAAGTTTTGAGGTATTCAATTTAAACTTTTAGAGAGTTTATAATGTAAGGTGTATTTAATTTTTTGGTGACTTTTGTGGTTTGGTTATAAATCTCGACTTTTATAGACTTTTTGTATAAAAATACACATAAAGAAATCTTCAACTTCTTTTCACCACAACCCGAAACTTTTAGAGACTTTTAATTTTTGTTGGTTCATTTATTCAATAAGGACTTCATTGTTCACAAGGTATTTTCTTCTTAATTGTTTTTATCAACTTCTCTAACCACTCCACATGCCTAATGTCTATGTTGATGAAAATGAAAATGATGCCGTTATTAACAAGATCTCATTATTCCGTCATTGTACATTTTTTATAAGATTTTTTACGAAGAAGTTTCGTTTATTAAGTGTATAATTATAATCTCAAAAAGTGTTATATTATTATTTTTGGAGAAGATAATCGTATATATTTTTTTCAAATACAATAAGTGTTTTTTTAAGAAATTTAAACTATCATTCTTAAGGAAAAAATATAAGTTTTTTTTATGTAAGTAAAAAAAAAAAGTGCAAAATTTTTACACAATGATCTTATTTGATTTCTTTTTGCCACTAAAAGATGATTCATTTACCTATTTGTTTTGTTGATATTTATTTACTTATTTGTTATGTTACTATCTTGATAGTAATTCATTAATATGTATATATGAATTTTTTTATTAAAATACAAAATAATTTTTAAAAAATCAGTAATAGTTCTTAAGAAAAAGAAATATAAGTATTCATCTATTTTTTATAATAAAGTGCAAAATATTGTTTCAATATAAAAATCAAAAAAATTTACTAGTATCAATCAAAATCATGTTTAAAAAGTTTACAAAAGTCATTAAAAATCTTAAATGTTAATAAAAATCATCAAAATGAAGTTTACATAAAGTTTATCAAAGTCATTAAAAGTCTACAAAAATCTACAAACTTCATAAAAGTCATCCACTTATAAAAGTAACAAAAAATCTATTAAAATCTCAATAGAATATACCCCTGTAAGTGGCCTTAAATTAATAAGATACTGCAAAGTTTTACGAAAATAGCGTTGAATTATACACTTTTTGTAAAACAAGTAAAAAATATATTAAATTGATTTTTTTCTTGTAAAACTAATTAGGACTCAAGTAAGGAAAGTAAGACGATGAACTAGATATTTGATAAGTCGTTAATTATGCAATTATATATAGGTTATTTATATATTTTTTATGGTTGAGTCTCCAAAATATTAGCTTAATTATCTTTATTTATTATTTTCAGGTTTAATGGAGTGCACAGTTGAATCCGGGGCGAAAAAGTATGCAAAATCGAGTATTCATGTACCCAAATCTATTCTACACCGAAAACCGCGTTAGCGCATCCCGAGACAAATTTGGTGGGGCCCACAAGAGTGATGATGTCGCGGACAGCGGCACACACTTAACATGTGCGTGTGTCAATGAGTAGAGGAGTTGGTATGCTGTGGCGAGGCGTATGCGATTGATGTGCATGCATGTGAAATGTCCATGGGATCGGCCTCGAGAAGAGTGCCAACGTGAGATGATGGAGATCCAACAGCTAAGCATGCATGTGGTGTGCGTTGCTGCTTGCATGATTTAAGGAGAAAGTTTGGAAGAATCTGTTTTTGGTTTCTTATAGGAAATATATTATTATAGAAACATAAGGTATAGATATATACAAAGGAAAATGATTTTCCGACATTCTTTTGTTACATACATTTGCTTACACAATGATATAGATTCCCTTAAAATTTATGGAGTCCACACATCTCAATTAAATCTACACCGTTGTTTAGCAAATGCATTTCTCTTAAAATGTTATATTATCATCTTCTACATATACATATAAATATAATAACAATGAGATAAAAAAGAGAGCAAATTGAAGCTCTATCGGCTTCGGCTTCTATTTTCTCGAGGTCTCGACTTCTATTTTCTTTTCTCTTTGATTCGATTCTTCTTCATCTCTACTTTTCTTTTGTTTTGTGCACTTCATCCATGAGACACTAATCTCATGGCCTAGGCAAACTGCGAGGAGGTTCAACTATTCTCATCCTTAGATTTATGAGATTTATTTATTTTAATTTCATTACTTTTCATTATTATTTTATTCTCTTTGTTATTGATTGATTAATTAAGGTTAAACTTACATTTAAACCCCCGATTCTTTTGCCAGTGAGTCGTAAGCATCCGTTCTTATGTAATAAGACCACACTAGTGACAATTGACCCTACCGATTGATTCGCCTCTTTTGGAACCGGTTAAATAACTTAGGAATATAGGCTAAATCGACGCACTAGTGATCCAGCTTGTCTAGGTGTATTGACTTCACAAAACTCATTGCGACCATCGTGTTAAACCCAATGCGCTTGAGTATAGGGTTATACGATTGATAGGAAAGTAGTCATTTGTCGTACTTTGGCTATCGAGATTAGGAAGTGCGATGAACCGCGACGTTATCGAGTCTATAGCTACACTATGATACTTTTGATTGGCATAATTTACAAAGATTTGATAACCAAATCCAATATTTTATCGAACCAAACTTGTATGTCTTGGCCTATGTGTTTTTCATTAATTGATTTTAAAACAATTTTCATTCCTTTATTTATTTTATTGTTACTTAGATTAGTTAATTTATTCATTCTCTCAAAACACCCGTTTTTTCTCATTTCTTTTCTTTTTGACCTTAGAAAGATAACAATCCTCATAGGATCGACCCTTTACCACTATCTACAAAATAGGTGGTCTAAGTAATATATTTTATTGACGCGTTCGGTGTTCGTCAATATTGAACAAGAGAATAGATTAGGGAAGTGTGAAAGGTTTCATTTTAATATATTTGTACACATTACATGGAGAGGACCCCATTATATAGCCCTTTTGGTCATAATGAGATGAAGACCAAAGGGCACAAGTTATACTTACATATAATACAATATTAACTTACAATTAAATAGGTGTTACAAAAGGTTGGGATAGGAAGAGTCATACACTTTCCCATTACATTTACAACACTTTCCATTGGATGACACTTATTGAGATAATATGCCTCATTAAAACCTCGATTAAGAAAAATCGTGTGGTAAAAAGATTTAGTAAAGAAAAAGATTACATTGTTATGATCAATCTTTATACAGAGTATGATATTGATAGAATTGTCCCATTAAAAACCTTGCTAGGAAAACCTAGTGAGATAAAATCATAGCCAAGGAAAAAGAGTACAATACAATAATCAATTTTGAATGGAGTTTTAATACTATTAGGATTACCTCATTAAAAACCTTACTAGGAAAATCCAAAGTGGGATAAAACCTTATCTAAGGGAAAAAGAGTGCAATGCACTAATCAATTACTCCTTTTGATTCTCCCCTCGCGTTCACATGAGTGAGACATCTTATACTACATTGCAACAAATCATTGCAATTAATTTAAAAATACAATATCTGGTCTTTTACACTTTAAACATTTTGTTGGTTCTTGTGCATTTTGTTGCATAGGGACATCATTTCTTATATGAACCTTTAATGTTGGAACATATGATTTTGCCACTCTTTTATATTAACACACTTATCAAGTAATTGATTCATAACTTGTTGCTAATGAATGATCATTTAAACTTTAAGTTCATATTAATTTGTACGTGGATCATAATACAACAAACTTGATGCGTTTCAAGCAATTTCACGTCATTCCTTTTGAATTGGCTTTATATCTCCCCCTAACAAAGGTGAGAAAATTTCTTTATCAAAGTGACAATTAACAAAGATTGCTATAAATATATTCTATGTCAAGGGCCCAGGGCATCTTATAATATGATTGATGGAGAGTTAAATCAATATAAGTCTCATATTGATTTACCTTAAGATAATCACTAGCCGATAAAAAATGTGGTTCCATAAAAGATGTCCATGCGAATTTATAGTTTTTCGCATTATATTGATGATTATGGATGATCAAAAAAATCATTCCACATTTTGAATGTTATTAGATCATCTCGCTTTATGATGATATTCGTTTTAATTTGCCTTATGTAGAAAAAGAAAATAAGAATGTATAGTGGGAATCTCATTATCGATAACACCAAATTTATATAGATAATTTCTCTATTATTCTCGAGTAAAATTCTTCTAAGTGCAAGGCATTAACTACATTTTAACTATTGTACAGATATCGTCTCGAATATTAGCCTAAGCTAAGTCCAATTTTCAGAAATATTCACTTTTATATCAAAACATAAATTCATCATCTTTATTTAGCTCATGATTTGAATACATCTCAATGTGTCAATTTTAATGAGCCATTTTCAATGATAAAATTCATACTTTTACCTTTGATTTTGAAGTCATGGTAAAGGTCACCAAAATATTTGGGCATATGACATTATATAATCAAGATGGCTCAATAGTCTTTTATACGTGACATAGCTTGTCACAATTTAAAGCATGCTCATTGTCAATAACTTTACCCATTTATATTTCATGCGGTGCACCACTTTTATTTCACTTTTGGTGAAATTACTAATACGACCTTTACCATATCATTTTCCCTTTTCCACGTCCAAAATTTTATCATTGCGACCATGGTCATTTTATAAACGCAACATATGCTTCATGAAGCTTGACCATTAATTGGACGTAAGTAATATTATAAGTATAATATCTCATTATTTTACTCACTACTATGAAGGAAGAAATCAATTTATAATATTCATATTAAATTGATATACGCACTCGATATTTTGTTGCAATAATATATCGAGGCGTATCTCATGGATTTTATTATATCGACTTATAAATCACATTTCACAGACAAATGACCTCAACCAAGAGGTAATAAAAGTTGCGTAATTATAATTTCTATTCGATCGATATAAATATGAACCTTGGGACACAACCACTCATTTCGAGCTTTTTGGAGCATCGTCAATTTTGATTTTATTCATAGCTCCTTAAGGAGAAATGATAATTATAAAGTGATATATTCACTTTTCAAATCTCTATAGAGATATTGGCTAATAAACACTAGCGTTATGCGCACAACCTTGCGTAGATGCTTTATTCATAATTTTAGCATCCAATTTGCCTTGACAAGTGATTTTTGTCAATAATATCATGACAACAAATTCAATCAAGTATAACATTTTTGAAAATAGAGATAATGTAAATAGTTTTCTCTTTTTTGTATGTAAAATACATAATATATGATTAAATAAATGTCCAAAATTTGATTATTTTATACACAAAATATACTACTTATATAAACTGATGGGACAATGATGAAAATCTACTTAACAATCATGCCTCCTCGAATTGGATAACCCGTCTCCTTTTCAATGTTTAGCTTTACCTGGGGACAAGGCTTATCCACTATCAACTCAAACTTACATTATTAAACAAGAAAATAATTAAAAAAACCAAAAGACCAAAAAGGTTATTGGTTTTGTATAGTGTAGGATAAATATTAAAGGGCATAATGGTCATTTCCTACCCTATTAATCAAAAAACAAAATCGAAAGCAAGGGTATCGTCCCATTATTCATCGTCTTCCTCATCGTCCCTAATAGTTAACCATCTCTCTCCTCTTCGTCTCTTCATTGATTTTATCTCTTTTTATCTCTCTATGTCTTCGTCTCTCAATTTCGTCAGCAGTTTGGATTGGAAAAGAGAAAACGTGGTCACCATGGTGTGTGACGATTTGAAGATGAGTTTCGATTTGATTTTCGGTTTTGGTGGAATGTTTTGTGTTTCAATTTAAATTCGAAGATAGAAGATTTGTTGTTATTGGTGTGTGGATTGAAGGAAAAATGAGGAGGTGAGGGATTGAGTGGAATAAAAGAAATTAAAAAAAAATGGTGATGAGAGGAGAAAAAGAGATGTTGATGAAGAAGAAAGAAAGATTGAAAGACGATGGGGGGAGCTTGAGCTCCCCGCCCAACCTCTACGGGGTTGGGCATCCCAGTGATAAAAAAACAAACAAACAAGCTACATAACGCAGAACAGAGAGGAGGTTGAAGACGATGGGTTGATCCCCAAATCGGGACCAAACCGGGCCCGTTCAGGGATTCAAACCCATCTTTAAGGGTGTGTTTGATAACAAAAAAAATTTTCAATGAAAGGAACGAGACTCGTTTGGTTATCCTTTTCTGGTCATGAGTTCTCACTACTATTTACTTACCACTTTGGAGAACGTTATCTCGAAAGTGATTCGATAATGTAAATGGGATGGATTCACAATTGTATTTAAATTCCTTGGTTTATATTGTTTGTTTAATCTCTTGGATTATTATGCATTTGATTATTACATGTGTACTGGATAGTGTAGGATTTACTTATCTGACATTATCGAATTTTATAATTAGGTAATGACAGGTTCGAGCAGTGACAAAGGAAAGGGGAAGCTATCAGATTTTATGTGACTTCATTGGTTCTTTTTTCTCTATGTATGTATTTTTTTTGAATATTATATATTGTATAAATGAGTTTTGGGTTCGTGTGCGATTATGATCTATTTTAGAGTTTTCGTAATGATTTTGAGACGAATTGGAACATTATGGAGCTAAGGTAGTAGTGGATTAATGTGTTTGAAAACTTAAAATAGGTTAGAATGAATATATATATAATTTTATGATTGCGATATATATGTTATAGGTGGATTATGAGTTCTTCAGCATTTTCACTAAGTTGAGCATGTTTTGTTGAAGATTTTTGAAGGCCGGGAGTTCTGGTGTAGGCTTAAAAATAGAGGAGGTGCTATCAAAATTCTTTTATGGAATCTTGAATATAAACTAATCAATTTATGAACCTTGAGGTTTAAGATGTACTTTTTAAATCTTTTGTGGTTAATAAAGTTTCATATTTGATGATTACGATATCATAATTTTATTCATTTATTGATGGCGTGATTAAGGCTGCTAGATTATAAGGGAAAATAAGGTAATCTAGGCCAGTCAGATGCCCTAATTAGGTGGGGTCTGACAACGTTAGTATCAGAGCGTAGGATTCTACAAGAATCATTTTGATTGAAGTTAAGTGAGTAATTAGTTGCGAAGTAACGCGACGGAATATGGATTAAAAAGTTTAAAAACTTTATGATTGTGTTTTTTGTATTTTATATTATCAAGAAATCGATGGATATAGTTATAATGAACCACTTTTCTTGGAGTTTTTCATTGCAAAACATTATGAGTGGACAACTAGAGTCGGGTTAGGGATATGGTAGGGCAATAGGGATCCAACACGTATGGATCCAAATATGTTTCGTAACCTAGTGGGATAGATGGTGGAGTTATTGAATATCTTACGAGCACAGTGTGGCAAACCAGCACCTATGGTTCGTATTGCTCAGAAGTTCCTATCATTGCTCCATCACTTAGGAGGAGCAAGCTACCTCGCAAAGTGTAGTCCGATAGTGAACGCTTGTTGCCATTCCAGTTTGGGCTGATCAAGTTGTTGTTAGTGAAATGCCTCGGGAGGAAAGGCAGAAGAGAGAGTTTAGGAAGTATGATCCTATGAATTTCTATGGTGAGTTAGATTTGAGGACTGTGGAGACTTGGGTTCTCAATCACGAGAAGCTTCTTAACATGTTTGGTACGGGTGAACATTTAAGAGCTTCGATATCTTCATATTATTTATAGGCCGATGTTGGGATTTGATGGAGATCTCTACATTATAAGCATCCTGTATTCAAGACTTGGGCTGATTTTCTCAAAGAGTTCACTGAGCAATACTTTGATGATAGAATGATTTTGTAGAAGAAACTAAAGTTTAATAGTCTAGTTCAGGGAGACATGTCATTGGCTCAATACAATTCTTAGTTTAGTTACCTTTTGAGGTTTGCTAGGGAGTCGAGAATGATAGAGAATGAGAAGATGCGCAAGTACATGTATGGGTTATAGGAGGAACTTGGCACTACCATATCGACAACTAAACCAAACACATTGCGGGAGGTTTGAGATAGGGCCACAACTTATGTGACTACACATAATTTTCAACGTGAAGATAAAGGCGCAACTAAGTGGAAGATCGTGTGGTGCGGTCGAGCGACACATTTCAAAGCACGGGTTCGAGATCAAGAGGCGCATGAGATAAAGGCGCAACTAAGTTGTAGAATGTGTTGCCCACCATTGGGCAACCATCTTGTAAGGGCAAGAGTGATAAGTAAGGGGAGTCTTGATGGGGTCTTACTAATGGTTTTCACATACTTTTTTAACAACTTTATTTAGGCATGTATTAAACAATAAAGTAGGTCTTGTTCGTGGTTTTCTTTTGGAAACTTGAACTACGTTTTCCTTTTGTTTCCATTTTAGTTTGGCTATTAGGGAGTTGGTCTCCCAAGTAGGTTTAAACAAGTTCTACCAAATTGGTTTTAGTGCTACGCACCAAATAGTTAATCTGGGGTATCTACCATTTCTTGATGCATTATGGTGCAACTTTTTTTTACTCAACTTTACTGTCATGTATTCAATAAGAATACCATTTTGATGCTCTATTGAAAACATTATACGTACTTTACTGTGATTTGTTTGATGTAAGAATAAGAACATTCAAATTAACAACTCCCTGAAATGGGGAAAACAATATCCAAAGAACTATGAAACAACATAGGAGTACAAAGTTCGATTGACTACGTATCAGAAGTGTCAATTACAAAATAACAAACCAACAAGGATGCAACCAACAACCAACAAACCAAAGTGAACAAAATATTTACTACACTAAGATCCAAATCGTATTCATTACTAAAACGATAGACGATAATCCAACTATAATAGTCCCTAGATGACAATCTACACAACCTTCAAACCTCTACACTCTTCAGTCCCTCATTCTAATGATTGTTGTTGTTGTTTTAGAAATTTTATGCATACCACTAACTGTCAATCGCTCCGTGAATAATGTCGAGAACTCCATCTCAACCTCACTTTCTCATTCCTTATCGGATGAACATCTACCGTTCCCTCCAGAACTATTCCCTTTCTCACATTGACAATTGCAATCACTTCCACCATAACTATCTCTTTGCCTTGTGTTTGAATAGGTTAGCATGTTGGGCGAGAGCGTTGATAGTTATCCCAATCAAAGAACCCACACACCTCCTTCCCAGTATTACAGACCATAAAAGGTCGATTCTTCTTAGGGCCCTCCTTCTTGACTCGCCTTTTTCCTTGGAAACCAGCTGAACACTTTGGGCAAGGCTCATGCAAAGGCGCATGAGTCTTCAAAGTGGCCGAGGCTACCACAACTCCAACAACGTTTGTCATTCTTTATTGACATACCTAACAAGTAGAATACTTAAAAAGGAAAACACAGACACAAAAAACCCTAAAACGGAATTCAAAAATAAAATCCTAAAACACAGACCTTAAGGGTGTGTTTGATAGCAAAAAAAAAAAAAAAAAAAAGTCATAGAAAATTGTGTGATTTTTCAATGTAACCGTTTTATTTAGTTTTTGATATAATTGTAACCCTATAAAAAACCCACGTTTATATTTTCTTCATTTTTTTCTCTTGTTTCGGGGTGGAAATTCGGGATTTTCTATTGAACGAATCCCACCCAAACTCTGGTCTCCTTCTTCTATAAGAACTAGTCTACTCATGGCTGCAACTATCTCCTCTTAAATCTCTTCCCGCAACTATCTCTTCTCAAATCTCTTCCTTTATAAACTCCAATAAATTTTCTCTCAAATCTCACTTTATTCTCAACAATTCACTTTTGCCTATGTGATCTCCTCCCATCTTGAGAACTTGAGTTTCTCACTTTCTTCTCAACAATCTCCTCCCAACTCAAAAACTTGATTCTCGGTTTTGCGTTGTCATTGCTTCTTTGCAATTATCGGCTTATTAGAGTTGATAATTTTTTTGAAAACTTTGAACGAACATAGAGGTATGTTCTCGCAGCAAAATCTCAATTATAATGTGGTCACTTCTTTTCTTTTGTTTATAAGATGTTAGCAAAGCTAATTCTACTATTTATTGGCAAAGGCACTTATCCCATGTGCCCACCCAAAAGCGTCCCATCTATGGAATACACCGCTTGTAGGATGCACAAATTATTTTATTAACGCCACTAAAAAGATTGGTTGTCACTTAGGTACATAACATGTATCCTCATTGAAGCCATTCAAAACGTTCCAACCACCTTACTTCCCCTATTAAAGATATTCTCACTTCCTCATTACGTTGTAGATCTTAGTTTCTTCCATGTAATTTCCCCGCCACTCTTTTGAATCATGAGATCTTTAGCAAGGCCTCATGTCATGCAAACCACACCGAGCGCTGATGTGGGTACTCCCTCAAAGCTCGACACTAAACTATGGTCAAGAACTTCACGAGCTATGTTCCTAAGCCCGCTTCTTCCTCCTAAAAGATAAATAAAGATACACAAGTTGTAAACACTCACACAAATGGATGCCCCCAGGTAAAATAAGCATTCATGAAATTAAGGTGCCTCGCATTGTAACCATCTTTGCCACTGGACCAAGCATCACAGAGAACATGAAAAACACCCCATCAAAGCGTGTACCTTCGTGTGCAAACCATCATCAACCCGCATCAATAAAGATCCCATTTTTGATTAAATGCTTTATTGATTTCATCTCAACCGGTACTCATTCTAGAAAGTTGTAGTAGCAATTCAAATCAAATAAAAATGGAGTAACATGAAGGTAGTCTTAAGGTTCTCTTTTCTTGGATGGGGACATTAGCAATAAAGTGAAATGTTCTTAAAGTAGGTTGTCTTAAGGTTTTTGTCTCTAAATTTACATTACGACCTAAATGGTTAAAAAATGCGATCGGTCTTAATAGTGTTTTCTAATCTAGATTCATATCACCACTTATGATTCCTTCTAAAACATTTGTATGTTTAAGATTGGTACCAATTTAACAAAGTTGATGATGCTACAAGCTAGTGATTGGGCGACACACTTTTGATAGAAACATTGCCTATATATAAGATGCACACTAGGATTTGCACATCCTAATCTTGATGCACGATGCAATTGAATCGAATAAATGTATCGACAACAAATACACCAAATATGCATGTTAAAAAGCTCAAAAGTATGTTAATTAACTAGGAGTATTTCTTAGCTTAAATTGTCCATTTCTACCTATCTATAAGTGTCAGGAATTCTTGGTACTTGGTGAATTAATTTGAAGGTGTGCTTCAAATACTCTTTTGGTCTTTTAAGGCATAAATTGTTGTATTTATGTGAAGAAATAATTCACCTAAGGAAGGCTTTATTTTATTTTATTTTTGAAAACTAAGGAACGCTTTATGAACATATATTGACAAAAAAAGTATATAGATTGATATAGAGATGGAAAAGATGCATGGTTGGCAATGTCGGATTTCAGCTTGATATTCAAATGAGTTCTTTATATGAGTATATTTGTGTAAAACACCCAAATGGGCACTTGTTCAACATTAATCGCATGATTCTTTTGAAGGAAAAAAAAGATTTTAACCATGATGAGAAGTATGCATTTCATATGGCTTCATAATTAGGGGCACTTGATCAATATCAATTGCACATGATTCATTCGTATATTTTGTTTTTCTAAATATTTTACATTTATGAGTTACCTAATCGATGAGTTGTGTACTGCATAGCTTTATGATGTGACGTTCACAATATAATGGCTAAACTAAGTCTTGTTAAAATCATAATAACTATCCTAGCTCCTTCCAAGTTACTACATAACTCATTGAAATGATGCTTAATCCTTGTTAGGGAGCTTATAGTTTAAAGTTTGTTTCGTGGATTGGTTTACCTTGTCATGCCCTCATTGATTAAGTTTACATTTACTTAGATGCCTAATGAAGAAGATAGAAAAAAAAAAGAAAGCCTATAATTATGATGATGTTGCTACTCAATTATGTACGGCATCGTAACTCGTTGAACATAAACCTCGAATGAATAGAGATGAAGAAAGGAAACTAATATTAAATTATTTTTACAAAGAGTCCGAAAAAATTGTAAGGATCAGCTTTGCGATTGAAACGAGGTCCATTCAAAGAACTTTGCGCTTTTCTTCGTACGCATTGGCTAGTTAACGGACGCAGATGTAAACGTAAAAAAACAAGTAGCTATGTTTTTGCTTTGATAGTTAGACACGATAATCGAAATAGACGAACATATTTTGAATTTATTCGTTTTGGTGAGACAATTAGCCACTACTTCCATGTTGTTACAAGAGCTCCCATTAGTATGTACAAAGGCGTAGTCAAGCCTGCAAATATAAATACTTCTCCAAAAGACAAAGAATCGAACCCAAGTGCTTGATATCGCTATTTTGAAGTAATGGATTTAATTAAGATTTTTTTAAGTTTGTCTTGTAAATAACATAATAATAGATTATAATAATTTGTTGATATAAACTAAATAAATATTAAATATTAGGATGCGATCGGAGCATTAGATGGAACTCATTTTCCATGCATAGTACCGATTAAAGAGCAGCGAAACTACCGCAATAAAAAAGGTTTTACTTCCCAAAATGTCTTAGTGGCATGTACATTTGATATGAGATTTACATACGTATTTCGTTTAGGTTGGGAGGGCTTGGCTCATGATGGTCGTATATTAAGTGATGTTGTTAGGCCAACTCGAGTGGATAAACTAACTATACCACCAAAGTTGGACACATTTTGTATAACATTTGAATAAGCATTATTTTTATTTTTTTGTTGTCGTGATACTTTCAACTAATTCCAACTACTATGATATCTTTTTAATGTAGGAAAATATTGTTTGGTTGATGTTGGGTTCCCTAATGTTCCTGGATTTTTAGCACCTTATCGCAAAGATTACAAAGTATCACTTAAAAGATCAAGTAGGTCGTACACCTAGAAATGGAAGGGAGTTGTTCAACTTTCGACATTCGTCCTTGCATAACGTAGTAGAAAGGACAATAGGGCTTCTAAAAAAATGATTTTCATTTTTGCGGCACGAACCATTTTATGATGTCAAAACTCAATCAAATGTCATTTTAGCATGTTGCGGATACACAATTTTTTGAGAGAACAAGATCCTAAAGACCTATGTGAAGATGATGAAGATATATATGAAGATGAAGAAGATGATGATAGCGCATAAGAAGATAATATTTTCATACATCAATCTCCAATTTGGATATATAAACAAGATGCATTGGCCGAGTTAATGTGGAATGAGTACCACTAGCCTGACAAGCTTTACCGACTAGTTTTAGATGAAAATATATATAATGTTGAGCATATGAGTTGGTACATAGTTTGTATGAATTTCTTATTACTTTAAATTTGATTTCTTTGAAATTTTTCTTAATTAGTAGATTGTCATATATAGTCTTATGTTACATCTTCATATATAGTTTGTCATTTTTTTTGTTAAAAGTATATATAACTTTAGTATCTTATAAAAACAGATATGGAAGAATCAATTGGGAGCGTAAAAGTAGTGCCAAAAGGGCAAATGAGTTGGAACGACCTCATGGATAAGATCATGCTTGAAATTATTTTGGAAGAGTATGGATTTGGCAGGTAATTCATGGAAACCTGAGGTGTATACTCGATTTTTCCTAGAGTTGCTAAAACAATTAAAACAACAAGTACACCTAGCTAATGTGAAGCTAGAATCAAAACATTGAAAGCCAATTACTTCTCTGCAGGGGAGGTAATATCTCAAAGTGGGTTCGGATGAGATCTAGATATACAGCTTGTTACAGCAGATGTTTTGACATGGAAATAATATCTTCAGGTACATTTTAGGTTTTGTTGGAATATACAATTGTATTAGTGATTTATATTAACTAATTATATCTCTTTGTGTGTTGGTGTGTATGTTTGTATGTCACGAAACATCTAGAAAAATAATCATATCGTAAGAAGTGCGTGTCATACTACGATGAGCTATCTGTCGTATTTGGAGATGATAAAGCTACTGGAGGGAATGCAATGACTGGTAATGAGGCAAACATAGAATTGCCTTCTTTGGAAGAAATGGGTGAGTAACTTTTGTAGAGTAAATGATTGCTTATTTAATATTACACTTTTTCATTGTACATCTCCCCTATTGACTTTGAATGATTAATTATTCTGTAGAATAATCCATGTCTTATAGTTACTGCTATTTTTTTTGTAGGCAATGTAGAGAAGTCACTCTCAACTAAAGAAGAAAAAGATGAGGTGAACACTCGTCATCCAGTTCAACTCGTATGGCATCAAATGGCCAGAGAATTAAAAAGAAGAAGAGTAGTAGCGTTGATACTACCGAGCAAGGACTAACTGCAGCTGCCAACAAACTAGCAGATCCATTTGCACACACAGATTGTGCACGTCTTCAAAAAAGCTTCGTAGTATTCCTGAATTAAGTCAAGAAGACGTAATGCGTTCCATGCTTTTATTGGGAGGTGAAGTTAAGGATACGAATATATTTTTTCAGTTGGATGAAAACTTGAAGAAAGATTGGGTGATTTTATATTTGCGAGAGAAAATTTTAGATTACTTTTAGAAGCTAAAACATAAGTTTTTTGTTTGAAAAATGTCGAAACATTATATATTTTCTTTCATTTATGTTAGTTGTCAATTAATTAAATTATTATGATTATTTTGAGTTCATTAATTTTTTTCAAGATAGTTGTTGTCGATTCAATTTCTGCGTAACCTTGATTAATTATCTTCTTAAATTAATTTTGGTTCGAATTCGTGAGATCAAGAAAAATCTAGTAGAAAAATGAAAAAAATTCATTATCTATCAAACAAAGAAAATTGAAAAAGAAAATTTTCTTATGTGCAATCAAACAACATTGAGAAATTCTTTTAAGAAAATTCTCTCCAGAAAATTTGCTAAAGTAAATACTTTTTCTCATTGAAAACTTCTTTGCTATCAAAGACACCCTACGTGTAAACCAAGAACCATACAAAGATAACAACAATGCAAACTTCGAAAAAAAAATCCAAAAATGCAAAGCCAAACACTAAAACCCCCAAGACCAACACAAACCCTCTAATAGCAACTATCCAATTTAATTATTATACCCGAACACATAAAACACACCATAAACCCTAAAACCAACAAATCCACATTCGAAATGGTGAAACCCTAAAAAACTCTAGTGAAGGTAAACCCTGAAACCTAAAAACCAACAACTCAACTTTTAAAATTGTGAAGCCCTAAAACACATCTGAAATAACAGTGAGGATTTTGATTTTCAAATTTCAATTTTGAAATTTGAAACTGGGTGACAAAGTGTTTTTTCCGTACCGATGTTACGAAATTTATTTAAAAAACAAATTTAACTGCGCTTTTAGTCTGTTAAACATGATCGCTACTTGACACTTGGTCGACTCCATCGTCCATTTTGGTTGGTGCACGAACTGGGTCACTAAATCATTTTAATTTCCTATATTATTTATATAATAATCAAAATATGCAACTTACGTTTTTAATCAATATTATGTCTATAATTAAGCTTCTTTGACGTTACAAATTTGATGAGAATTTGTATTTATAGAGAAAGTTGGATGGTTCACCCTCAAGCCTATAAAGAGCACTTGTACCATCAAACAATTTGTAGAATGTTTGGAGCTTACGAGGGTGATAATATCATAGTATGATTTTAGGAGACTAAAGGCTTCTACACAATTCTTACATGGAGCCGCTGCAAAGAACATGTATTGCCTTCATCATCTTCATGTTCCTACACTTAGCACAAATTTACTTTATGTTTCTACTTCTACTCATGCTAACCACGTCTCATTTGAATTTGAATTCTTTAATTCCTTATTGTTTTGGAATCAAGGATATTTTCACGAAGGATTTGCTCCTCAAATGACATATTGAGCTCATGTGTCATCTATTCCTAAGCAAGCTTTTCTTTCTAGTCTATATATCCACTTGGCATTCCACATTTGGGTCTCAGCTTGCAAATAAAAGTGTCATCGAATAAAATTTTTAGTTTATGTCATGCTTGTTTTATTAGTAAAAGTCACAAGTTGCCTTTTCCGCATCTTGTATCCTATTATAAGGCACAAGGTCCATTAGACTTGGTGGTTCCATGATAAGTATATTCTGAACTACTAAGATTATATTCATGATCTATCAACTACGTGTATTTATCTTATATTTGTATCTATCTTGTGGTTGTAATTAACTTTCTCTATATATTGTACATTCCTAATACAAATAACACATTCAATTGGCAACAATCTCATTGTTATTTTAGCCTCTTCTTCATGATATTAGCATTCTCACTTTGGTTAGGATTGCTTTGAGAAATAGATATATAGATTTATTTTTGCAACTACTTGTATTTATCTTATATTTGTATATATCTTGTAGTTGTAATTAACTAACCCGCTTTGTACGCAAAAAAAACACTCACTACCTTAACTTATCATTTTTTTTTGGCACTAGTAAAGTTATATCATTGTCTCTATTCAATGTATATAGCTCATTTCGATATAGATATAGTCATATAGACATAAAAGAATTGTACGTAGATTAAGATATAGTTGTCTCTCGTTTAATATATATATATATATATATCTATTAAACACTATTACTATTAATATTCAACCACGTCTCGATAATTCATATTCCTCTCGCTTTTCTTTTATATTCGCTTCCGCCCAATACCTGATCTCTGTGTTTTCTTTTTTGAGTTATTTTTGTGTTTGTTGTCTTTATCGATCGTTGAAGAAGCCTATATTATTAATAAGATTGATACACCTTTTTAATATTCTCTTTTGCTAATTTTCTGTCTTTTGATCGATTTGCCCACCTAGATTACTGTTAAAATAGTCTACCAAATATTTTTTATCTTAAAAAAAAAAGATGATATAATGACTGATGAAAAATATATATTTCAGGATAAGATATATATATATATATATATATATATATATATATTATCCTTATATATTTTTTATCTTTATATATATATCATTTAAAACAGGATAAATAGATATATTTTTTATCCTTATCTCATTTAAATGATATATATCAATTAAAACAGGATGAATGATGAAAAATATATATTTTTTTATCCTTATATTTTTTAAAACATGATAGGATAAATGATATATATATATTTTTTTCCTTATATTTATATATATAAGATATATAGTATGATATATATAGATTTAAAAAAAGTAGCCTACCAAAAAAATATCCATATAGCATGTATGTGTAGAAAACCAAAATCCAATTTCGTTACCCAATATTTTTTCTCGATTTGGTCCTACTTTTTCTATTTTCTTGAGATATCTATTTTATCTTCAATCTTCAATTCTATTCAACTTAAAAATACATGAAGTGGGAAGAACTTATATGAAGGAAAGTGTATGAGAGCTTCGGTTGATTAAATTGAGGACCAAGATTCACTATCTATCAGTAATAGTTTAATTATAGAAGCCAAAACCTATATTTATGGTATTGTATCATCTTGCAAGCATAAAATTATACATGCTAACATAGCGAAGATTGCAAGTGAAATAATACAACTTACATCTTTGGCTGATTCCGTGTTGAGATTCTCCTTTCACGAAACTCCATTGTTAAGCCAAAATTTGTAGATTGGCGTTGGACAAAGTGAAGCTGATAAATACATAAGCAAATAAATTCAACCACAAAGAAGGAAATGGAGATTCTTTAGTATAAACTAAAATAAGCATGCAGCCTAAAGCAACAAAGTAGGCGTAGTTACTATGATTTCTTGCTGTTTCAAAATCACAGATGGAGCTTCTGATGACTAAAAAGTTTTCCTTTGAACAAGTAAGTTTAAAGATCTTACCTTTATCCTAAGCACAAACCTTTCAGCCATCACGTATTCCAAACAATAGGATATGGTCCTCATTGTTGATCAGCTTGTGACCTTGAAAACACAAGCAGAAATGACTCCATACATGAGACCTGCATAGCCATATTTCGCTTGAAACAAAACAGAAAGCAGAACCTCTGCAGTACAATAACTGCAAAAATGTAATCAGTTTTATAAATATATTACTTGATCAAGGTATTGTTGTGAGCCTAACAACTTCTCTTTTCTCTTTTTCTTTTTAAGATAAAGAACAAGCAACCTTCCTATATTCAAAAAAGAAGAGAAAAAACAACCTTCCAAAAACATCCTTCCTATCCCAGGGAAAAAAAAAAAAAAAAAAAAAAAAAAAGAACAACCACCCCTGGCCCCATTGAACCTGCTCGACGGTAATCTTCCAAAACTCCTTAGGTACCATCCCCTCTTTCATCAATTATCCCATCTAGCACACTCTATGTGCATCGCATTTGGCTCTCCTACTCCCTCCTCGAGTTGGGAGGCAAGCTCCATATCATTATGGCATAAGCCTTGTACATCTAATAACCTCGTTTATGAAGCAACCAAGATGTTTCTGAAGTTTGTGAATATATGAATCTTGAGATCAACAATGCTCTATGGAAGTAACTAGGGTAGGTCCATTTCTTTCTATGCCTAAGCTCAAAAGTTGATTGGCGACAAGAACTACATTTCGTGTTCTAGATCTATTAATGCTTTATAGATGGAAACTTGTTCACAAAAATGATTATATTTGATACTCTAGGAGGATCCAGGACGACTGCCAATGATGTGCTCACAAAGTCTTGATCAGTTCGTGTATTTTTTATGATTAATTAGGGATGAGCTAGTGGAAACATTTTGGCTTTGAATATATGTTTTCAATTAAACATCTTTAAATCTAATTAAACACATGCCATTATATTTTCTATAGTATATGTTGAACAAAAAAAAAAAAAAAAAATGAAAAACAAACTCCAACCGATTGAGCAGGCAGCAAATTTGTGAACGGGTATTGCCTCGTCTTGATGTATGTTCTTTTGGAGGTCGATGTTTGAAATTCAGAAATTTTCCTTGTATTGTTTTTTTTTTTTTTTTTTTCATTTGCACCATGAATGATAGATTTTATCACTCGTACATCCTTTTAAATGCCATGTATCACAAATAATTGACCCATTTACTACAGAAAACATGAACGGATGGAATTATAATAAGATTGCCATACTAATATCATCAAAGATATTTTTATTACCTATATGTCATGGTCTTAATCAGTTTGTTGCATTTCTATTTTTCTAAGCCTTACTTATTAGTTAGGATTGCTTTGAGAGTCCACACTCATTGTACATCTAATAACCTTTTTATGAAGCAAACAAGATGTTTCCCAAGTTTGTGAATATAAGAATCTTGAGATCCATAATGCGCTACGAAGTAACTAGGGAAGGTTCATCTCTTTCTATGCCTAAGCTCAAAAGTGATTGGCGACAAGAATACTGGGGAGACCTCTAACGCTACATACATCAATACTATCTCTTATTTTACATACATCAATAATGAATATATCACTCTCAAGTTTATGTCATGCTTGTTTTATTAGTAAGAGTCACAAGTTGGCTTCTATTGTAATTTCTTGATAAAACGTTGCTAGTTTTCATTGCTTCTATTGTAAGTAAACGAAGAATTTCTGGATAGTCGATATATATTTTAATACGGGGCTGTCCCATTAAGTACCATAGAGCAAGGAGAAGTCGACCTTAATCTTGAGACCAATATAAGGCTTGAGTAGCAAATATGACCAATTGATGTCGCTGATAATAAGGATTCCATAAGGTGTCGACGCCATAATTAATGAGCTCGACGTAAGATAATCAATCAATGGATGTCAGTAGTCTTTGGATTGCTTTGGATGGATTCTCGATGTTCTAGATTGTCGACCGTCGTCATTTATAAGTCAATAAAATCTGGTGCAATAGAATGAGCATCACCTTCAGAGGATGTTCTTGAGGATGTAGATAGCTTATCTTCAATAGTTTTGAATTTTTCTTTCATGGCTTGTAATTCTTGCAGAATGTTTTTAGCAATATCGGGGGTAATAGAACTGGATTCAAGTATTAGGTTTTCATTTTGGAGAGGGGACAGGAGTAGTAACATCCTTATATGTTTTGGTTAAAATGGATAAGAGGAGGTAAAAATGTCATTGGGAGTTAGTAATTTGGAAGGGGTAACCAAAGGAGTTATGGTATGGTCGGTGATGGAGGAAATATCAAATTTGTCCCACCATTTTACATGGATTTCTTATGAGAGATAAGTAAGGTTACAATTATTGACTTGAATTTTATGTATATTGTAATTCCATTTGAGGATCCAAGGGATGGTATGCTTGTGAATAAACTGGAAAAGGGAGAGTTTTTCTTTTTCGAATTTGGTTTGTACAATAGAGGAAAAATGCTTGGTATCGGGCCAAACTTCTCCCACCAAGTTGTCAAGAACCATTTTGGGAGATTGATGCGTAGAGACTTCTTGAATGTTATATACCAAGAATGACCACTAGAGGGATCCTTATAGAAAAGGATAACTTTCCAAGCTTTAATGTAATCTTTATAACAAACAGTGTAATGCAGGAGTGTTGGGACCAAAGTCATTTGTTGATAAGTGTAAGGACATTGTTGGATAACATTATGTTGTGTCAATTCGACCAAGTAATTACCTTTTGAATCTTGAACTTTGAGTAAGCAACTTCTTCTGAATTTGGATGTTTAAAATGTTCAATAATAACTGATTGAGTTTGAGTAAGTAAAGCTTCATAGAATTTTAAAGACACATTAGGACGAGAGGGAAGAAAATGAGAGTTGGGAGGCATAATCATTTTGACTTGAGACTCGAAGGAATGATCAAGTAATTCATGTTCAAGAAGGGTAACTAAATGATGATTGCTATATTTGTATATAGGTTTAGACTCTTCAGAAACTTTATTATAGGACTGAAAAGATGAGAAAATTTATTTGTATAAGATGAGGAAGACAAAATAGATTTTCCTTTGTCACCATAATCTGTATGAGATAAATTTGTGGAGTTATCGATATTCACGAGATAAGAAATCGGGAAGAGAATTATTTGCACCTTTTATATATTCGATATCAAAGTCGAAAACACTTAAAATCGCTTGCCATCGAGCAAATAACTGCTTTGAAACTAAGTTTTTAACATCTTTTAAAAGAATTTCTTTTGCGATTTGCAATCAACGCGAATCAAAAATTGTTTATTTAAAACATTTGCTTGAAATTTTTGTACATACAAAACAATTGCTAAAACTTCCTTTTTGACAAGAGCATAATTTTGTTGTGTTTGATTCCAAAGTTTTGAAGTATAACAAACTAATTGTTCATTCCCCGGGTGGGGTTTTTTGGAGTAAAATTCGCCATAACCTAAATCGAAGCATCGATTTGTATGATTTTGGAATAATCAAAGGTTAGCAATATGTAAACAAGGAAGGGATTTTACTTTAGATTTAATGGTTTGAACGGCTTTAGTATGGGTAAGTCCAAAGGAATTTACTTTCCTTTTTAAGAAGTTCTTGTAAAGGTTTGCGATCAAAAGCAAACTTGATTGTAAAAATCAATAAGATAATTTAAACATCCAAGAAAACGTTGAACTTGATTTTTATCAGTTAATTGATCAGAAATTTATCAAGCAAAATTTATAACACGATTAACATGAGTGATAGTCTCGATTTGAAAGTTTGAAACCTAAGAATTGAATAGATGTTTGAAAAATCTTTATTTTCTTTTGAGATAAAACTAAACCATTTGATAATATGATATGATAAAATGTTGCTAAATGTTTCAAAGTTGTTGATCAATAGATTTGGAGAAAATTAAAATATCATCTATATAAACAAGAATATAGTCATTATAAGGATTAAAAATATCATTCATAATTTTTTGAAATTCAGAAGGTGCATTTTTGAGACCAAAGGGCATAACATTCCATTGATATTGACCAAAGGGAGTATTAAAGGCAGTTTTATAATGATCTAAGGGAGCAATTTGAATTTGCCAAAAGCCAGACTTAAGGTCAAATTTTGAAAATATTATAGATGATGAAGTTCGTTTAATAAGATCATATTTATTAGGTAACAGATAGCGGATTGTTTTTAGAACTTTATTAAGCGGTTTATAATTAATGACTAATCTAGGTGCACCTCGTTCTAATTCGGGAGCATTTTCAACATAGAATGCAGTACAACTCCAAGGAGATTTAGAAGGCGCTATTAATTTTTTAGCAATTAGATCTTTTATTTCATTATCGCATATATAGATTTAATAGTCTAGTATTCATTTGAGAAGGATTTGCTTTTGTTGGAATATGTTTTTCATTAAAATCATCGAGATAAGGAAGAGTAACTTGATGCTTTTTTTCTATCCCGAAAGCGCAGACGGTATGTCGAACAACATTGTTTTTGTAATTTTTCTTGAAAAATAACTATTCGATTTTGAAAAGAAGGTGTATTAATTAATTGATATGTTTTTAAAAAATTAATTTCGTTTCGTAGAAAGCAAATATGTGATTGTTTATTTTCAATTAGATTAACTAATTGATTTATATATTTTGTTTCAGAAGTTGAGAAAAAGAAAATAAGATTTCTTTATTATTAATAGTAGTAGAAATACCTTTTGTTGATACTAGAAAAGGGTTGAATAAGTTGAAGAAATGGTGTGCCTAATAAAATATCATGTTGAAGATCTTTAACTATTATAAAAGAAGTAGGAATACAAATAGATTGATGACATATATGTGCTAAAGGTATTTTATATTTAATAGATGATTTATTTCCTTCATAGTTGATATACGACTATTAGTACTTTCGCAATATCTAAAAGGAATTAAACCTTCTCTAATACAATTTAAATCAAGCACCATAATCAATTAATGCTAAACATTTGTATTTGAAATCTTTGATAGTTAAAGTAATAGGTGTAAACCATCTTTGATGAACATAATTAGTAAGAGTTTCAATAAAAACATTATTGTCAAAGCCTTCAAATGTTTTAATTGGTATTTTCTAATTGAGTTATTCTATCCTTTAATAATTGTATTTCATTTTTCAAAATATTTATATCTTGTTTCAGTAACGTTGAAATAGAAGTAAAATTGGGCTTTCTTTTATTAGCTTCTTGTAATAGAGTAGTCATTGAATATTTTGATGGATCTAGACTTATTTGTTTTTAAAATTTGATGCTATTGTTTTAAGCGATCGAGATCACCTTCTATATTTTCTAAAGGATAAGTATCTAATGAAGTAGAAGGCATAGTAGAAAGCTGATTTTGTAAAATCTCAGTAAAATATTTATATTTTAATGTAGGATCTGAAATCTGTTCACCAATTTCTAAAATAAGTTCTTCATGAGCAGTTAAAACATTGATTTCAGAGGAAGATGAGGAAGTATTTGGAAGATTAGTTGTACAGTGGCAATAATCAGAATCTGTAGACTCATTTTCTTGTAACTGCTGAATCTTTTTATTAGAAGATTTAAAATGACATTTATTTGCATAATGACCAGGTTTGCCGCAATTATAACAAGTATTAGCTTTTGGTTTAGCGGATGGATTTGATTTATACTTATTTCTGCTCATTGTTTTGGGAAGTAGAAGATGTATAATAAGTTTGGTCAAGTTTAGACTTAAAATACTTTTTTCTACGAGAAGTAGATGGTTTTCTATCAATATATACATCTTTGCCAAAATCATAACAGAAAGTGCCTAATGATAAATTTTTTGAAGTCTTATCGTTATGAATTTGTCGCTTTAATTTAATGTCATTACATAAAGCTAAACCAACTTGTTGAACATATTGTATTAATTCACCATAAGTATGAGATTTGTAATCTAAAACTCCATTATTTTTTTGCCTGATCCAAGTCTTTACAAATTCAACAAAATTGGGTGGTAAACCAAAGAATAAACTTTTCTTTCCAAAATTGGGAATCGATATGGTAAGTTGATATACTTTAATAATAAAAGTATCTTTATACCATCTAAAATCACTAAGAGTTTTACAACGTAATGTGTGTAATTGATCTCTAATTTTGTCATTGATGGAGGCCAAACTTCCAAGGAAATGCCAAATAATATTGGTAAGTAAGCAAGTAACGCCATTAAATTGTTGTCTTCCTAAATGATCTAATATATAAGTACCATTCTCTTCTCTCATAACTGAATTGACAATGTCTAATTTAGCTTGTGGGCTTAGACCGTATTGCCACCAACCATTTAATTGACCAGTAAAGCCGCTAGCTATAGCTCCAGCAATATTTCCTTCAGCATGATCAGCCAGGGCACAAAGCTTTAGCATAAATTTGCATGTGATGTAAAACTTCGACTATATTATATTCAGATAAGCCATCTATATTCCATTCATAAATGGCATTACCATCAAATTTTTGATAACGCTTTGGTTTTTCTTCAATAACTAAATCAGCTGGTGATGGTCTCGTATAATATTGCTTCCTTCGTGGAAATCTATTTGAAAACTTAGAACGGGTTTGAGTTAGGAGATGAATATCATGTATGGATGTTTCGAATCTATTTGTGGATGATGTTTGAGAAGATGAACTAGAGCTACTAGTTAAAGGTTGAATGGTAACTTCAAGGATGAGCTTGATCTAATGTGGCAATAATGTGACCTTTATCTTTGATAACCTGTCTTAGTCGTTTTATCTTTAGAAGAGCCTAGAGCTAAATTAGCTAATTGCGTAGAAATTTTGTCCATTAATTCAGGAGAATAGGGAGTTTTTGGTTTAAAAGAAGGTATTTGATTTTGAGTAGGAAGTAAGGATTTATTTAATAAAATAGGCTCATAAGATGGACGTGTTTTGTTAGCAGTACAAAAGCAATATGTGTCTCGATAATTCATATTCCTCTGTTTTTCTTTTATATTCGGTTTCTAGCCTAATACATGATCTTTGTGTTTTCTTTTTGAGTTATTTTTGTGTTTGTTGTCTTTATCGATCGTTGAAGAAGACTATATTCCTTTTAATAAGATTGATACACCTTTTAATATTCTCTTTTGCTATTTTTCTGTCTTTTGATCAATTTGCCTACCTAGATTCTTGTTAAAATAGTCTACCAAATATTTTTTATCTTAAAAAAAAGATGATATAATGACACCTCTAAGTCACACTTGTCATGACGTGTGGGCCTCGATAAAAATGGTGAGATTGATGTGAGCCCGCACGTCATGTCACACTCTAATATTCCATGATAAAAAAAAAAATCGACTCTTTTTTGTAGATTAAAAATCTTTTAAAGATGTTTTAAAATTTCTTGCAAAAGTGTTCGAAAATTAATTTTTTTTTTGTGGATAAAAAATACTCCACGCTAAGATCTTATATTGCTTGTTTATATATATTGTGCTCTTAATAGAGCATCTCTAATGGTAAATATAGATTGTGGGTGTGGATTCATAAACTCCAAAAACCTTCTTCCATACACAATTCGGATTGTAGATGTGGAAACATTTTTTTATTGTTAATTCTTTTTAAAAGAATAAATAAATTTATTTATTTCCTAACATAACATATTTTATGACACATCATTTTTTTTTAAATAAGGGACATATATATCTCGAATTATTACAATTTTAAAATATTTAGAAAAAATGTTAGACAAACTGAAATTAAAGTCTAAAACGAATGAGAATCATTTGGTAAAACATAAAATGAAATTGAGGCTTTAGGGAAGCATACGATATGGATATCTTGGATTTTAAAACGAAGTTAGACGAACTTAAATTAAACTCGAAAACCTTTTTCGATACACAACGGATTGCATATGTGGAAACATTTTATTTTTATTGTTAACTCTTTTAAAAAGAATAAATATATTTTTACAGTTCTTTTGTTTAACTTTTTTATCCATCTATTTTTGTTCGTCCGCCTTTTTTTATTTTTTTATCCTTATATATTTTTTAAAACATGATAGGATAAATGATATTTCAGGATAAGATATATATATATATATATATTATCCTTATATATTTTTTATCCTTATATATATATATCATTTAAAACAGGATAAATATATATATTTTTTATCCTTATATCATTTAAATGATATATATCATTTAAAACAGGATGAATGATGAAAAAAATATATTTTATCCTTATATTTTTTAAAATAGGATAGGATAAATGATATATATATATACCTTATATTTATATATACGATATATAGTATGATATATATAGATTTAAAAAAAGTAGCCTACCAAAAAAATATCCATATAGCATGTATGTGTAGAAAACCGAAATCCAATTTCGTTACCCGATATTTTTTCTCGATTTTTCTATTTTCTTGAGATATCTATTTTATCTTCAATCCCCATTCGTCACAACCCCATTGGAGATGCTCTTCCATTACAATTCTTGAAAAATGAAAAATTATGACGAGAACAACGACCTTATCGTGTCCCTCTCATCCGTGATTTCTCCAAAAAAAAAAAAAAAAAATGCATGCGTCATTTAATGTTTTAGATCCAAAATCAGTTTTAAGATAATCTTTCGAGTATTTTTAGTTAGCTAATTAAGAATTCTTTAGAGAATCTGTATTAGACAAAATCTTGTATTAGATAAACCCAAACGAGAATCAGTGGTTGAATGTCAGCATAGGCTGAAAACTCATTGAATACACTATGACACAATCTAATCAAACGCATATTTTTCAAGATTTGTTATCAAATACACCCTTGTATGGGCATGATGCAAGAAAAAATCCCAACCCCAAACAGGAAATACCGCTGGAAAAGACTACAACCGCATCATCGGGCATCGTAATCGTCTACTTTTAAGTATTTATCCGGTTCACTTTGTTCAACATCAATCTATACATTCGATAATCTCAACATGCTATCAGCCAAAGACGAAGAGACGAAGGGAGAGATGAGGGGAGGGGAGGGGAGGGATATAAATGTCTTCATGACACTAATGAAACTTAGGCTTCATGAGTTGTGGGTTAACAGCACCAGATTTGTTAACCGCACTAACACGGCCACCCTCATATAACTGCAGATCTGATTTTTCCAATGTTCTGCAAAAGAAAACATAAATACCTATTCAACTTAAAAATACATGAAGTGGGAAGAACTTATATGAAGGAAAGTGTATGAGAGCTTCGGTTGATTAAATTGAGGACCAAGATTCACTATCTATCAGTAATAGTTTAATTATAGAAGCCAAAACCTATATTTATGGTATTGTATCATCTTGCAAGCATAAAATTATACATGCTAACATAGCGAAGATTGCAAGTGAAATAATACAACTTACATCTTTGGCTGATTCCGTGTTGAGATTCTCCTTTCACGAAACTCCATTGTTAAGCCAAAATTTGTAGATTGGCGTTGGACAAAGTGAAGCTCATAAATACATAAGCAAATAGGATATGGTCCTCATTGTTGATCAGCTTGTGACCTTGAAAACACAAGCAGAAATGACTCCATACATGAGACCTGCATAGCCATATTTCGCTCGACGGTAATCTTCCAAAAACTCCTTAGGTACCATCCCTTCTTTAATCAATTTATCCCATCTAGCACACTCTATGTGCATCGCATTTGGCTCTCCTACTCCCTCCCTCGAGTTGGGACGACTGCCAATGATGTGCTCACAAAGTCTTGATCAGTTCGTGTATTTTTTATGATTAAGGGTCACAATTAGGGATGAGCTAGTGGAAACATTTTGGCTTTGAATATATGTTTTCAATTAAAAATCTTTAAATCTAATTAAACACGTGCCATGATCTTTTCTATAGTATATGTTGAACAAAAAAAAAAAAAAAAAAAAAAAAAAAAATGAAAAACAAACTCCAACTGATTGAGCAGGCAGCAAATTTGTGAACGGGTATTGCCTCGTCTTGATTTATAGTCTTTTGGAGGTCGATGTTTGAAATTCAGAAATTTTCCTTCTATTGTTTTTTTTTCATTTGCACCATGAATGATTGATTTTGTCACTCGTACATCCTTTTAAATGCCATGTATCACAAATAATTGACCCATTTACTACAGAAAACATGAACGGATGGAATTATAATAAGATTGCCATACTAATATCATCAAAGATATTTTTATTCCCTATATGTCATGGTCTTAATCAGTTTGTTGCATTTCTATTTAGAGTCCACACTCATTGTACATCTAATAACCTTTTTATGAAGCAAACAAGATGTTTCCCAAGTTTGTGAATATAAGAATCTCGAGATCCATAACGCGCTACAGAAGTAACTAGGGAAGGTCCATCTCTTTCTATGCCTAAGCTCAAAAGCTGATTGGCGACAAGAATACGGGGAGACCTCTAACGCTACATACATCAATACTATCTCTTATTTTACATACATCAATACTGAATATATCACTCTCAAGTTTATGTCACCCTAGCCCTCCCATTTTCATCAACCTTCCATATCTAATCTAAGACTAAAAAGACAAAGCATAGCTCCGAATCCCAAATTCAAATCATTGAAGGCATCAATAAGTTAGAGATCCTTTTTATTGATAAGTTATTTACTTTCAAGATTTTCACACAGAGGGTTCGAGCAAACAAAAAAATAAATGGGATACTCTATTCTACACAACAATAGCTGAGAATATGTTAATGATTTGAAACAATGATGTTACTTTTATCAAATGTCATTTTATTTCTTTTCTCAAGCAACAAAAAATAAAACAATCATCTCCCAAGAACTTAATCAATAGAAAAATCAAATATATAGGCAAAAAGAATATACAGAAAATGAAAATAAAGAAAACAATACCAAGAAATCAAAACACGTTCCTCCTCCTTGAGCCTTTGGACCAAGGCATGCTCCACAACTTTTTTAAGATCCGCTATTGTAGCTGTCTCTAATGTCTGAACATCTGCACAAAAATCCAATATGTTTTTGGGCAGCGCTGTCTGGGAAGCGAAGTTAGCGCGCTAAGCGGCTAAATTTTGAGTTTTTCCCAACATCTTTATTAAGGGATTGGTTTTGGATTTGAACATATGACTTAAAACTAGGGGTGGGCAATTTTCGAAAAACCGCCCAAACCGCTTAAATCGACCAAACCGTACGCTTTGGTCCTGGTTTTTAAAACTCACGATTTGGTTGCGGTTTGGAAAACGTAAAACCGCAGAATCGCGGTTTGGTCGCGGTTTTCATTTTGAAAAAACCGCGGTTTAACCAAACCGATGGCATTTTGGTAAATACAAACCAAAAACCCTAAAAAGCTAACCAAAAAAAAATCCACTCATTCACTCCCTCACCTCACTCCCGTCACTCCCGTCACTCCCGGCCTCTCTCCTCTCACCGCCGTCTCCTCTCTCCCCGCCGGCTCTCTCTCATCTCGGGGCCCGCCGCCGTCGGAGTCGCTGGTGTTGTTCCCGCGCCGACAGCCCACAACCGCACCACCCCACGCAGCCTCTCCGCGTCGCCGGCCCGTCACTATCGCAGGCCAGCGCGATGATCGAGACGTCGCCACTGGCTGGCTGCCGTGCGTCCATGACCTTCGCAGTGTCGCGCCGTTCGTCCGTCGCGCTGGAGCTCCGCCGCGAGCCTTGCGTTGCTGCTTGCATGATTTAAGGAGAAAGTTTGGAAAAATCCGTTTTTGGTTTCTTATAGGAAATATATTATTATAGAAACATAAGGTATAGATATATACAAAGGAAAATGATTTTCCGACATTCTTTTGTTACATATATTTGCTACACAATTGTATAGATTCTCTTAAAATTTACTTGAGTCCACACATCTCAATTAAATTTACACCGTTGTGTAGCAAATGTATTTCTCTTAAAATGTTATATTATCATTTTCCACATATACATATAAATATAGGAACAATGAGAAAAAAGAGCGAATCGAAGCTCTCTCGCTTGGCTTCTATTTTCTCGAGGTCTCGACTTCTATTTTCTTTTCTCTTTGATTCGATTCTTCTTCCTATCTACTTTTCTTTTGTTTTGTGCACTTCATCCATGAGACACTAATCTCATGGCCTAGGCAAGACTGCGAGGGAGGTTCGACTTTTCTTGTACATGGATTTGTGAGATTTATTTATTTTAATTTCATTGCTTTTCATTATTATTTTATTCTCTTTGTTATTGATTGATTAATTAAGGTTAAATTTACATTTAAACCCCGATTCTTTTGTTAGTGAGTCGTAAGCATCCGTCCTTATGTAATAACACCACACTAGTGACAAGTTGACCATACCGATTGATTCGCCTCTTTTGGAACCTAAGTTAAATAACTTAGGAATCTAGGCTAAATCGGATGCACTACTGATCCAGCTTGTCAGGTGTAGTGACTTCACAAAACTCATTGCGACCATCGTGTTAAACCCAATGCGCTTGAGTATGTAGTTATACGATTGATAGGGAAGTAGTCATTGTCGTACTTTGGCTATCGAGATTAGGAAGTGCGAGGAACCGTGTACGTTATCGGGCCTATAGCTACACTATGATACTTTTGATTTGCATAATTTACATAGATTTGATGACCAAATCCAATATTTTATCGAACCAAACTTGTATGCCTTGACCAAATCCAATATTCTCTAAGTATTATTGTTGTATATATGTGCTTGTCCTTTTATGTATATATGTGCTTGTCCTTTTATGTTTGAGGGCAAAAAATTTTCCATCTCGATTAATCAAGTCTCGAGAAAAAAGGGAAGAGTAAAGGACCACCATTTACACCTACGACACTGTTGCTTCATCATATGTACATCGTAATCATTTTCCGAGCACAAACCGGTAGACTATCTTAGATGATCGACCGGCTCAGACAAAATCGATCACGATTTTTCAGCCTTTAGGTCATAGAGACACATCTCACTTACAGAGGAGTGGGGGTAAGGTCCAATGATCTCAAAAACAGGTACGAGTCAAAGATCGACACCTAGTCGGGCATCTTCGTGGACACTAAACCTATGGTTACTTGTTTCGATTGTAGGCAAAGAAGGTCATTTTAGTTGGAATTGTTCAGTGGTATTCGGGTTCGATTATGTGTTATAAGTGTGGGAAGAAGGGACATATGTAGAAAGATTGTCCACAACTTGTGGTCGTCCTCCGGCATGTCACAAATTTCAAGAATTGGACTGGGGAACGAGTACAGGTGATTATAAAACTAGATTTCGAGGCTTAATCGTAATCTTATTCAAGGTACTATTTTTGTTTGCAATCATCTTATGCATGTGGTAATTGATTCTGGTTCTACGATTTTTTATATATGTTCGTGTGGTAACCGAGTTAGTGGTTAACTCCTGTGAATCCCTATTCATCTTACCCTCAACACAAGAATTAGGATAAGGTGTATCCTCACTTTTTGTGTGAGAAATGTGTTGTTGAGATCGCCTAGGACACGAGATGGCCATTGATCTCCGTGTATTAGAGTTTTTGGAGTTTAATGCGTTGTTAGGAATGGATTGGCTAGCAGATATTATGCACAATTGGATTGTTTCCATAAGATCGTAAGCATTTATATTCCGGGTTGTTTAGTTTTTACATACATTGGAACATCGTCTAGATTGCCTTTGATCGAGGTAGGTTAGCCATTAGAGAAGAAATGGAAACTCTTATTGGAACTATTAGTATAGATGAAAGATCTAAAATCAAACTAAAGGAGATTCTTGTGGTTTGTGAATTCTTGGAAGTGTTTCCTAATGATTTACCTGGAATCCTCACTCGAGAGAGATTGATTTTGTGATTAGTTTGATTTATAGAACTAAATTTTATTCCTCTTTATGGAATGGCTCCGAAATAATTGTAGGAGTTGTAGAAACAATTGGAGGAGTTGTTGGATAAAGGGTTTATTCATCAAGTATGTCACCGTGAGGCTTAACCAGCTTCTTTCGTGAAAAAGAATGACGGTAGTTTAAGACTTTGCATTGATTGTAGAGAGTTGCCTGTGGTCACAATTCGAAATAAATATCTATTGCCTCGAATTGATATTTGTTTGATCAATCGAATGGGGCCAAATTCTTTTCAAATATTGATCTTCATTCTCGTTACCCTCAGTTGAGAGTTCGGGAATATGATGTGCGTAAGATCGCATTCGGGCACGATATGGTCGTTTTGAATATATTATTATGCCATTTGGATTGACCGATGCTCGAAAACATTTATGGATTTGAATATTCGTCGCCGCGCTGTCGCTGCTGATCGTTGTTGCCGATTGCCGCTGCCTGGCCGCCTGTTGCTGTTCATCGCGTTGCCGCTGCTGAAGCCGCCTCGCTGTCTACCGTCGCGGCTCGTTCACCGCGTCGCCGCTGCCGAGGTCCTACCGCGTGCCGCAATTGCGATCGCGCCATCAGAAGCCGCCGCGCCACCGCGCGCTGCCGTCTGTCATTGCTATCGCCCAGGCTGCTGGTCCGCAAGCCGTTGTTCGCGAAAGTTGGAGATCCCGCCATCCATCGTTGCAACTCGTCCACCGGCCTCGCTGCTGGGACGCTGTCGCCGCGCGCGTCCGCCGCCCTCGCCGGAGCTTCTCGCTTCTCTCCGCCACCCCACCGTCTTCTCTCCATCTCTCTGGTTCTCTCTCTCTATGGTTAATTTCACCGATGGTCACTTAAGTTTGCAAGTTTGTAACACTTTGGTCACTAAACTTTCATTTGTCCCAAATATATCACTCAACTTTACAAATCGTTTCAACAAAGTCACTCCGACCACTTTCCGGTCAAAAACCCACCGGAGCTGCTGACGACGTGGCGCCACGTGGGATTTCATGGGAGGTCACTTAACTTGTTAAGTGATGACATGGCATGCCACATACACACCTACCCACCCACCCCACCCCACCCTTAGTTCACCCCACCACCATTAAACCAATTTCTATTCTTCCTCTCCAACCCCCTGTTTTTTTTTTTTTTCCTCTTTGAAACGGCTTGGTCTCTCTCTCGCGATTCCTCTCGCGCTCGTGCTCTCCACCCCTGGATCGTCTTCTTCGCCGTGCTCTCTCTCTCGCGGTTCCTCTCTCGCGGTCGTGTTCTCCCTCCCCCCTCCCCCCCCCCAACCGGTTCGTCTTCTTCGCCGTGCTCTCTCGCGGTCGTGCGGTCGTGCGGTCGTCCTCCCCCCAACTGTTCTTCTTCTTCGCCGTGCTCGCTCGCGGTCGTGCGGTCTCGCGCGCGGTCCTTCGATCTCGCACATCTTCCCCCCCCACTGGTTCGTCCTCTACCTCAGATTTGTTTTCTGCAATTAGATTGATTTTCTGCAATTAGACCAAAATTTTGCAGTGATTACTGGAAGGGTCTCAGATATATTTTCTGCAAGGTATGAAGATAATTAACTACCATGTTTTTTTTTGTTTTTTATCATCCCAATCTGAATTCAGCTTTAAATGGCATATAACTAACCAGAATATTTTGCTGCAACATAGCCTTGTTTGTGGAAAGAATGTTTTGATAGACATGAGCATCCATGCAGCATATGTGAAGGCTATACGGGATGCTCAACATTTCATTTATATTGAGAACCAGTACTTTCTTGGATCATCTTACAATTGTAACTCACACAAAGACCTTGGTATGCATTATAATTTATTGCTTGAGAAGAGTGATTTTGTTACTTCTACAAACTAAGTATTGCAATCCTAATGTAGCTATGGGGAGTTTTCCCAAGCAGCATGTGTAAGCTACCAATAGAACAGATGAGGTTTTTGTGAAAAAAAGAAAAAAAAAAAAAAAAAAAAAAAGATGATTTAAAACTTCGTTTCAAGTTTTTAGCAAAACCAAGCCTATAGACGAACCCAGCTAATATGGGATTGACGATTTGATGTTATTATTTTGTGAATTTGAACTTGAGAAATTTGACTGACTTCTGCAGCACAAAACAATGGAAATGATGTATGAGATGGTGTACAACGCATTGGAAGAGGTTGGGCTTGAGAACACTTACACGCCCGAAGATTACTTGAACTTCTTCTGCCTTGGCAATCGTGAGGCTCTGGATGAACGTGACATCGAAAACTCTCCATTGGATAACAGTACTCCTCAAGTAACTGTCCTTGATACCCTCAAGTTCTCTCTTTTGTTCATTGTGAAATACTATTTAAGTCTGCGAATTCTTGCGTGTTCAGTTGTACTTGGATAGCTTGCTTTCGTTATCATATTACAGTATAATGCTTGCACTAATCTTCAGTATTTAGTTTTCAGGAAATAGGACCCTCAAACGCTTTGTGTCTTCTGCGAATTCTTGCTCGTCTTGCCAAGTTACTCATGGAAACATGCCAAGAAGCAAAGAACCTCAGGAAGATTGTGACTCTCTTTTACTTGGATTGAGCTGACATTGTGAAGAGAACTGTTGCATGAATGCTGAGGACTTTTCATGTTCTCCATTTTAAATTCGGGGCGACAGGAAAAAGTGAAGTTATGGCCAAGATCCATTTTCTTCCTTCATCCGTAATGAAGAGAATGCACTACACAACTTTGGTTTCATTGTATACAAGTAAACACAACGGTTGGAGGAGAAACGAAGTAGTCATCTTCGGTTGGAATCGAAGGGAAAAGTTGTAGTGTCATAAACCAATGTATTGTGGTTTTGTAATCTTTTTGTGTAAAACTTATGCCAAACCATGTATTGTGGTTTTGTAGCTTATAAATGAAAAATTAAACTATGTGTTGAATTCAAAAGTTTGGAGTGCAAATTAATTTAAATTGATTGGTTTTTGTTTTTAATTAAAACCAATGCAAAACGTTTGTTTTAACTCTCGTTTCTATAATTTTGACCTTCTACGCTTGTAGGAATCTATTTTAATTCACAAATTGAATACCCTGCATGAATAATCAGGCTAAAAAAAAAAGAGAAGATGAATTCAAGATTTTTTTTTTCTTTGCCGTTTGAAATCTTTTTTTTTTTCTTTGCTGTTTTTTTTCATGTTTTATAACTTCATTAATAAGGTTTATGGTTAATCTCAAAAAAAAAAAAAAAAGAAGATGAATTCAAGAATTTTTTTGCCGGTTTGTTCAAAGCCGAGCACATTCAATTTGCTTGATGCCCATGAATTTTGATATTTGACTCTTAATTAAGCATTTGGATACATTCAAGAGTTCAGCAAGAGATGCAAACAGAAGTAAATAACGAGTCAGAACATGACTCCGCATCGGTTTCCATACATTCTAAAATAGATTGTCATTACAAAAAATGGGTTGCCATTACACATGCACCAAAAAAAAAAATAGTCCCATACTTTGTACATCATCCAAAATGAAAGTTTCACCCATATATCCGGAAAACAATCGCATCCTTTGTACATCATCCACCTCTTCCAATTACTCAACCTCTTCCACCGCCACGACGTCGAACAACTGGAATCTTCGCTCTTGACTTTGGAGAAATCCTTGGAATAGGTTGTGAACAATCCATCATCCTTCACTCTTTGTATAATACCCGATACTGACCAATTTGGGTCCACTCGAAATTGTTCAATATACTTTTCTGCAAGCCAGTCCGAAGTCACGTGATAATTCTTGTTCACTTTGGTACATGAGTGGGTCAAGTTGATTGACTTGATTTGAACCGTCGAGTCATCTTTACCCACGTGAGAAGCAAAAATCCGAAACTCACAATTGCTAGACTTGAAGCGCTGGCATTTACATATGCACCGTTTCCTATCATTCGAAGTAAAGCGTATTTGTCGCTTATTTTGAATACCCCAATTCCTGCATGCCAGCTTAAATGTCTTGAAAGAAGAGAACTTCATGCCTAATTCGAGCTGTGGGTTTGTCATGTCTTTGAACTCATCGAACTCTACATACCTCGTCTTCTCAGATCCATCGTAATCATCATCTGTGTGTAGCTCATCTGATGCTGCATAGTCTGAGTCTTGGTCATGCACTTCAACAATCGCAAGTGCACTACTACGAGGTGGAGTAATAACCTTAGGCCTTCCTCTTTTCTACTGTGCAGTTGTTCGTCAACAACTTCTTGATAGTCATCATCGTCCTCAACATCATTGTCACTCTCGAAAAAATCATGGCCTTCTTCCGCTTCTACTTCTTCATGTTGAATTGTTCCATTGTCTTGTTCTTTGGAGGTTCCACTTCTTCTTGCCGACTAACCTCTAAGTCCATTAATTCTTGCTCTCTAATCTCCTGGGACCCAAAATATCTTTGTTCTAAGACATACTCCACTTCTTTTTTACCATCATCTCCATTGTGAAAATGATTCCCGCAATGATAATGATGTTAAAAATGTCCTTGAGATGTACAAAACCATAAAACCAAACAGTTAAATATATTCAAAAGGTCACACCCCTAAGTTGACATACATGGCCCCAAAAACCATCTAAAACATCACATTAATCATGTTTTGTGACATTAATTTCTTAAACATATCATCTCTGATTTTTTTTTAAACAATGTATTACTAACTATCCACATATTTCCTTGTTTCAATGCAGATGTATAACATATCCAGTACGTGAGCAGCCAAAATCTTATTTGCATTTTATCCACATGAATTTGCAATCTCATTTTCGGGCAGTTTCATCCTTTGCCCTCTAACATACTATTGGACTTATCAATTCTTCTGCGCTGTGTATTTTAACTCATCCAACACTAGCAATATAAAAAAAATAATAATGAAAGATTGAACCCAACAAAAAAAATAGCCATTTGAGGCTGTAAAAATATCATCTAGAACAGGCATTATCAATATGAATTAAGAATAAATCTCTTACATTGAAACCTTGCCCCGTTAAGTCGAGGCCGATTGGTTGCGTAGGATCGAAGCTCCGCGAGACAGAGACCTTGCTCCGCGAGACAGAGATAGAGATGTACCGCGAGCGAGAGAGCACGGGGAAGAAGACGAACCAGTGGGGGGAGGGGAAGAGGACCGCGCGCGAGACCGCACGACCGCGAGCGAGCACGGCGAAGAAGAAGACAGTTGGGGGGAGGACGACCGCACGACCGCACGTCCGCACGACCGCGAGAGAGCACGGCGAAGAAGACGAACCGGTTGGGGGAGAACACGACCGCGAGAGAGGAACCGCGAGAGAGAGAGCACGGCGAAGAAGACGATCCAGGGGGTGGAGAGCACGAGCGCGAGAGGAATCGCGAGAGAGAGACCAAGCCGTTTCAAAGAGGAAAAAAAAAAACAGGGGGTTGGAGAGGAAGAATAGAAATTGGTTTAATGGTGGTGGGGTGAACTAAGGGTGGGGTGGGGTGGGTGGGTAGGTGTGTATGTGGCATGCCATGTCATCACTTAACAAGTTAAGTGACCTCCCATGAAATCCCACGTGGCGCCACGTCAGCAGCTCCGGTGGGTTTTTGACCGGAAAGTGGTCTGAGTGACTTTGTTGAAACGTTTTGTAAAGTTGAGTGATATATTTGGGACAAATGAAAGTTTAGTGACCAAAGTGTTACAAACTGCAAACTTAAGTGACCATCGGTGAAATTAACCCATGAAATGATGAGGGATGGGTTGGTGATGTGATGTATGACATGATAGGATGGGTGATGTGACCACTCAATTTCATACAACCACGTACACCGCGTATATCTTACTCGTAAAACAACTCAACGATTAGCATTCAAATCTCGATTTGAATATTACTAAATAATACACACATCACGTAAAAAAATATCATACATCGGTGTCTCCACCCGAGATTGGAAAATACGTATTTTGACGAGTGGGTCCCACATACGACTCGACCCGGCACGTGGCACAAGTCGATTTTCGGTCGTTATGTAGTCTCTCGTATCATTTTTTGATAGTCTTCATTAATGATATCTTGATATACTCTAAGACTCTCGATGATTATGAACAACATCTCGAGTTATTTCTCAAACTTTGAGAAATCATAGGTTGTATGCTAAGTTTAGTGAATGCGAGTTTTGGTTGTCGAGGTGATTTTTTGTGTCATGTGGTTATTACATAAAGAATTTTGGTAGATCCCGCCATGATTGAGGCAATCATTGGTTAGCTAGAACCTATCACAGTTGATGGAGATACGAGTTTTCTGGTTTGGTCGGCTATTATCGTAAATTTGTGAAAGATTTTTCTATGATAGTTGCGCTAATTACTAAATTAACTAAGAAAAATGCTTTATTTCTTTGGTTAACAAAATACGATGCTACATTTTAGGAATTGAAGAAGTGTTTAACTTCGATGCCAGCTTCTTGTATTGCTCGAATCGGGAAAGGTCTTATAGTTTATACCGATGCATTGAGAGTTGAGAGTTGGGATTATGTTGTGTGCTAATATAGAATGACAAGGTGATTATTTTTGTTTCACCTTGTAAGTGTTACATGGCGAGTCCGTATGTGTGAAGGGATCGACAAAATGACATTCAATGAGAAAGACTTATGAAACCACATTGAGTCCGCACGATGACTCGGGCTTGAATGTGGGGATGTAGAGGCAATTGTGTAACATTTTCGAAGAAGCAAACACATAATCCAAACTTCTTCCATCTAATGGCCTTAGGTGAGCATAATGAACCGAGACATGTGTTTTTGGTCAATGTAGGGGCTAGATCGTCTTATCAAGACTTTGAGGATGTGGTGTCTTTGATACAACAGTACACAACCAACAAGTACGACATGTCATTTGCTCCTTTTATCAACATGAACCAACTCAATCAATCTGTTTTGTTGGGTTGTGTTTTACTTGGATGATGAGCGAAGGAAAGCTACGATTGTCTTTTTAGTACACAAATTTTGATTGTATGAGAAATGAGCCATAAGCCATCATTATCGATCAATGCCGCTCTATTGGGCATGTTGTACCAAAAGTATTCCCTAACGCACAACACATGAAGTGTTTGTGGCACATAATGAAGGAAAGCTACGACGTCACGGGGTGTGCGCTATGTGGGTGTAATGGGTAGTCGAGGTTTAAGTGTCATAACACCTATCCCATCATATCACATCAACTCACCCATACATTCCCTTCACTTTTCTCTCTCCTCACTTTTCTCTATCATCTCCTAACAAAAATCCACACATCACACTCCCCCAACAATTCTCATCTTCTTCCTCCTCTCACCCCTCCCTTTTTTTCCATCACCAATTTCCCCTCACCAAGCTCTCTTCACATTCCTCACTCTCAAGATTTTGGTCGTCTCTCTCGCGAAGTCCTTCCCTCTTGGCGGCTCCCATCAATGACCTTCGTAGACCGAGATGAGAGTGGTTACTTTGGTTGTTAATTTGTGGAGAAATTTGAGATCTTTTCAGGGTGATTGTGTTGTTTATTATTGATCTTATAATTGATTCGATTATTGTTGTTGTTAGTTGTAGAAAAGAAAAGAAAAAAATATATATAAGCAAAAAAAAGTGTCTCGGAATAGACAATTGTCTCTTCCAGAGACGAATTGATGGAGGAAGGGGTAACCAAAGGCGGGTCGGCCGACCCGGTCCAGGATTAGCCGCACGGCCCAACCCATTAAATAAAAAAATTAACTTAAAATTAAATGAAATGATTTTAAATGAGAATAAATTACAAAAAACTATAAAAAATAGATAGAAATTATGGGAAATCCCAAAAAATTCCCGAAAATATGAAAATTTAAAAAGCTAGGAAAATAAGTTCCAAAGCTTTTTCTGCTGGCACTTTTGCAGTATAACTCAAAAAGTGAGTCATAACCAAACTTTTTGGAATAAAAATTCAACTTTGTGCTCCCACATTATAAATTCACTTAATGTGACTCTTAAATAATTAGAATTGTATAATTGGACACCAAGGACTTATGAGACTCGTAGGCGGTGTGGGTGCGCATCTCGAGGCGTGAGCGGGATGTTTTAAAGGCGATTTGCGATTTGCTTGAGCTAAGTAAACCCACGAGAAAATTTGTTAAAATTCGTTTATAGCACTTGTTTTATTTTAAATTTCAATTATTCCTTTATGTTATTTATTGTTGTCCACTTAATGTTCATCCACTCCCACGTGTGTATGTGTGTTTGTCGATGGGGTCGAGCAAGACACAGACTCACACCCCATGGCTAGCTACCCCACGTTGTCCGAGTAGTTGAACATGTCGGGGCTACGCGATGACTATTTTTCGTAAGACCCGTTAGGTTGAGAAATGTTTGACGGACCTAAGTCTCCATCATGGGTTCATCTCGAGAGATGTTTGGACGAGGTTCTACCGTTCATGAGTTCCTCTCATTCGATCGTGAGGTGTTTAGTGAGGTGATCATCACGGGTTCTTCTCTGTTTTGCTAAGTCAATTCCCGGATGTCGACCAGGGTTTTCTCGTCACACCGCACTCGTGTCCAACTTCGACTTCTCTCGCTACTTATTTTCATGCGATTACCCTATTTTATGTTCCTCATTTAAAATTGATGAATTTTAGCTATTTTATTAGATTTCGTGAATATTAGCTAACGTTCTCTGGGATTTACTCACCTGGGATTTGTCATTGTTTTTTGTGACAAATCGCAGATCCTATGACGAGAATGGGGCAAAGGGGTCTTAGGTAGTCACCTATGAGCTAGGAGAGCCCTGTCACTTTTTGCATAAATGCTTGTATATATTATTTATCGCTTTTATGAGATTTTGGGAGGACTTGTGTACCCGATACATGTATATGACCATATTTTATATTTTTGTTTTTTTTATATACATGGTATCTTATCGGGTTTCCACACTATAAGATTTTTTATAAAATGCAAACTTTTCATTTTTACAACAAGCTTGCACGCTTTAAAGATTTTCGCTAAAATACAAAACTTATAATAATTTAATAAGTTATGAACAACTTAACTTAGTTAACTTATTATAAACATTCATAAATATTAAGTTAATGCGAATAAGATACATACGAAGGTTAGGTCGCGGGCCGTCAAGGATAAGTGTGGGATCGCTTGGCATGCTTGGTGACGTGTATGGCGACGTAGCGGTACTCGATTTACCTCAAGATTTAGAGGCGATCGGAGTTGGTATTAAAGCCTAAATTCAAGCGAACATAGGGAAAAATTTAGTGAAACCGAATAAAACTTAACAAAATGAACTTACACGTGGAAACCCGAAGATTCGACTTAAAACCTTAGTTAGGAAGCGAACGTGAGGTGGGTAGTACCAGGGCTTATACGTTATATATTTTGATTGTAATAGTATATACACGTATACGAGGCCGATACATGTGCACATCTTCGCTATTGCACATACGACATGGACGAACAGTGACTCCACCTACGTAAGATGGTGGATGATAAGTGGTACCACGCTTGTTGCGATCGATCAAAGTGTACTTGATCGGATCATAAGCACACGATCGGCGGCTCGAGCAGATGATGGCCTTGCTCCGTACCTAGACAACGATTATCGCGACGCTTATCGCCGCTTATTACACCAAGCATCACTAAGATGACAACGATCACTTTGATTGTATCGAGTACGCTAGTGATCGCTGAAGATTATGGCAGAGACTACCACGTCGGCTATGGTTTTAGAGACCCATATCGAGGCTATCATACCAAATGCCTATGCCCGCAACAACACCGACACAGACTACACATGAGATCACATTCGAGACATCCTTATTAGATGAGGCTAAACCGACAAAGATGTTTATGAGATTTCACGGGATATTTTATCTTGGAGGCGGTGACCCAGAGGCACTCACGAGATGGGTTCTCGCACATGACAAGTTACTTAACCTTCGAGGATTCACAACAAAGCATTTGGGGCCATGATATCTAGATATATGTTTCGAGGAGAGACCAAAGTTTGATGGACCACTCTTACCGAGATTTGCGGAGAGCCGATTACCTGGGCCTATTTCGAGATAGGTCTTCTATGATCAAGTACATACCGAGGAGATACAACTTGCGCTGAGACATGAGTTTTTGTGTTTTAGATAGGGTAGCTCTCACTGCGGCAGCTTGTTCAAGATATGGAGAGGTTCCATTACTTGTTACAATTCGTTGGGGACTTGGCTTCTACAGATCACGATCAAAGTTCATTATTTTGGAGTGGGGCTTAGAGATGAGATAGAGAGGTAATAGTATCAAGCGAAGCTTGTACACGGAAAGAGATCTACGAGAAGGCCTTAGCCCATGAGACATATCTTCTCTATCGCGCCGTAATGTCCATACCACACTGGCTTCGTAGTCATTCAAATGCGACACCAGTGTCCGATAGGAAAGGGATAGGATTATAGATCATGGAGATAGACGGGGACAGAGGCCCAGACATGATGACCACAAAACAGTCATTGCCCATGCGATATTAGCCACACATGCCAAGACAGACGTCGGTTGGTGGTTATGTACTGCGGCATAGACATAGACCGACTCAAGACTAGGGAGCTAGGGACCAAGGACAAGATCGTCGTGGTCGAGCCAAAGGGTAGGGAGTGGTCGTGGTCAAGGGTCGGGACACAAGCAAAGTTGTTTCAAATACAAACAATCGAACACATTAAGAATGACTGTCCGAGAGCTTCAAAGAACACCAATTGCAGCCCCGTCGATTCAAGATAGAGAAACAGTGCACACGCGTAGTACAGCCCACCGGACCACGAGACCACCGATGTACTCATCGAGGGTATGATTTCGATTTGTGATTATTTTATGCATACACTTATGTTGGGTTTTGGGGTTCATACGCAAGCGGAAATTACAAAACAATTTTGACAAAACCCCAACAGATTCGAATCTAATTCCATTAAAAACGTTTAAACCATGAAAACTTAATCATACATCGATCGCAATATACCTTTATGAAGGTTGATCGATCTCTAAGGCGCCGCTAACGACGAACGCCCCTCTACCGATAGTCCACACACGAACAGCACGAGATTCGAAGTGCTAGCTTCGAGAGAATACCAAACCTTTTTGTTTCTCTCCAAAATGATCCTGAGCGTACCGTAAAACCTTAATTCGTTTCTAAAATGAAAATAGAGTTTTTGGCCCTTAATCTCGCAAAACCATTCTTAGTGTGCGACCCAATAGGCTCATACAACGTTGTGCGTGTACCAAAACACATTTAGTTATACAAGTCATAAGCGGCCTCTAGCAAGACATTATGACTACCCAAGTTGTACGAATATCAAATCGATACAACCTAATCAATAGTGTATATAACATCCTTTTGTCACACGATATCCTTTTGATCAAACATAAGGCATGAAATTGTCATCCAACATGTTCAATCGTACTAGTCTTGATCTCTCAGGTAGATCTGAAAACATCCAAGTGACATTGATCAATATCAATTCACTTAGACTAGGCCTTTTAACGATCTAACACATCGAGGATCCACTTGGATATCTCTCTTTATATGAGAGGGACAAATTTTATCTCGATTACACAACTTCATCACATTGCTCACACGGTAACCAATCACAACCTTTATAATCGTCCTAAGTTAAAGACAACGTTTGATTGTGTCAAATCATCGTGCTCATAATGTTGAAGTCTCGGTAATATCAAGTCCGAGGACCGAAAAATATACGTATCATGAGAAACAACTATGACTTAATACATGTGATGTTCTCATATAGTCTGGTCCAAGATACTTTGTTCCCTAACAAGTACTCGTGATCTTGATTGCTATCCCTATACGTATAATCATCATATGATCATCAATCAAGACTCACACTAGTCTTAATTCATTATAGTTCCCAAGATAATGATCGACTAGGGACATTTAGGATATTGATGTAAATACCCATGAATCTTACTATAATGTAAACATGCAAATTAATTATAATAAACAAGCAAATGAAATCCTCTATTTTATTAACTAAAAGTATTCATAAAGACAGTTAATGGATTGACCTAGGGAACATGCCCCAACAACTTATTGATTCTGGTTCCACCGTATCATTTATTTTTGGACGTATGGTTGATGAGTTAGGGTTAGCCCCGAATAGAGTTAGCACACTCCTGATTCTCAACACAACACCTAAAGAGAAGGTTTACCCTAACATTAGCTGTGAGGGTTGCGCGATAAAGATCTATAGACACCAGCTCTTTATTGACCTTCACGTTCCAGAGTTCTTAGAGTTCAATGCGCTTTTGGGCATGGATTGGCTAGCGTCGTATCACGCCCAGGTGGACTATTTTTGTAAGACATTGACTTTTCATATTCCCGACATACTAGAGTTTAGTTACACTAGTGATGCGAGTGTACTACAAACCACTAGGGGTAGATTAGCTACTACCCTAGTGATGGAGGTGTTTGTAGGGATAGAAGAGTTGATCGAGACACCGAGTTTAGACTTAAGGATGTCTCAATTGTCATGAGTTCCTTGATGTCTTTCTCGGAGGATTTACCAGGATTACCCCACACACAGAGATTGAGTTCGTTATTGAGATAGTGCGGGCACACAAACCGATAGCTAGCTAATCGTACTCGATGGCACGGAAAGAGTAGGATGAGTTGAAAACTCAACTTGAAGACTTGGAAAACGAGAGGGTTTATACACCGAGCACATCGCCATGGGGAGCACTAGCCCTATTCGTTAAGAAGAAGGATGGTAGCTTGAGGATGTGCATTGACTATAGGAAGTTGAACCAGTGTGACAAAGTAAGGAATCGTTACCTTTTGCCCATGATCGACAATTTGTTTGACCAATTGGTTGGAGCCCCTTTTTTCTCTTAGATTGACTTGAGATCGAGTTATCATCACTCAAGTTCCGAGATGGGGATATACCCAAGATCGCATTCACCACCAGATATGAGTTGTTTGAGTTTACAAAGTGATGTCGTTCGAATTGTCGAACTTCCCACTATGTTCATAGACTTGATGTAAGGAGTATTGAAGTCGTTCTTTGACTGATTCGTCATAGTCTTCATTGATGAGATATTGATCTATTGCAAGACTCGTGAGGATCACGGGCAACATCTCAAACAAATATTAATGACATTGAAAAAGCACGGAATATATGCTAAGTTCAGTAAGTGCAAGTTTTTGCTGTTAGAGATCAAGTTTTTGGGACACGTGATTAGTAATAGAGGTATATCAGTGGACCCAAGTAAGATTCATGCAATCATCAATTGGTCGACACAAGAGACGATTACGGATATTATGAGTTTTCTTAGGTCGCAGGATACTACCAGCGATTTGTGAAGGACTTCTCGAAGATTGCCGTGCCGATGACTAGATTGACCAAGAAAGAGATACCTTTTAATTGGTAAAGGTAGCGCAAGGACGCCTTTGCATAGTTGAAGATGAGGCCGACTATCATCGCTCCATTACTAGTATGCCGAGCTGTGCAATGGATTGACTATTTATATAGATGTTTGCGCACGGGTTTATGTTGTGTATTGATGCAGTGGAGACAAGTGTGATTGCCTACCTATCCCGACAGTTGAGGATCCATGAGAGGAATTATTCAAAGGCACGACTTGGAGCTTGTAGCGATCGTATTTGCACCGAAGGTATAGAGACATTACCTCGACGGTGAGAGGTTCACATTGTTTATAGATAATAAGAGTTTAAAGTATTTATTCACTCATAAGGATCTAAACATGAGACAACTACATTGGCTAGAGTTGTTGAAGGACTACGCCTTTCCATTGAATATCATCATGGGAAAGCAAATGTCGTAGTAGATGCATTGAACAAGTGATGACCAGATTTCGAGACGGTTGTCTCGTCATATGATGCACGAGTATGGTTAGCTTGAGGCAAAGAACAACATTGAGTTTGGAGAGGTTCCTGCTATAATGAACGCACAAATTTGTGGATAGATTAGGGCCGTTTATTTCTATTCTGCGAGTGTTAGAGTGTCGAGGCCGACGAGATATAGTCGAGGTTCAAGTGAGATGGCACGCAAGCACCGATCATCCCGATTGGAGCGAGTCTATGGATTAGTGTTTGAGGCACAAAGGGAGGTTATGCATTCCGGCAAAGTGGCCATGCATGAAGGCTAACGTCAACGCCTATGTTAAGGGTTGTGAGGTGTGCCAACAAAGTTAAAAGCCGAGTACATGAGGGTCGTAAGGTTATTGCATTGCTACCCATCCTTTAGTAGAAATGAGAACACATTACGATTAATTTCATTTGTGGATTACCACAAACTTCTCGAAAACACGATGTGATATGGGTGACCGTGGACAAAGTTGACAAAATCGGCTCATTTCCTACCAGCTTTTATGAAATATAACTTCACATAGTTGAGTACAAGATTTGAGAGAGAGATTGTACAACTTCATGGAGTACCGATTTCGATTGTTTGCAGATCGGGACACTCGTCTCACATCATCATTGTGGCAGGCTATATAGGAGCAATTTGTTACTAGGTTATAATTTAACATTGCATTCCATCCTCGAGACAGATGGACAATCAGAGAAATTAATACGAGATACTCGAGGATATGCTTAGGGCTTGTGTGTTACAATTTGATGGGTCTTGGGAAGAGTACTTGTGGCTTTTCGAGTTTGCTTACAACAACGGCTAACAGTGCAAGTATTGGGATGCCACCATTTGAGGCGATGTATGGTACATTATGTAGATTATTGGCTTGTTGGGTAGAGCCCGAGGATACAATAGCCGTGGGGCTGAGTTCGTTATGGACCATACAGAGAAGGTGAAGCCTATTCGTCAACGGTTACAAGTGGCCCAATTCGGACAAAAGAAATATGCATATAAGTACCGCGATGAGTTGAGCTACGAGGTAGATGATTGGGTCTATTTGAAGGTTTCCTCATTGAAGGGTCATCGAGATTTGGGATCTAACGAAACTAGCACCAAGATTTATTGGGCCATTTCAAATTGAGAAACGAGTATGGGAGGTCGCTTATCGGTTAAGAATTTCAATTGGTCGCGTTGTGCGCGTGTAATGACGAGAGTGTACGACGTCGCAGGTGTGCGCAACGTGGGTGTATGGGGTAGTCGGGGGTTTAGGTGTCACATCACCCATCCCATCATATCACATCACATCACCCATACCTACCCTCACTTTTCTCTCTCTCCTCACTTTTCTCTCTCATCACCTAACAAAAACCCACACATCACTCTCCCCAACGATTCTCATCATTTTCCTCCTCTCACCCGTCCCATTTTTTTCCATCACCAAGCTCCCCACTAAGCTCTATTCACATTCCTCACTCTTGAGATTTCTGGTCGTCTCTCTCGCGAATTTCTTCCTTCTTAACGGCTCCCGTCGACGACCTTCGTAGACCTAGGTGAGAGTGGTTACTTTAATTGTTAATTTGTTGAGAAACTTGAGAGTTTTTAAGTGTGATTGGGTTGTTCTTGTTGATCTTATTATTGATTTGATTACTATAATAAAAAAGAAAAAAAAATATATATATAAACAAAAAAAAGTTTCTCGGAAGGACAATTCGTCTCTTCCAAAGACGAATTGTTGGAGGAGATGGGGGTAGCTGCAAGCGGGTCGGGCTTGGCTACCCTCATGTGATCCGTGTTGGGCTAACCCAGGCCGGGTGGGCCGAGTCAGCCGACCTCGACCCAATGGACCGGTCGGACCGACCTAAGTCTAATTAGACAGGTCGAGCCGACCTGGATCCAAGTGTTGGGCCAAACCGGCCCGGCCGGCCCAACCCATTAAATAAAAAATTAATTTAAATTTAAATAAAATGATTTTAAATGAAAATAAATCAAATAAAATTATAAAAAATAGATAAAAATTATATAAAATTCCAAAAAGTTCCAGAAAAATCTAAAAATTTTTAAAAGGTAGGAAAATAAGTTCCAAAGCTTTTTCGAGCGTTTGGCACCCCGGTATAACTCAAAAAGTGTCATAACCAAACTTTTTGGAATAAAAATTCAACTTTGTGGTCCCACATTATAAATTCTCTTAATGTGACTCTTAAATAATTAAAATGATATAATTGGACACCAAGGACTTAAGAGATTGTAGTCGTGTGTCGGGTGTGCATCTCGAAATGTGAGCGAGACATTTTGAGGGCAATTTGAAATTTGCTTGAGGTAAGTAAACCTACGAAAAAATTAGCTAAATTCATTTATAGCACTTGTTTTATTTAAATCTCAATTATTCCATCATGCTATTTATTGATGTCCACATACTAATCTTTCACTCGCACGTGTGTATGTGTGTTTGTCGACGGGGTTTGGCATGGCACGGACTCACACCCAAGGGCTAGTTACCCCACACCTGTTCAAGTAGTTGCCCATGTCGGGGCCACGCGATGACTATTTTCTTGCGAGACCCGTTAGGTTGAGAGATGTTTGACGGGGATCTAAGTCTCCGTCATGGGTTCCTCTCGAGAGATGTTTGGACGGGGTTCTACTGTTCATGGGTTCCTCTAATTCGATCGTGAGATGTCGGCGAGGTGATCGTCATGGGTTCATCTCGGTTTAGCTAAGTCGATTCCCAAATGTCGACAGGGTTTTCCGTCATTTCGCACTAATGTCCAACTTCGACTTCTCTCTGCGACTTATTTTCTTGTAATTACCTTATTTTATGTTCCTCATTTAAATTGCATGAATTGTAGTCATTTTATTGGATTTTGTGAATATTAGCTAACATTTTCAAAGATTTACTCACCGGGATTGGTCATTGTTTTTGTGACAAATCGCAGATCCGACGATGAGCCTGGGCAAGAAGGTCTTAAGTGACTACCTTTGAGCTAGGAGAGCCGCGTCAACTTTTTATGTAGGTACTTGTATATATTATTTTCTTGCTTGTATGAGATTTTGGGAGGACTTGTGTACCCGATACATGTATATAACCATCTTTCGTATTTTTGTCGCTTTTGATATACAAGGCATCTTATGCCGGGTTTCCACACTCTATGATTGTTTATAAATTGCAAACTTTTCATTTTTACAATAGTTGCATGCTTTAAAGACTTCCGCTAAGATACATAATTTATAATAATTTAATAAGTTGTGAACAACTTAACTTAGTTAACTTATTGTAAACATTCGAAATATTAAGTTAATGTGAATAAGATACATACGAAGGTTAGGTCGCGGATCGTCAAAGATAAGTGTGAGGTGACGTGACATGTTTGGTGATGTATCCGGTGACGTGGCAGATACCCGCTTGCCTCGAAACTTGGGGCCGTCACAACGATGATGAGAGTGTGATCACAAAGACTTTCAACGTCATTTATGAGCTGGCCACCGAAAAATACTTTGTGTATGCCGATCATTTATATTTAGAGGATTCTTTGTTGTCATGCGCTTTGTGTATTTCGTGATCGGGATATCATCCCACTGCGGTACATCATGGATCATTAGAGGAAAGACTTTACGCGCACATATGAAAAGGAGCTCCGCATAGAGGAGTTGGATGCTAATGCGACAACCGTTCTTGAACGATATGATGTTATTGTTACTAGGTGCACTCGAGTTGCCGACTTTGGAGCTAAAATAGTTGCAAGGTTTAAGCTTGTCTTCGAGACCATGGATAAGTTGAAATGGCTACATCTTGACATGCCAAATCGAGAGCTAGGTTGCAAAAAAATCTACAGAACACCTTCCACATATGATGAGTACTACCGATGATATAATTAAGGAGTCGAGCAAGTCGAACAGAAAGGGAAGACCTCGTGGTAGGTTCAAGGCACCGATGGAGAAAAAGACAAAACATAAATCTTCCCAATAGGTGATGGACATCGATGAGGATCAACCTTTAATGGAATCCTAAATTTTTTCTTGTCCTCTAAAAAAAGGGAGCATAAAAAAGAAATCAACCCCGAAGGCAAATAAGATATTCAGAGTGTCTTAGAAGGTAATTACATAATTTGTATAATTTTATTTATGATTTTATTACCAAATTAGTGGTGTGTATTATGAAGTTTGTACGTACATATTTGAAAATGGCGGGGAAGGTGTCTAAAGAGAATGCGAAGCCCAATTTCAATTCCATTGTCGATGTGGATATGGAACACGATGCAATTGCTTCTCAAAGCAAATTATGGAAACAGATGAATGTACACTCTTGATGGAGTCCGGGGGACTCATCCAACAACGTTTTGAGAAATATTGATGATAATTCTTACCGTCACTTGGTAGTTTATGTTAGTAAGTTAACTTTTTTTCTTGACCTTGTGAACAAAATGAATATGTCATTTAGTTGGGCCTTTTGTTACATTTAGGGAGAAGTTACCAACTCGATGTTGTTTTTTGTTTTTACAATTGAAACTATATTTTATTGCAAAGCTGTTTCTTGGGAGATATAAGAATCATTTTGGATAATGCTCATGTCATTTTCATTTGATATTTTATATGTTGCTTTGCTAATGTAAGTTGTATCATGGGATCAAGGGAAGAGGTATTCATATCTTCAATATCTTCTACATGGGGAAAATGTACCACATACAAACTTAAAAGTATTTATTTACTATTTATTGTGATAGTGTTACTTGCATATATTCCTCTAATGTTGTTGGTTCATTCGGTTGCTTATCTCTACGTTAATTTTGTCACATGATGTGTAAAATGATGGCTCATCTACTTATTAATGGTTCATTCGGTTGTAGGTTGCGGTTTCAGAATGTATGGGGCGAGTGTAGTGGGGTTTAGTGGAGACATAAGAATGTGCATGTCTGCTTTGAGTGTCAAGAATGAGGGTGGGGAGCTAAGGAGTTGTCGTTACTCGAGAGTTAAATGGGTATTGGGGGAGGGGATTGGGAGTTCATCAACATTAATTGTGAGTTGATGGTGGTTGGTGGTTAAGGTGGAGACTTATTTCTTTTGCTTCAAATCCCAAGTCTACTTCCTCTTATTTTTACTCCACTATAAACCCTAAGAGTTACAGAGTATGACGAAAGTAAGGGCTGCTAGTGAAGTTGGAGGTCCTTCTAGTCCCTCTTCCAATTTGGGTAGTGCATCAAAGAAAATGGGCTCGAGGAAGGTAACTGATATTGTGCTCTGAGTCAAAACAGAGAATGGATCAACCAAGTGAGTCACCAAACGATCATCTTCAAAGTTCGAGGAAGTTCGCTTGACCTCCTCAACCTCCAAACAATTCGAGGCACCCGAGTGGTGATACCGGATGTTAAAAATGGCGACGTTGCAAGGGAAAGTGTGAGGGTCAACACATGTTAGAGACAACTACTCGAAAGAAATCAAAAGCTAAATAGATAGGTATGTCATATGTCAACTATTTATGCAAGTTGTTTATGGAGAATGGTCTCTCACCACCTTTGAAATATGAGTATAAAGATGTGTACCTTGAAAAACACCCGTAGCATAATTGGAGAGAAGAGTTTCGACAAGATGTCATACACTAAGGTGGATGGGAAGTGGATATCAAATACCTCAATATTAAATGCCCTACCGGAACCAAAAGAAGAAATGAATGTCTCAATAGAACTAGAAAAAACAAAAATGCCTCGCCAAGCAAGGGGAAAAAAGGAAGAAGTCTCGGTTGAACCGAAACAAATATGACTCTAAACGGGAGGAGGAGGAGGAGGAGGAGGAGGAGAAGGAGGCCATTTCTATGGAGAATGATGATGAGTCGGAGTACTTGATGGAGGATGACTCTGAACAAGACTCTGAGTTTGATGGAGAAGAGGAAGTCGTCATGGAAGAAGATGGGGAATCATCCCTGAAACAGAACCAAAATGATTCGTATGATAATGCCCAAGAGAAAGAGGTCCAAAAAGAAGGTAATGTTTGATATTTATTCAAATTACTTTATTATGTACGCATTGTTATAATTAATGTCTTCATGTTGAATGTCTTAGGCATGGAGGTTTCCCAAATAGAGAATTTAGGAAACCATGGTGTCGAGCTGATTTTCAAAGAAGGTTCTCTTCCTCGCACTCTTTTACCTACTAGTGAAGAGCACAATGGAAATGACACTTCTCCCCAGGTCAAGAGCACGATGAAAGTAAAAATTTAGATATTTCTTCTATTCTTTCAAAATTGATCCATTTATTGCTTCTCAAAGCATGTCAAAGTTGGTGCTTGTTATGTTTTCTTAATTGTTATGTCAAATTCTTTATGTTTTGTCTTTTCATGTTAGGGTTGGAGGTCTCACTAAGCTCGAATAGGGAGGGTGTGACCCTTAATGATGATCTACATAAGACCCAAATGCAAGTGGCCTAGCTAATTCGGGACCAAAATGTGAACCATGTTGATGAAGCGACCATGTGAGTGTCCTGGACCATAACAATTTTATTCCACCAATGGAGACGGGAGAGGTGAACCAAACATGTGAATGAGGGCATCACCCCTCCTTTACAATCCTAGCAACAACAAATACTTCATAGGCTTCAGGCTATTAAGGAGGACCTTGAAAAGGTTAAGGTGGTCATCCATTTAATCGGCGCTAGCTTTAAGACGGATGTGGTGGCCAAGATGAGGAACGAGTGCAACATGCTAAAGGAGGAAATTGTAAACTTGTTCGGTTAAACTATAGACGAAGTTGAGGATAGGTTTGATACAAGGATGGGGCACAACTACCGCTTAGTGGAAGATCGTGTGGCTGCGATCGAACGACATATTTCAAAGCACGGTCCGAGATCAGAGAGGCGATTGCATGTGAGATAAAGGCGCAACTAAGTGGCAGGAATGTGTTGCCCACCATTGGGCAACCATCATGCAAGGCGATGATAAGTAAGTAGGGAGTCTTGATGGGGTCTTACAAATGGTTTTCACATATTTTTTTAACAACTTTATTTAGGCATGTATTAAACAAGTAAAGTAGGTCATGTTCTTGGTTTTCTTTTGGAAACTTGAACTACGTTTTCCTTTTGTTTCCATTTTGGTTTGGCTATTAGGGTGTTGGTCCCAAGTAGGTTTAAACAAGTTCTACCAATCAAGTTTTAGTGCTCCATGCACCAAATAGTTAATCTGGGGATCTACCATTTCTTGATGCATTATGGTGTAATTTTTTTACTCAACTTTACTTGTCATGTATTCAATATGAATACCATTTTGAAGCTCTATTTAAAACATTATACGTACTTTCTTCGTAATTTGTTTGATGTAAGAATAAGAATATTCAAATTAACAACTCCCTGAAATGGGGAAAACAATATCCAAAGAACTATGAAACAACATAGGAGTACAAAGTTTGATTGACTACATATAAAAAATGTCAATTACAAAATAACAAACCAACAAGGATCCACCAACAACCAACAAACCGAGAGAACAAAACATTTACTTCACTAAGATCCAAATCAGTATTCATTACTAAAACGATAGGACGATAATCCAACTATAATAGTCCCTAGATGACAATCTACACAACCTTTAAACCTCTACACTCTTGGTCCCTCCTTCTAATTTGTTGTTGTTGTTTTAGAAATTTTCGCATACCACTAAGTGTCAATCGCTCCGTGAATAATGTCGAGAACTCCATCTCAACCTCACTTTCTCATTCCTTATCGGATGAACATCTACCGTTCACTCCATAACTATTCCCTTTCTCACATTGACAATTGCAATCACTTCCACCATAAGCTGTCTATTTGCCTTGTGTTTGAATAGGTAAGCATTGTTGGGCGAGAGCGTTGATAGTCATCCCAATCAAAGAATTCACACACCTCCTTCCCAAGATATTACATACCATAAAAGGTCGATTCTTCTTAGGGCCCTCCTTCTTGACTCGCCTTTTCTTAGGAAACCAAAGTGAACACTTTGGGCAAGGCTCTGCAAGTGCGCATAAGTCTTCAAAGTGGCTAAAGCTACCAGCTCCAACAACGTTTTTCATTCTTTATTGACATACCTAACAAGAAGAATACTTAAAAAGGAAAACACATACACATAAAACCCTAAAACGGAATTCAAAAATAAAATCCTAAAACACAAACCTTAAGGGTGTGTTTGATAGCAAAAAAAAGAAAAAAATCATAGAAAATTGTGTGATTTTTCGACGTAATCGTTTTATTTATTGTTTGATAGAATTGTAACCCCATAAAAAACCCACGTTTATATTTTCTTCATTTTTTTCTCTTATTTCTGGGGTGGAAATTCGAGATTTTATATTGAACGAATCCCACCCAAACTCGATCTCCTTCTTCTATAAGAACTAGTCTACTCATGGCCGCAACTATCTCCTCTTAAATCTCTTCCCGCAACTATCGCTTCTCAAATCTCTTCCTTTATAAACTCCAACAAATTTTCTCTCAAATCTCACTATATTCTCAACAATTTACTTTTGCCTATGTGATCTCCTCCCATCTTGAGAACTTGAGTTTCTCACTTTCTTCTCAACAATCTCCTCCCAACTCAAAAACTCGATTCTTAGTTTTGCGTTGTCATTTTCGCGCAATTATCGGCTTATTGGAGTTGAGAATAATTTTGGAAAACTTTGAACGAACAACAAAATCTCAACTTTAATGTGGTCACTTCTTTTCTTTTGTTTATAAGATGTTAGCAAAGCTAATTCTACTTCATCAATTGTGTTGATGCCTTGCTTAGAAAGTGCTTGATTATTTGCCTATGTGAGATTCTTGTCGTAAAGTGATTGATTAAATGCTTTATATATGTATGTAAATTTGTAAATTACAAGTTACTGAGACAACAAAAATTTATGTACAAAATATCAAAACTTTTGAGCAGAAGGTCAAACATATGCTAACCAAAATGCTACTATTTCTTGGCGGTGCACTTATCCCCTGTGCCCACCCAAAAAACGTCCCATCTAAGAAATACGCCGCTTGTAGGATGCACAAATCATTTTATTAACGCCACTAAAAAGATTGGTTGTCACTTAGGTACATAACATGTATCCTTATTGAAGCCATTCAAAACGTTCCAACCACCTCACTTCCCCTATTAAAGATCTTCTCACTTCCTCATTACGTTGTAGATCTTAGTTTCTTCCGTGTAATTCCCCCATCCGCTCTTTTGAATCATGAGATCTTTAGCAAGGCCTCAAGTCATGCAAACCACCTTTGAGCGCTACGGTGGGTACTCCTCAAAGCTCGACACTAAAATATGGTCAAGAACTTCACGAGCTATGTTCCTAAGCCCGCTTCTTCCTCCTACAACATAAATAAAGATACACAAGTTGTAAACATTTACACAAATGGATGCCCCCAGGTAAAATAAGCATTCATGAGATTAAGGTGCTGCATTGTAACCATCTTTGCCATTGGACCAAGCATCACAGAGAACATGAAAAACACCCCATCAAAGCGTGTACCTTCATGTGCAAACCATCATCAACCCGCATCAATAAAGATCCCTTTTTTGATTAAATGCTTTATTGATTTCATCTCAATTGGTACCCATTCTAGAAAGTTGTAGTAGCAATTCAAATCAAATAAAAATGGAGTAACATGAAGGTAATCTTAAGGTTCTATTTTCTTGGATGGGGACATTAGCAATGAAGTGAAATGTTCTTAAAGTAGGTTGTCTTAAGGTTTTTGTCTCTAAATTTACATTACATACCTAAATGGTTAAAAAATACGATCAGTCTTAATAGTGTTTTCTAATCTAGATTCATATCACTAGTTTATGATACTTTCTAAAGCATTTGTATGTTTAAGATTGGTACCAATTTAACAGTGATGATGCTACAAGCTAGTGATTGGGCGACACACTTTTGATAGAAACATTGCCTATATTTAAGATGCACACTAGGATTTGCGCATCCTAATCTTGATGCACGATGCAATAGAATCGAATAAATGTATCGACAACAAATACACCAAATATGCATGTTAAAAAGCTCAAAAGTATGTTAGTTAACTAGGAGTATTTCTTAGCTTAAATTGTCCATTTCTACTTATCTATAAGTGTCGGGAATTCTTGAGTACTTGGTGAATTAATTTGAAGGTGTGCTTCAAATACTCTTTTGGTCTTTTAAGGCATAAATTGTTGTATTCATCTTTGAAGAAATAATTCACCTAAGGAAGGCTTTACTTTATTTTATTTTTGAAAACTAAGGAAGGCATTATGAACATATATTGACAAAAAAGAGTATATAGATTGATATAGAGATGGAAAAGATGCATGGTTGGCATGTCGGATTTCAGCTTGATATTCGAATGAGTTCTTTATATGAGTATATTTGTGTAAAACACCCAAATGGGCACTTGATCAACATCAATCGCATGATTCTTTTGAAGGAAAAAAAAAAGATTTTAACCATGATGAGAAGTATGCATTTCATATGGCTTCATAATTAGGGGCACTTGATCAATATCAATTGCACATTATTCTTTTGTATATTTTATTTTTCTAAATATTTTACATTTATGAGTTACCTAAGCGATGAGTTGTGTACCTCCATAGCTTTATGATGTGATGTTCACACTATAATGGCTAAACTAAGTCTTGTTAAAAATATAATAACTATCCTAGCTCCTTCCAAGTTACTACATAACTCATTGAAATGATGCTTAATCCTTTTTGGAGCTTATAGTTTAGAGTTTGTTTCGTGGATTGGTTTCTTGTCATGCCCTCATTGATTAAGTTTAAGTTTACATTTACTTAGATGCCTAATGAAGAAGATAGAAAAAAAAAAAGCAGCAGCTATAATTATGATGATGTTGCTACTCAATTATGTACGGCATCGTAACTCGTTGAACATAAACCTCGAATGAATAGAGATGAAGAAAGGAAACTAATATTAAATTATTTTTACAAAGAGTCCGAAAAAATTGTAAGGATCGGTTGCGATTGAAACGAGGTCCATTCAAAGAGCTTTGCAGTTTTCTTCGTACGCATGGGCTAGTTAATGGACGAGTGTAAGAGTAAAAAAACAAGTAGCTATGTTTTTTGATAGTTAGACACGATAATCGAAATAGACGAACAAATTTTGAATTTATTCGTTCTGGTGAGACAATTAGCCACTACTTCCATGTTGTTACAAGCGCTCTCATTAGTATGTACATAGGCGTAGTCAAGCACGCAAATATAAATACTTCTCCGCAAGACAAAGAATCGAACCCAAGTGCTTGGTATCGCTATTTTTAAGTAATGGATTTAATTAAGATTTTTTTAAGCTTGTCTTGTAAATAACATAATAATAAATTATAATAATTTGTGGATATAAACTAAATAAATATTAAATATTAGGATGGGATCGGAGCATTAGATGGAACTCATTTTCCATGCACTGCATCGATTAAAGAGCAATGAAACTACCGCAATAGAAAAGGTTTCACTTCCCAAAATGTCTTAGTGGCATGTACATTTGATATGAGATTTACATATGTACTTGCCGGTTGGAGGGCTTGGCTCATGATGGTCGTATATTAAGTGATGTTGTTAGGCCAACTTGAGTAGATAAACTAACTATACCACCAGGTTAGACACATTTTGTATAACATTTGAATAAGCATTATTTTTATTTTTTTGTTGTCGTGATACTTTCAACTAATTCCAACTACTATGATATCATTTTAATGTAGGAAAATATTATTTGGTTGATCTTTGGGTTCCCTAATGTTCCTGGATTTTTAGCACCTTATCGCGGTACAAAGTATCACTTAAAAGATCAAGTATGTCGTACACCTAGAAATGGAAGGAGTTGTTCAACTTTCGACATTCGTCCTTGCATAACGTAGTAGAAAGGACAATAGGGCTTCTAAAAAAATGATTTGCATTTTTGCGGCACAAACCATTTTATGATGTTAAAACTCAATCAAATGTCATTTTAGCATGTTGCGCAATACACAATTTTTGAGAGAACAAGATCCGAAGACATGTGAAGATGATGAGGATATATATGAAGATGAAGAAGATGATGATAGCGCATAAGAAGATAATATTTTCATACATCAATCTCCAATTTGGATATATAAACAAGATGCATTGGCGAGTTAATGTGGAATGAATACCACTAGCCTAGACAAGCTTACCGACTAGTTTTAGATGAAATTATATATAATGTTGAGCATATGAGTTGGTACATAGTTTGTATGAATTTCTTATTACTTTAAATTTGATTTATTTGAAATTTTTCTTAATTAGTAGATTGTCATATATAGTCTTATGTTACATCATCATATATAGTTTGTCATTTTTTTGTTAAAAGTATATATAATTTAATATCTTATAAAAACATATATGGAAGAATCAATTGGGAGCGTAAAAGTAGTGCCAAAAGGGCAAATGAGTTGGAACGACCTCATGGATAAGATCATGCTTGAAATTATTTTGGAAAGAGTATGGATTTGGCAAACTAATTCAAGGAAACCGAGGTGTATACTCGAGTTTGCCTAGAGTTGCTAAAACAATTAAAACAACAAGTACACCTAGCTAATGTGAAGCTAGAATCAAAACATTGAAAGCCAATTACTTTCTAAGCAAGGAAGATAATATCTCAAAGTGGGTTCGGATGAGATCTAGATATACGACTTGTTACTACAGATGTTTTGACATGGAAAGAATATCTTCGGTACATTTTAGGTTTTGTTGGAATATACAATTGTATTAGTGATTTATTATAACTAATTATATCTCTTTGTGTGTTGGTGTGTATGTTTGTATGTAATGAAACATCTAGAAAAATAATCATATCTAATAAGTGCGTGTCTTACTACGATGAGCTATCTGTCATATTTGGAGATGATAAAGCTACTTTGGAGGGAATGCAATGATGACCGGTAATGAGGCAAACATAGAATTGCCTTCTTTGGAAGAAATGGGTGAGTAACGTTTGTAGAGTAAATGATTGCTTATTTAATATTACACTTTTCCATTGTACATTTCCCCTATTGACTTTGAATGATTAATTATTCGTAGAATAATCCATGTCTTATAGTTACTGACTATTTTTATGTAGGCAATGTAGAGAAGTCACTCTCAACTAAAGAAGAAAAAGATGAGGTGAATCACTCGTCATCCGATTCAACTCGTATGGCATCAAATGGTCGAGAGAATTAAAAGGAAGAAGAGTAGTAGCGTTGATACTACCGAGGAAGGACTAACTGCATTTGCCAACAAACTAGCAGAGATCCATTTGCACATACAGATTGTGCACGTCTTCAAAAAGAGCTTCGTAGTATTCCTGAACTAAGTCAAGAAGACGTAACGCGTGTCATGCTTTTATTGGGAGGTGAAGTTAAGGATACGAATATATTTTTTCAGTTGGATGAAAACTTGAAGAAAGATTGGGTGATTTTATATTTGCAGAGAAAATCTTAGATAACTTTTAGAAGCTAAAACATAAGTTTTTTTTTAAATGCTTTGAAACATTATTTATTTTCTTTCATTTATGTTAGTTATCAATTAATTAAATTATTATGATTATTTTGAGTTCATTAATTTTTTTCAAGATAGTCGTTGCTGATTCAATTTCGGTGTGTAACCTTGATTAATTATCTTCTTAATTTAATTTTGGTTCGAATTCGTGAGACTGTAGAAAAATCTAGTAGAAAAAATGAAAAAAATTCATTATCTATCAAACAACAGAAAATTGAAAAAGAAAATTTTCTCAGGTGCAATCAAACAACAAAGAGAAATTCTTTTAAGAAAATTCTCTACAGAAAATTTGCTAAAGTAAATACTTTTTTTCTCATTGAAAACTTCTTTGCTATCAAACACACCCTAATTGTAAACCAAGAACCATACAACATAACAACAATGCAAACTTCTGAAAAAAAAAAATCCAAAAATGCAAAGCCAAACACTAAAACCCCCCGAAGACCAACACAAACCCTACAATAGCAACTATCCAATTTAATTACTATACCCGAACACATAAAACACACCATAAACCCTAAAACCAACAAATCCACATTCGAAATGGTGAAACCCTAAAAAACTCTAGTGAAGGTAAACCCTAAACCTTAAAACCAACAACTCAACTTTTAAAATTGTGAAACCCTAAAACACATCCGAAATAACAAGTGAGGACTTTGATTTTCAAATTTCAATTTTGAAATTTGAAACTGGTCACAAAGTGTTTTTTTCAACTTGATGTTACGAAATTTATTTAAAAAAACAAATTTAGCGCGCTTTTATCTGTTAAATGATCGCTACTTAATGATCTGTCATGAGACCCACTATCCATTTCAGTTGGTGCACGACTGGGTCACTAAATCATTTTAACTTCCTATATTATTCATATAATAATCAAAATATGTAACTTACGTTTTTAATCAATATTATGTCTATAATTAAGCTTCTTTGACTTTACAAATTTGATGGGAATTTGTATTTATAGTGAAAGTTGGATGGTTCACCCTCAAGCCTATAAAAGAGCACTTGTGTCATCAAACAATTTGTAGAATGTTTGGGGCTTATGAGGGTGATAATATCTTAGTATGATTTTAGGAGACTAAAGGCTTCTATACAATTCTTACATGGAGCATTTGCAAAGAACATGTATTGCCTTCATCATCTTCATGTTCCTACACTTAGCACAAATTTACTTTATGTTTCTACTTCTACTCATGCTAACAACGTCTCATTTGAGTTTGAATTCTTTAATTCTTTATTGTTTTGAAATCAAGGATATTCTCGGGAAGGATTTGCTCCTCAAAGGACCTATTGAGCTCATTTGTCGTCTATTCCTAAGTAAGCTTTTCTTTCAAGTATATATATCCACTTGGCATTCCACATTTAGGTCTTAGTTGCAAATAAAAGTGTCATCGAATAAAATTTTTAGTTTATGTCATGCTTGTTTTATTAGTAAGAGTCACAAGTCGCCTTTTCCGCATCCGTATCTGTTATAAGGCACAAGGTCCATTAGACTTGGTGGTTCCATGATAAGTATATTCGTAACTACCAAGATTATATTCATGATCTATCAACTACTTGTATTTATCTTATATTTGTGTCTATCTTGTGGTTGTAATTAACTTTCTCTATATATTGTACATTCCTAATACAAATAGTCTCATTGTTATTTTAGCCTCTTCTTCATGATACTAGCATTCTCACTTTGATTAGGATTCTTTGAGAAATAGATATATAGATTTATTTTTGCAACTACTTGTATTTATCTTATATTTGTATCTATCTTGTAGTTGTAATTAACTAACCCATCTTTGTACATGAGATAACACTCACTACCTTAACTTTTCATTTTTTTTTCATTTTTTTTTTCAGTCCTTGCACTAGTGAAGATATATCATTTGTCTCTATTCAATGTATATAGCTCATTTCGATATAGATATAGTCATATAGACATATAAGAATTGTACGTAGATTAAGATATAGTTGTCTCTGTTTAATATATATACATATATCTATTGAACACTACTACTATTAATATTCAACCACGTCTCGATAATTCATATTCCTATGCTTTTCTTTTATATTCGGTTTTCGGCCCAATACCTAATCTCTGTGTTTTCTTTTTGAGTTATTTTTGTGTTTGTTGTCTTTATCGATCGTTGAAGAAGCCTATATTCCTTTTAATAAGATTGATACACCTTTTTAATATTCTCTTTTGTTATTTTTAAATATGTCTTTTGATCGATTTGCCCACCTAGATTCTTGTTAAAATAGTCTAGCAAATATTTTTTATCTTAAAAAAAGATGATATAATGACACCTCCAAGTCACACTTGTCATGACGTGTGGGCCTCGAGATAAAAATGGTGAGATTGATGTGAGCCCGCACGTCATGTCACACTCTAATATTCTATGATAAAAAAAAAAAAGCGACTCTTTTTTTGTAGATTAAAAATCTTTTTATAGATGTTTTAATATTTCTTGCAAAAGTCTTCGAAAATTAATTTTTTTTTTTGTGGATAAAAATATTCTATGTCAAGATCTTATATTGCTTGTTTATATATATTGCAACTCTTGATAGAGCATCTCTAATGGTAAATATGGATTGTGGGTGTGGATTCATAAACTTCAAAAACCTTCTTCCATACACAATTTGGATTGTAGATGTGGAAACATTTTTTTTATTGTTAATTCTTTTTAAAAGAATAAATAAATTTATTTATTTCCTAACCTAACATATTTTATGAAACATCATTTTTTTTTTAAATAAGGGACATATATTTCTCGAATTATTACAATTTTAAAATATTTAGAAAAAATGTTAGACAAACTTAAATTAAAGTCTCAAACGAATGAGAATCATTTGGTAAAACATAAAATGAAATTGAGGCTTTAGGGAAGCATAAGATATGGGTATCTTGGATTTTACAACAACAACTAACATAGGAGTTTGCATACAACACCGTGGGGCCCGAGTTTGTTATGGACCATACAGAGAAGGTGAAGCCGATTCGTCAACTGTTACAAGCGGCCCAATTCGGACAAAAGAAATATTCATATAAGTACCGCGATGAGTTGAGCTACGAGGTAGATGATTGGGTCTATTTGAAGGTTTTCTTATTGAAGGGTCATCGAGAGATTTGGGATCTAACGGAAACTAGCACCAAGATTTATTGGGCCATTTCAGATTGAGAAACGAGTATGGGAGGTCGCTTATCGATTGAGATTGTGGAGTCGGTTAGCGGGGGCTCATAAGGTTTTTCATATTTCAATGTTATGGTTGGCCGAGATCGGGGACCGAGACCGATGGTTGATATGACTAGGATCGAGGCTCGACCATATGTAATGTACGAGGAACACCCCATTAAGATAGTGGACCATAGTATACAAACTTTTAGGATGAAGGAAATACCACTAGTACTCGTTCGGTGGCAATATCATAAGAACGAAGGACTTACTTGGGAGAGAGAGTCTATTATGCGAGAGTGATACCCCTAACAATTTCGAGGTAAAACTTTTACTTATGTTTGAATTTCGGGACGAAATTCCTTTTAGTTGAGAAAATTGTAAAGGCCCGCATTAGTTTATTTTAATTAATTTATTAATTACAGATTAGGACTCGTAGCTCGGACCCACGTGGACGATGCTAATGACAAGTTTAGGGCACAACAACCAAGGTATAAATAATTACTTTTATTTGATGCAAGTTAATTTGTTGTATTATTATTTAATTCGCATCGCAATAGTTAAGAATTTCAATTGGTCGCGTTGTGCGCGTGTAATGACGAGAGTGTACGACGTCGCGGGGTGTGCGCAACGTGGGTGTATGGGGTAGTCAGGGGTTTAGGTGTCACATCACCCATCCCATCATATCACATCACATCACCCATACCTACCCCTCACTTTTCTCTCTCCTCACTTTTCTCTCTCATCACCTAACAAAAACCCACACATCACTCTCCCGAACGATTCTCATCATTTTCCTACTCTCACGCGTCCCATTTTTTTCCATCACCAAGCTCTATTCACATTCCCAACTCTTGAGGTTTCGGTCGTCTCTCTCGCGAATTTCTTCCCTCTTGGCGGCTCCCGTCGACTACCTTCGTAGACTAAGGGAGAGCGTTACTTTAATTGTTAATTTGTGGAGAAACTTGAGAGTTTTTAAGTGTGATTGGGTTGTTCTTGTTGATCTTATTATTGATTTGGTTACTATTTTAAAAAAGAAAAAATATATATATAAACAAAAAAAAATTTCTCTGGAAGGGACAATTCGTCTATTCCAAAGACGAATTGATGGGGGAGATGGGGGTAGCCAAGCGGGTCGGGCTTGGCTACCCTCATGTGATCCGTGTTGGGCCAACCCAGGCCGGGTGGGACCGAGTCGGGCGACCACGACCCGAATGGACCGGGTCGGACCGACCCAAGTCTAATTGGACAGGTCGAGCCGACTGGATGCAAGCTGTTGGGCCAAGCTGGGCTGATTCGGCCTAACCCATTAAATAAAAAATTAATTTAAAATTAAATAAAATGATTTTAAATGAAAATAAATCAAATAAAATTATAAAAAATAGATAAAAATTATATAAAATTCCAAAAAGTTCCGAGAAAAATCCAAAAAATTTTAAAAGGTAGGAAAATAAGTTCCAAAGCTTTTTCGAGCGTTTGGCACCCGGTATAACTCAAAAAGTGTCATAACCAAACTTTTTGGAATAAAAATTCAACTTTGTGGTCCCACATTATAAATTCTCTTAATGTGACTCTTAAATAATTAAAATGGTATAATTGGACACCAGTGACTTAAGAGATTGTAGTCGTGTGTTGGGTGTGCATCTCGAAATGTGAGCGGGACATTTTGAGGGCAATTTGCGATTTGCTTGAGGTAAGTAAACCTATGAAAAAATTAGCTAAAATTCATTTATAGCACTTGTTTTATTTAAACCTCAATTATTCCATCATGTTATTTATTGATGCCCACTTACTAATCTTTCACTAGCACGTGTGTATGTGTGTTTGTCTACTGGGGTTGGGCATGGCACTGACTCACACCCCGAGGCTAGTTACTCCATATTGTTCAAGTTGTTGCCCATGTCGGGGCCACGCGATGACTATTTTCTTGCGAGACCCGTCGGTTTGAGAGATGTTTGACGAGGATCTAAGTCTCCGTCATGGGTTCCTCTCGAGATATGTTTGGACGGGGTTTTACTATTCATGGGTTCCTCTAATTCGATCGTGAGATGTATGGCGAGGTGATCGTCATGGGTTCATCTCGGTTTAGCTAAGTCGATTCCCAAATGTCGACCGGGGTTTTTTGTCACACTGCACTCATGTCCAACTTCGACTTCTCTGCGACTTATTTTCTGTTTCTCATTTAAATTGGATGAATTGTAGTCATTTTATTGGATTTTGTGAATATTAGCTAACATTTTCAATGATTTACTCACTTGGGATTGGTCATTGTTTTTGTGACAAATCGCAGATCCTACGATGAGTCGGGGCAAGAAGGTCTTAAGTGACTACCTTTGAGCTAGGAGAGCCTCGTCGACTTTTTATGTAGGTGCTTGTATATATTATTTCTTGCTTGTATGAGATTTTGGGAGGACTTGTGTACCGATACATGTATATAACCATCTTTTATATTTTTGTCGCTTTTGATATACATGGCATCTTATGACGGGTTTCCACACTCTAGGATTGTTTATAAATTGCAAACTTTTCATTTTTACAATAGTTGCATGGTTTAAAAAGACTTCCGCTAAGATAAATAATTTATAATAATTTAATAAGTTGTGAACAACTTAACTTAGTTAACTTATTGTAAACATTCATAAATATTAAGTTAATGTGAATAAGATACATACGAAGGTTAGGTCGCGGATCGTCAAGGACAAGTGTGAGGTGACGTGACATGCTTGGTGATGTATCAGGTGACGTGGTGGTACCCGGTTGCCTCGAAACTTGGGGCCATCACAACGATGATGAGAGTGTGATCACAAAGACTTTCAACGTCATTAATGAGGTGGCCACCAAAAAAGTACTTTGTGTATGTCGATCATTTATATTTAGAGGATTCTTTGTTGTCATGTGCTTTGTGTATTCCGTGATCGGGATATCATCCCACCGCATGATACATCATGGATCATTAGAGGAAAGACTTCACGCGCACATATGAAAAGGAGCTCCGCATAGAGGATTTGGATGCTAATGCGACAACCGTTCTTGAACGATATGATGTTATTGTTACTAGGTGCACTCGAGTTGCTTGACTTTGGAGCTAAAATAGTTGCAAGGTTTAAGCTTGTCTTCGAGACCATGGATAAGTTGAAATGGCTACTTCTTGACATGCCAAATCGAGAGCTAGGTCGCAAAAAAATCTACAGAACACCTTCCACATATGATGAGTACTACTAATGATATAATTAAGGAGCCGAGCAAGTCGAACAGAAAGGAAGACCTCGTGGTAGGTTCAAGGCACTTGACGGAGAAAAAGACAAGACATAAATCTTCCCAATAGGTGATGGACATCGATGAGGATCAACCTCTAATGGAATCCTAAAATTTTTCATTGTCCTCTAAAAAAGGAGCATAAAAAAAGAAATCAACCCCGAAGGCAAATAAGATATTCGAGTGTCTTAGAAGGTAATTACATAATTTGAATCATTTTATTTATGATTTTATTACCAAATTAGTGGTGTGTATTATGAAGTTCGTACGTACATATTTTAAAATGGCAGGGGAAGGTGTCTAAAGAGAATGTGAAGCCTAATTTCAAGTCCATTGTCGATGTGGATATGGAACACGATGCAATTGCTTCTCAAGCAAATGATTGAAATGAGATGAATGTGCACTCTTGATGGAGTCCGGGGGGACTCATCCAACAACATTTTGAGAAATATTGATGATAATTCTTCTTGTCACTTGGTAGTTTATGTTAGTAAGTTAGCTTATCTTTTTCTTGACCCTTGTGAACAAAATGAATATGTCATTTAGTTGGGCCTTTTGTTACATTTAGGAGAAGTTACCAAGCGATGTTGTTTTTTGTTTTTACAATTGAAACTATATTTTATTGCAAAGCTGTTTCTTGGGAGATATAAGAATCATTTTGGATAATGCTAATGTCATTTTCATTTGATATTTTATATATTGCTTTGCTAATGTAAGTTGTAACATGGGATCAAGGGAAGAGGTATTCATATCTCCAATGTCTTCTACATGGGGAAAAGGTACCACATAAAACCTTAAAAGTATTTATTTACTATTTATTGTGATAGTGTTACTTGCATATATTCCTCTAATGTTGTTGGTTCATTCGGTTGCTTATCTCTACGTTAATTTTGTCACATGATGTGTAAAATGATGGCTCATCTACTTATTAATGGTTCGTTCGGTTGTAGGTTGCGGTTTGAGAATGTATGGGCAAAGTGTAGTGGGGTTTATGGAGACATAAGAAGGTGCATGTCTGTGAGTGTCAAGAATGAGGAGGGGAGCTAGGGAGTTGTCGTTACTCGAGAGTTAAATGGGTATTAGGGGAGGGGATTGGGAGTTCATCAACATTAATTGTGAGTTGATGGTGGTGGTGGTTAAGGTGGAGACTCATTTCTTTTACTTCACATCTCAAGTCTACTTCCTCTTATTTTTACTCCACTATAAACCCTAATGGCCTGTTCGATTCGTAGGATTAGCCCGGATTAGCCACACTGGACTAGTTAATCCGCTGTTCGCTTGGAGGATTAACTAGGTCAGCGGATTAGTTAAGAGGCATGGTAGTGGATTAAACAATACCACCATTTTTTGTGGGATTAGCTAATCCATTGTAACTGAAAGAGGAGATTACCACTTTACCCCTCACATTAACCAAATCACAAATCTCCAAAACTCTCGACCTCCCTCCCTGTTTTGCTCTTCTTCTTCCTTCTCGCGACCTGGAGATTTCGTTCTTGTTCTTCTCTTCGTTCTCTTCGTTGTTCCACCCACGAATCAAAGCATCATAGACTTGTAAGAATCTCTTTTTCAAGCCATAAATAATACCTTTCTTAACCATTCGATGAAATTTCTCTTCATTTTAATCTCAAATTGCTACTACGAACATAAATATATAAAACACCAATCAAACAAATAATAAGTTTGGAAGCTATGAAGCAACGGTACCAATTTTTTTATTTTTTCCTAAGCTATTGTCACTAAAATAGTAGTTACGCAAAACGTGATATAGCTCCCATTGCATCTTTTTTTCTTTCTAACGCGAAAGCGATGTTGCGTAGTGGTCAAACATAGTCTCGAAACATGTGAAGATCAAAAGCAAACTAAATTTGACAATATACTCTAAGACGCTCTCAAACAAGCAAATCGAATTATAAGTATCAGAGTCGTGGAAGGGTTGCTCCAAAATAGCCGAGACCTTAAAAACTACTTCACAACTCAACATAGTCAGTTGCTCCAAAATTCCAAATACAAGAGGGCCGAGAATCACCAGGCTATAACAAAGCTTCATAAGCTTGTTGAAATAAATGGAATAAAATGCAATTCAGTGGTTGTGAATTCAAAGTTTTTGATAAAATAATTTCTGGTTTTGATTAAGCTCAATCATTGGCTTTCAAACATTTTTTATGGAAGCCAATAAGATACCACTAAGGAACTTTTTTATTCGTCAACCGCCAAAAAAACTAAAGAGAAAGATAGATGCAATCTATCATCCGAAATTAACAATGCATCAAAAATACTGCATTCCTACCAATCAAAATTAAAAAAAAAAAATCAAGGCTAAGGGTCGATTGCTAAAAGCCAACAATGATAATCAATCTCACATGGACGTCTAACGCATTGTTATTCAACCAAGTAAAGAAGAAATAATAGCGACAGGTACCACAGATTTCTAAAAACTTAAGTTAATTCTGGGATTCATGGTTGCTAGCACTAGTAGATGTGAATATTAATTCTGGGACGTCTAATGCATTGTTATTCAACCAAGTAAGAACCCTCCCCCACACCACAGCAGTAACAATAATACAACATTAGGTCACCAACAACAACCCAAACCCTAATGTCGTGTTCACGTTGATTAACAGCTCTCATCAATGATCAACTAAAATTTACCTCGGATGTAGTCAGCAACGGCTTATTGGTGCGTGGCGCTAAAACGGCTCGACCGCTCTCGCTCTAGATGCAGGAAAATGACTCGAACCGAAACGTCCGAGCAAGCCAAAATCAAATCCAGACTCGCATCAGTTCTTCACAAATAGTAGAGCAGATCAGTTTTTGTTTCACGCAAGTCGATCACTCTTGTATTGGACGAAGGTGAGGACGCTACTCATGGACGCGGAGAAGCAGCGGTCTTCATTTCCAAAGAGATGAGAAATGTGTGAAATGGGGGGTTTTGGTGTTATTTATCTAAAGGGTATTTTGGTAAATGTACATGTACAACCTCATTTAATCCCAACCTTAAAACTCCCAACCAAACAAGATACACAAATGGGACTAAACTATCTAAACCCATGTGTTAGTCCCATCACTAATTAATCCCATGTGTTAGGATTCACTAAAATGTGAACCGAACAGGCCATTAGAGTTACAGAGTATGACGAAGGTAAGAGTACGCTAGTGAAGTTGAAGGTCTTTCTAGTCCCTCTTCCAATTTGGGTAGTGCATCAAAGAAAATGGGCTCGAGGAAGGTAACTGATATTGTGCTCTGAGTCAAAACAGAGAATGGATCAACCAGTAGTCGGCCCAAACGATCGTCTTCAAAGCTGAGGAAGTTCGCTTGACCTCCTCAACCTCCAAACAATTCAGACACCCGAGTGGTGATACCAGATGTTAAAAATGGCGTCGTCGCAAGGGAAAGTGTGAGGGTCAACACATGTTAGAGACAACTACCCGAAAGAAATCAGAAGCTAAATAGATAGGTATGTCATATGTCAACTATTTATGCAAGTTGTTTGTAGAGAAGGGTCTCTCACCACCTTTGAAATATGAGTATAAAGATGTCTTGAAAAACACCCGTAGCATAATTGGTGAGAAGAGTTTTGACAAGATGTCATACACTAAGGTGGATGGGAAGTGGATATCAAATACCTCAATATTAAATGACCTACCGGAACCAAAAGAAGAAAGGAATGTCTCAATAGAACTAGAAAAAACAAAAATGCCTTGCCAAAATAAGAAGAAGCAAGGGAAAAAAGAGGAAGAAGTCTCGGTTGAACTGAAACAAATATGACTCTAAACGGGAGGAGGAGTAGGAAGAAGAAGAGGGTGATGAGGAGAATGAGGCCATTTCTATGGATAATGATGATGAGTCGGAGTACTTGATGGAGGATGACTCGAACAAGACTACGAGTTTGATGGAGAAGAGGAAGTCGTCATGGAAGAAGATGGGGGATCATCCCACAAACAGAACCAAAATGATTTGTATGATAATGCCCAAGAGAAAGAGGTCCAAAAGAAGGTAATGTTTGATATTTATTCAAATTACTTTATTTTGTATGCATCGTTATAATTAATGTCTTCATGTTGAATGTCTTAGGCATGGAGGTTTCCCAAGTAGAGAATTTAGGAAACCATGGTGTCTTAGGCATCGTTATAATTAATATCTTCATGTTTGATATTTATTCTCAAAAAGGTTCTCTTCCTCGCACTCCTTTACCTACTAGTGAAGAGCACAATGGAAATGGCACTTCTCCCCAGGTCAAGAGCACAATGAAAGTAAAAGTTTAGATATTTCTTCAATTCTTTCAAAATTGATCCATTTATTGCTTCTCAAAGCATGTCAAAGTAGGTGCTTGTTGTGCTTTCTTAATTGTTATGTCAAATTCTTTATGTTTTGTCTCTTCATGTTAGGGTTGGAGGTCTCACTAACGAGAATAGGGAGGGTGTGACCCTTAATGATGATCTACATAAGACCCAAATGTAAGTGGCCTAGCTAATTCGGGACCAAAATGAGAACCATGTTGATGAAGGCTGACCATGTAAGTGTCTGAACCATAACAATTTTATTCCACCAATGGAGACGGGAGAGGTGAACCGGCATGTGAATGAGGCCATCTCCCCTCCTTTACAATCCTAGCAACAACAAATACTTCATAGGCTCCAGGCTATTAAGGAGGACCTTGAAAAGGTTAAGGTGGTCATCCATTTAATCGGCGCTAGCTTTAAGACGGATGTGGTGGCCAAGATGAGGAACGAGTGCAACATGCTAAAGGAGGAAATTGTAAACTTGTTCGGTTAAACTATAGACGAAGTTGAGGATAGGTTTGATACAAGGATGGGGCACAACTACCGCTTAGTGGAAGATCGTGTGGCTGCGGTCGAACGACATATTTCAAAGCACGGGTCCGAGATCAAGAGGCGATTCTTGCGAGATAAAGGCGCAACTAAGTGGCAGAGAATGTGTTGCCCACCATTGGGCAACCATCATGCAAGAGGCGATGATAAGTAAGTAGGGAGTCTTGATGGGGTCTTACAAATGGTTTTCACATATTTTTTTAACAACTTTATTTAGGCATGTATTAAACGATTAAAGTAGGTCATGTTCTTGGTTTTCTTTTGGAAACTTGAACTACGTTTTCCTTTTGTTTCCATTTTGGTTTGGCTATTAGGGTGTTGGTCCCAAGTAGGTTTAAACAAGTTCTACCAATCAAGTTTTAGTGCTCCATGCACCAAATAGTTAATCTGGGGATCTACCATTTCTTGATGCATTATGGTGTAATTTTTTTACTCAACTTTCTTGTCATGTATTCAATATGAATACCATTTTGAAGCTCTATTTAAAACATTATACGTACTTTACTTGTAATTTGTTTGATGTAAGAATAAGAATATTCAAATTAACAACTCCCTGAAATGGGGAAAACAATATCCAATGAACTATGAAACAACATAGGAGTACAAAGTTCGATTGACTACATATAAAAAGTTTCAATTACAAAATAACAAACCAACAAGGATCCAGCCAACAACCAACAAACCAGAGAACAAAACATTTACTTCACTAATATCAAAATCAGTATTCATTACTAAAACGATAGGACGATAATCCAACTATAATAGTCCCTAGATGACAATCTACACAACCTTTAAACCTCTACACTCTTCAGTCCCTCCTTCTAATGACTGTTGTTGTTGTTTTAGAAATTTTCTGCATACCACTAACTGTCAATCGCTCCGTGAATAATGTCGAGAACTCCATCTCAACCTCACTTTCTCATTCCTTATCGGATGAACATCTACCGTTCACTCCAGAACTATTCCCTTTCTCACATTGACAATTGCAATCACTTCCACCATAACTGTCTATTTGCCTTGTGTTTGAATAGGTAAGCATTGTTGGGCGAGAGCGTTGATAGTCATCCCAATCAAAGAATCCACACACCTCCTTCCCAGTATTACAGACCATAAAAGGTCGATTCTTCTTAGGGCCCTCCTTCTTGACTCGCACTTTTCCTAGGAAACCAGCTTGGGCAAGGCCCCTGCAGTGCGCGTAAGTCTTCAAAGTGGCTAAAGCTACCACAGCTCCAACAGCGTTTTTCATTCTTTATTGACATACCTAACAAGAAGAATACTTAAAAAGGAAAACACATACACATAAAACCCTAAAACGAATTCAAAAATAAAATCCTAAAACACAAACCTTAAGGGTGTGTTTGATAGCAAAAAAAAAGAAAAAAAATCATAGAAAATTGTGTGATTTTTCGACGTAATCGTTTTATTTATTGTTTGATAGAATTGTAACCCCATAAAAAACCCACGTTTATATTTTCTTCATTTTTTTCTCTTATTTCGGGGTGGAAATTCGAGATTTTATATTGAACGAATCCCACCCAAACTCGATCTCCTTCTTCTATAAGAACTAGTCTACTCATGCATTTGCAACTATCTCCTCTTAAATCTCTTCCTGCAACTATCGCTTCTCAAATCTCTTCCTTTATAAACTCCAACAAATTTTCTCTCAAATCTCACTATATTCTCAACAATTTACTTTTGCCTATGTGATCTCCTCCCATCTTGAGAACTTGAGTTTCTCACTTTCTTCTCAACAATCTCCTCCCAACTCAAAAACTCGATTCTTAGTTTTGCGTTGTCATTCTTCTTTGCAATTATCGGCTTATTGGAGTTGAGAATAATTTTGGAAAACTTTGAACGAACAACAAAATCTCAACTTTAATGTGGTCACTTCTTTTCTTTTGTTTATAAGATGTTAGCAAAGCTAATTCTACTTCATCAATTGTGTTGATGCCTTGCTTAGAAAGTGCTTGATTATTTGCCTATGTGAGATTCTTGTCCGTAAAGTGATTGATTAAATGCTTTATATATGTATGTAAATTTGTAAATTACAAATTTGAGACAACAAAAATTTATGTACAAAATATCAAAACTTTTGAGCGAGAAGGTCAAACATATGCTAACCAAAATGCTACTATTTCTTGGCGGTGCACTTATCCCCTGTGCCCACCCAAAAACGTCCCATCTAAGAAATACGCCGCTTGTAGGATGCACAAATCATTTTATTAACGCCACTAAAAAGATTGGTTGTCACTTAGGTACATAACATGTATCCTTATTGAAGCCATTCAAAACGTTCCAACCACCTCACTTCCCTATTAAAGATCTTCTCACTTCCTCATTACGTTGTAGATCTTAGTTTCTTCCGTGTAATTCCCCCATCCGCTCTTTTGAATCATGAGATCTTTAGCAAGGCCTCAAGTCATGCAAACCACCTGAGCGCTACTGTGGGTACTCCCTCAAAGCTCGACACTAAAATATGGTCAAGAACTTCACGAGCTATGTTCCTAAGCCTGCTTCTTCCTCCTACAACATAAATAAAGATACACAAGTTGTAAACATTTACACAAATGGATGCCCCCACCGGTAAAATAAGCATTCATGAGATTAAGGTGCCCTGCATTGTAACCATCTTTGCCATTGGACCAAGCATCACAGAGAACATGAAAAACACCCCATCAAAGCGTGTACCTTCATGTGCAAACCATCATCAACCCGCATCAATAAAGATCCCTTTTTTGATTAAATGCTTTATTGATTTCATCTCAATCGGTACCCATTCTAGAAAGTTGTAGTAGCAATTCAAATCAAATAAAAATGGAGTAACATGAAGGTAATCTTAAGGTTCTATTTTCTTGGATGGGGACATTAGCAATGAAGTGAAATGTTCTTAAAGTAGGTTGTCTTAAGGTTTTTGTCTCTAAATTTACATTACATACCTAAATGGTTAAAAAATACGATCAGTCTTAATAGTGTTTTCTAATCTAGATTCATATCACTAGTTTATGATACTTTCTAAAGCATTTGTATGTTTAAGATTGGTACCAATTTAACAGGTGATGATGCTACAAGCTAGTGATTGGGCGACACACTTTTGATAGAAACATTGCCTATATTTAAGATGCACACTAGGATTTGCGCATCCTAATCTTGATGCACGATGCAATAGAATCGAATAAATGTATCGACAACAAATACACCAAATATGCATGTTAAAAAGCTCAAAAGTATGTTAGTTAACTAGGAGTATTTCTTAGCTTAAATTGTCCATTTCTACTTATCTATAAGTGTCGGGAATTCTTGAGTACTTGGTGAATTAATTTGAAGGTGTGCTTCAAATACTCTTTTGGTCTTTTAAGGCATAAATTGTTGTATTCATCTTGAAGAAATAATTCACCTAAGGAAGGCTTTACTTTATTTTATTTTTGAAAACTAAGGAAGGCTTTATGAACATATATTGACAAAAAAGAGTATATAGATTGATATAGAGATGGAAAAGATGCATGGTTGGCACCGTCGGATTTCGATTGATATTCGAATGAGTTCTTTATATGAGTATATTTGTGTAAAACACCCAAATGGGCACTTGATCAACATCAATCGCATGATTCTTTTGAAGGAAAAAAAAGATTTTAACCATGATGAGAAGTATGCATTTCATATGGCTTCATAATTAGGGGCACTTGATCAATATCAATTACACATTATTCTTTTGTATATTTTATTTTTCTAAATATTTTACATTTATGAGTTACCTAGCGATGAGTTGTGTACCTCCATAGCTTTATGATGTGATGTTCACACTATAATGGCTAAACTAAGTCTTGTTAAAAATATAATAACTATCCTAGCTCCTTCCAAGTTACTACATAACTCATTGAAATGATGCTTAATCCTTTTTGGAGCTTATAGTTTAGAGTTTGTTTCGTGGATTGGTTTCTTGTCATGCCCTCATTGATTAAGTTTAAGTTTACATTTACTTAGATGCCTAATGAAGAAGATAGAAAAAAGCAAGACTATAATTATGATGATGTTGCTACTCAATTATGTACGGCATCGTAACTCGTTGAACATAAACCTCGAATGAATAGAGATGAAGAAAGGAAACTAATATTAAATTATTTTTACAAAAGTCGAAAAAAATTGTAAGGATCAGTTGCGATTGAAACGAGGTCCATTCAAAGAGCTTTGCGTTTTTCTTACGCATGGGCTAGTTAATGGATGAGTGTAAGAGTAAAAAAACAAGTAGCTATGTTTTTGCTTTGATAGTTAGACACGATAATCGAAATAGACGAACAAATTTTGAATTTATTCGTTCGGTGAGACAATTAGCCACTACTTCCATGTTGTTACAAGCGCTCTCATTAGTATGTACATAGGCGTAGTCAAGCCTGCAAATATAAATACTTCTCGCAAGACAAAGAATCGAACCCAAGTGCTTGGTATCGCTATTTTTAAGTAATGGATTTAATTAAGATTTTTTTAAGCTTGTCTTGTAAATAACATAATAATAAATTATAATAATTTGTGGATATAAACTAAATAAATATTAAATATTAGGATGGGATCGGAGCATTAGATGGAACTCATTTTCCATGCACGGTACCGATTAAAAGCGTTGAAACTACCGCAATAGAAAAGGTTTCACTTCCCAAAATGTCTTAGTGGCATGTACATTTGATATGAGATTTACATATGTACTTAGGTTGGAGGGCTTGGCTCATGATGGTCGTATATTAAGTGATGTTGTTAGGCCAACTTGAGTAGATAAACTAACTATACCACCAGGTTAGACACATTTTGTATAACATTTGAATAAGCATTATTTTTATTTTTTTGTTGTCGTGATACTTTCAACTAATTCCAACTACTATGATATCATTTTAATGTAGGAAAATATTATTTGGTTGATCTTTGGGTTCCCTAATGTTCCTGGATTTTTAGCACCTTATCGCGGTACAAAGTATCACTTAAAAGATCAAGTATGTCGTACACCTAGAAATGGAAGGGAGTTGTTCAACTTTCGACATTCGTCCTTGCATAACGTAGTAGAAAGGACAATAGGGCTTCTAAAAAAATGATTTGCATTTTTGCGGCACAAACCATTTTATGATGTTAAAACTCAATCAAATGTCATTTTAGCATGTTGCGCAATACACAATTTTTGAGAGAACAAGATCCTGAAGACATGTGAAGATGATGAGGATATATATGAAGATGAAGAAGATGATGATAGCGCATAAGAAGATAATATTTTCATACATCAATCTCCAATTTGGATATATAAACAAGATGCATTGGCCGAGTTAATGTGGAATGAATACCACTAGCCTAGACAAGCTTCTTGACTAGTTTTAGATGAAATTATATATAATGTTGAGCATATGAGTTGGTACATAGTTTGTATGAATTTCTTATTACTTTAAATTTGATTTATTTGAAATTTTTCTTAATTAGTAGATTGTCATATATAGTCTTATGTTACATCATCATATATAGTTTGTCATTTTTTTGTTAAAAGTATATATAATTTAGTATCTTATAAAAACATATATGGAAGAATCAATTGGGAGCGTAAAAGTAGTGCCAAAAGGGCAAATGAGTTGGAACGACCTCATGGATAAGATCATGCTTGAAATTATTTTGGAAAGAGTATGGATTTGGCGAGCTAATTCAAGGAAACCTGAGGTGTATACTCGAGTTTGCCTAGAGTTGCTAAAACAATTAAAACAACAAGTACACCTAGCTAATGTGAAGCTAGAATCAAAACATTGAAAGCCAATTACTTCTCTGCAAGGAAGGTAATATCTCAAAGTGGGTTCGGATGAGATCTAGATATACGACTTGTTACGGCGAGATGTTTTGACATGGAAAGAATATCTTCGGGTACATTTTAGGTTTTGTTGGAATATACAATTGTATTAGTGATTTATTATAACTAATTATATCTCTTTGTGTGTTGGTGTGTATGTTTGTATGTAACAAAAACATCTAGAAAAATAATCATATCTAATAAGTGCGTGTCTTACTACGATGAGCTATCTGTCATATTTGGAGATGATAAAGCTACTGGAGGGAATGCAATGACTGGTAATGAGGCAAACATAGAATTGCCTTCTTTGGAAGAAATGGGTGAGTAACTTTTGTAGAGTAAATGATTGCTTATTTAATATTACACTTTTTCATTGTACATTTCCCCTATTGACTTTGAATGATTAATTATTCTGTAGAATAATCCATGTCTTATAGTTACTGACTATTTTTATGTAGGCAATGTAGAGAAGTCACTCTCAACTAAAGAAGAAAAAGATGAGGTGAATCACTCGTCATCCAGTTCAACTCGTATGGCATCAAATGGTCGAGAGAATTAAAAGGAAGAAGAGTAGTAGCGTTGATACCGAGGAAGGACTAACTGCATGTTTGCCAACAAACTAGCGAGATCCATTTGCACATACAGATTGTGCACGTCTTCAAAAGAGCTTCGTAGTATTCTGAACTAAGTCAAGAAGACGTAATGCGTGCCATGCTTTTATTGGGAGGTGAAGTTAAGGATACGAATATATTTTTTCAGTTGGATGAAAACTTGAAGAAAGATTGGGTGATTTTATATTTGCAGAGAAAATCTTAGATAACTTTTAGAAGCTAAAACATAAGTTTTTTTTTAAATCTTTGAAACATTATTTATTTTCTTTCATTTATGTTAGTTATCAATTAATTAACTTATTATGATTATTTTGAGTTCATTAATTTTTTCAAGATAGTCGTTGCCGATTCAATTTCGGTGTGTAACCTTGATTAATTATTTTCTTAATTTAATTTTGGTTCGAATTCGTGAAAGCTGAGAAAAATCTAGTAGAAAAAATGAAAAAATTCATTATCTATCAAACAATGAGAAAATTGAAAAAGAAAATTTTCTCATGTGCAATCAAACAACAATGAGAAATTCTTTTAAGAAAATTCTCTACATAAAATTTGCTAAAGTAAATATTTTTTTCTCATTGAAAACTTCTTTGCTATCAAACACACCCTAATTGTAAACCAAGAACCATACAACATAACAACAATGCAAACTTCTAAAAAAAAAAAAATCCAAAAATGCAAAGCCAAACACTAAAACCCCCGAAGACCAACACAAACCCTACAATAGCAACTATCCAATTTAATTACTATACCACGAACACATAAAACACACCATAAACCCTAAAACCAACAAATCCACATTCGAAATGGTGAAACCCTAAAAAACTCTAGTGAAGGTAAACCCTAAACCTTAAAACCAACAACTCAACTTTTAAAATTGTGAAACCCTAAAACACATCCGAAATAACGGTGAGGACTTTGATTTTCAAATTTCAATTTTGAAATTTGAAACTGGGTCACAAAGTGTTTTTTTTAAATCTTGATGTTACGAAATTTATTTAAAAAAACAAATTTAGCTGCGCTTTTAGTCATTAAGCAGATTGCTACTTAATGATCTGTGAGACCCACTATCCATTTCAGGTTGGTGCACGAATGGGTCACTAAATCATTTTAACTTCCTATATTATTCATATAATAATCAAAATATGTAACTTACGTTTTTAATCAATATTATGTCTATAATTAAGCTTCTTTGACTTTACAAATTTGATGGGAATTTGTATTTATAGTGAAAGTTGGATGGTTCACCCTCAAGCCTATAAAAGAGCACTTGTGTCATCAAACAATTTGTAGAATGTTTGGGGCTTATGAGGGTGATAATATCTTAGTATGATTTTAGGAGACTAAAGGCTTCTATACAATTCTTACATGGAGCCATTTGCAAAGAACATGTATTGCCTTCATCATCTTCATGTTCCTACACTTAGCACAAATTTACTTTATGTTTCTACTTCTACTCATGCTAACAACGTCTCATTTGAGTTTGAATTCTTTAATTCTTTATTGTTTTGAAATCAAGGATATTCTCGGGAAGGATTTGCTCCTCAAAGGACCTATTGAGCTCATTTGTCGTCTATTCCTAAGTAAGCTTTTCTTTCAAGTATATATATCCACTTGGCATTCCACATTTAGGTCTTAGTTGCAAATAAAAGTGTCATCGAATAAAGTTTTTTGTTTATGTCATGCTTGTTTTATTAGTAAGAGTCACAAGTCGCCTTTTCTGCATCTGTATCTGTTATAAGGCACAAGGTCCATTAGACTTGGTGGTTCCATGATAAGTATATTCGTAACTACCAAGATTATATTCATGATCTATCAACTACTTGTATTTATCTTATATTTATGTCTATCTTGTGGTTGTAATTAACTTTCTCTATATATTGTACATTCCTAATACAAATAGTCTCATTGTTATTTTAGCCTCTTCTTCATGATACTAGCATTCTCACTTTGATTAGGATTCTTTGAGAAATAGATATATAGATTTATTTTTGCAACTACTTGTATTTATCTTATATTTGTATCTATCTTGTAGTTGTAATTAACTAACCCATCTTTGTACGTGAGATAACACTCACTACCTTAACTTTTCATTTTTTTTTTCATTTTTTTTTTAGTCACTTTGCACTAGTGAAGATATATATTGTCTCTATTCAATGTATATAGCTCATTTCGATATAGATATAGTCATATAGACATATAAGAATTGTACGTAGATTAAGATATAGTTGTCTCTGTTTAATATATATACATATATCTATTGAACACTACTACTATTAATATTCAACCACGTCTACGATAATTCATATTCCTATGCTTTTCTTTTATATTCGGTTTCGGCCCAATACCTAATCTCTGTGTTTTCTTTTTGAGTTATTTTTGTGTTTGTTGTCTTTATCGATCGTTGAAGAAGCCTATATTCCTTTTAATAAGATTGATACACCTTTTTAATATTCTCTTTTGTTATTTTTCTGTCTTTTGATCGATTTGCCCACCTAGATTCTTGTTAAAATAGTCTAGCAAATATTTTTTATCTTAAAAAAGATGATATAATGACACCTCCAAGTCACACTTGTCATGACGTGTGGGCCTCGAGATAAAAATGGTGAGATTGATGTGAGCCCGCACGTCATGTCACACTCTAATATTCTATGATAAAAAAAAAGCGACTCTTTTTTTGTAGATTAAAAATCTTTTTATAGATGTTTTAATATTTCTTGCAAAAGTCTTACGAAAATTAATTTTTTTTTGTGGATAAAAAATATTCTATGTCAAGATCTTATATTGCTTGTTTATATATATTGCAACTCTTGATAGAGCATCTCTAATGGTAAATATGGATTGTGGGTGTGGATTCATAAACTTCAAAAACCTTCTTCCATACACAATTTGGATTGTAGATGTGGAAACATTTTTTTTATTGTTAATTCTTTTTAAAAGAATAAATAAATTTATTTATTTCCTAACCTAACATATTTTATGAAACATCATTTTTTTTTTAAATAAGGGACATATATTTCTCGAATTATTACAATTTTAAAATATTTAGAAAAAATGTTAGACAAACTTAAATTAAAGTCTCAAACGAATGAGAATCATTTGGTAAAACATAAAATGAAATTGAGGCTTTAGGGAAGCATAAGATATGGGTATCTTGGATTTTACAACAACAACTAACATAGGAGTTTGCATACAACAGCCGTGGGGCTGAGTTTGTTATGGACCATACGAGAGAAGGTGAAGCCGATTCGTCAACGGTTACAAGCGGCCCAATTCGGACAAAAGAAATATTCATATAAGTACGCGATGAGTTGAGCTACGAGGTAGATGATTGGGTCTATTTGAAGGTTTTCTTATTGAAGGGTCATCGAGATTTGGGATCTAACGGAAACTAGCACCAAGATTTATTGGGCCATTTCGGATTGAGAAACGAGTATGGGAGGTCGCTTATCGGTTGAGATTGTGGAGTCGGTTAGCGGGGGCTCATAAGGTTTTTCATATTTCAATGTTATGGTTGGCGGATCGGGACCGAGACCAGATGGTTGATATGACTAGGATCGAGGCTCGACCATATGTAATGTACGAGGAACACCCCATTAAGATAGTGGACCATAGTATACAAACTTTTAGGATGAAGGAAATACCACTAGTACTCGTTCGGTGGCAATATCATAAGAACGAAGGACTTACTTGGGAGCGAGAGTCTATTATGCGAGAGTGATACCCCTAACAATTTCGAGGTAAAACTTTTACTTATGTTTGAATTTCGGGACGAAATTCCTTTTAGTTGAGAAAATTGTAAAGGCCCGCATTAGTTTATTTTAATTAATTTATTAATTACAGATTAGGACTCGTAGCTCGGACCCACGTGGACGATGCGACAAGTTTAGGGCACAACAACCAAGGTATAAATAATTACTTTTATTTGATGCAAGTTAATTTGTTGTATTATTATTTAATTCGCATCGCAATAGTTAAGAATTTCAATTGGTCGCGTTGTGCGCGTGTAGTTACGAAAGTGTACGACGTCGCGGGGTGTGCGCAACGTGGGTGTATGGGGTAGTCAGGGGTTTAGGTGTCACATCACCCATCCCATCACATCACATCACATCACCCATACCTACCCCTCACTTTTCTCTCTCCTCACTTTTCTCTCTCATCACCTAACAAAAACCCACACATCACTCTCCCCGAACGATTCTCATCATTTTCCTACTCTCACGCGTCCCATTTTTTTTCCATCACCAAGCTCTATTCACATTCCCAACTCTTGAGGTTTCGGTCGTCTCTCTCGCGAATTTCTTCCCTCTTGGCGGCTCCGTCGACTACCTTCGTAGACCTAAGGGAGAGCGATTACTTTAATTGTTAATTTGTGGAGAAACTTGAGAGTTTTTAAGTGTGATTGGGTTGTTCTTGTTGATCTTATTATTGATTTGGTTACTATTTTAAAAAAGAAAAAATATATATATAAACAAAAAAAAATTTCTCTGGAAGGGACAATTCGTCTATTCCAAAGACGAATTGATGGGGGAGATGGGGTAGCCAAGCGGGTCGGGCTTGGCTACCCTCATGTGATCCATGTTGGGCCAACCCAAGCCCGGGTGGGCCGAGTCGGGCCGACCCTGACCTGAATGGACCGGGTCGGACCGACCCAAGTCTAATTGGACAGGGTCGAGCCGACCTGGATCCAAGCTGTTGGGCCAAACCGGGCCCAGTTCAGGCCCAACCCATTAAATAAAAAATTAATTTAAAATTAAATAAAATGATTTTAAATGAAAATAAATCAAATAAAATTATAAAAAAATAGATAAAAATTATATAAAATTCCAAAAAGTTCTAGAAAAATCTAAAAAATTTTAAAAGGTAGGAAAATAAGTTCCAAAGCTTTTTCGAGCGTTTGGCACCCCGGTATAACTCAAAAAGTGTCATAACCAAACTTTTTGGAATAAAAATTCAACTTTGTGGTCCCAGCATTATAAATTCTCTTAATGTGACTCTTAAATAATTAAAATGGTATAATTGGACACCGGTGACTTAAGAGATTGTAGTCGTGTGTTGGGTGTGCATCTCGAAATGTGAGCGGGACATTTTGAGGGCAATTTGCGATTTGCTTGAGGTAAGTAAACCTATGAAAAAATTAGCTAAAATTCATTTATAGCACTTGTTTTATTTAAACCTCAATTATTCCATCATGTTATTTATTGATGCCCACTTACTAATCTTTCACTAGCACGTGTGTATGTGTGTTTGTCTGAGGGTTGGGCATGGCACTTTGAGACTCACACCCAGAGGCTAGTTACTCACATTGCATTGTTCAAGTTGTTGCCCATGTCGGGGCCGCGCGATGACTATTTTCTTGCGAGACCGTCGGTTTGAGAGATGTTTGACGAGGATCTAAGTCTCGTCATGGGTTCCTCTCGAGATATGTTTGGACGGGGTTTTACTATTCATGGGTTCCTCTAATTCGATCGTGAGATGTATGGCGAGGTGATCGTCATGGGTTCATCTCGGTTTAGCTAAGTCGATTCCCAAATGTCGACCGGGGTTTTTGTCACTTTGCACTCATGTCCAACTTCGACTTCTCTGCGACTTATTTTTTGTTTCTCATTTAAATTGGATGAATTGTAGTCATTTTATTGGATTTTGTGAATATTAGCTAACATTTTCAATGATTTACTCATTTGGGATTGGTCATTGTTTTTGTGACAAATCGCAGATCCTACGATGAGTCGGGGCAAGAAGGTCTTAAGTGACTACCTTTGAGCTAGGAGAGCCTCGTCGGCTTTTTATGTAGGTGCTTGTATATATTATTTCTTGCTTGTATGAGATTTTGGGAGGACTTGTGTACCGATACATGTATATAACCATCTTTTATATTTTTGTCGCTTTTGATATACATGGCATCTTATGACGGGTTTCCACACTCTAGGATTGTTTATAAATTGCAAACTTTTCATTTTTACAATAGTTGCATGGTTTAAAAAGACTTAGCTAAGATAAATAATTTATAATAATTTAATAAGTTGTGAACAACTTAACTTAGTTAACTTATTGTAAACATTCATAAATATTAAGTTAATGTGAATAAGATACATACGAAGGTTAGGTCGCGGATCGTCAAGGACAAGTGTGAGGTGACGTGACATGCTTGGTGATGTATCCGGTGACGTGGTGGTACCAGTTTGCCTCGAAACTTGGGGCCATCACAACGATGATGAGTGTGATCACAAAGACTTTCAACGTCATTAATGAGGTGGCCACCAAAAAAGTACTTTGTGTATGTCGATCATTTATATTTAGAGGGATTCTTTGTTGTCATGTGCTTTGTGTATTCCGTGATCGGGATATCATCCCACCATGATACATCATGGATCATTAGAGGAAAGACTTCACGCGCACATATGAAAAGGAGCTCCGCATAGAGGATTTGGATGCTAATGCGACAACCGTTCTTGAACGATATGATGTTATTGTTACTAGGTGCACTCGAGTTGCTGACTTTGGAGCTAAAATAGTTGCAAGGTTTAAGCTTGTCTTCGAGACCATGGATAAGTTGAAATGGCTACTTCTTGACATGCCAAATCGAGAGCTAGGTCGCAAAAAAATCTACGAACACCTTCCACATATGATGAGTACTACTAATGATATAATTAAGGAGCCGAGCAAGTCGAACAGAAAGGAAGACCTCGTGGTAGGTTCAAGGCACCGAAACGGAGAAAAAGACAAGACATAAATCTTCCCAATAGGTGATGGACATCGATGAGGATCAACCTCTAATGGAATCCTAAAATTTTTCATTGTCCTCTAAAAAGGGAGCATAAAAAAAGAAATCAACCCAGAAGGCAAATAAGATATTCGAGTGTCTTAGAAGGTAATTACATAATTTGAATCATTTTATTTATGATTTTATTACCAAATTAGTGGTGTGTATTATGAAGTTCGTACGTACATATTTTAAAATGGCGAGGGGAAGGTGTCTAAAGAGAATGTGAAGCCTAATTTCAAGTCCATTGTCGATGTGGATATGGAACACGATGCAATTGCTTCTCGGCAAATGATTGAAACAGATGAATGTGCACTCTTGATGGAGTCCGGGGGGGGACTCATCCAACAACATTTTGAGAAATATTGATGATAATTCTTCTTGTCACTTGGTAGTTTATGTTAGTAAGTTAGCTTATCTTTTTCTTGACCCTTGTGAACAAAATGAATATGTCATTTAGTTGGGCCTTTTGTTACATTTAGGGAGAAGTTACCAAGCTGATGTTGTTTTTTGTTTTTACAATTGAAACTATATTTTATTGCAAAGCTGTTTCTTGGGAGATATAAGAATCATTTTGGATAATGCTAATGTCATTTTCATTTGATATTTTATATATTGCTTTGCTAATGTAAGTTGTAACATGGGATCAAGGGAAGAGGTATTCATATCTCCAATGTCTTCTACATGGGGAAAAGGTACCACATAAAACCTTAAAAGTATTTATTTACTATTTATTGTGATAGTGTTACTTGCATATATTCCTCTAATGTTGTTGGTTCATTCGGTTGCTTATCTCTACGTTAATTTTGTCACATGATGTGTAAAATGATGGCTCATCTACTTATTAATGGTTCGTTCGGTTGTAGGTTGCGGTTTCGAGAATGTATGGGGCGGTGTAGTGGGGTTTATGGAGACATAAGAAGGTGCATGTCTGTGAGTGTCAAGAATGAGGGAGGGAGCTAGGGAGTTGTCGTTACTCGAGAGTTAAATGGGTATTAGGGGAGGGGATTGGGAGTTCATCAACATTAATTGTGAGTTGATGGTGGTGGTGGTTAAGGTGGAGACTCATTTCTTTTACTTCACATCTCAAGTCTACTTCCTCTTATTTTTACTCCACTATAAACCCTAATGGCTGTTCGGTTCGTGGGATTAGCCGGATTAGCCACCTTTGGACTAGTTAATCATCTGTTCACTTGGAGGATTAACTAGGCCCGTGAGATTAGTTAAGAGGCATGGTAGTGGATTAAACAATACCACCATTTTTGGTGGGATTAGCTAATCCATTGTAACCGAAAGAGGAGATTACCACTTTACCCCTCACATTAACCAAATCACAAATCTCCAAAACTCTCGACCTCCCTCCCTGTTTTGCTCTTCTTCTTCCTTCTCGCGACTGGAGATTTCGTTCTTGTTCTTCTCTTCGTTCTCTTCGTTGTTCCACCCACGAATCAAAGCATCATAGACTTGTAAGAATCTCTTTTTCAAGCCATAAATAATACCTTTCTTAACCATTCGATGAAATTTCTCTTCATTTTAATCTCAAATTGCTACTACGAACATAAATATATAAAACACCAATCAAACAAATAATAAGTTTGGAAGCTATGAAGCAACGGTACCAATTTTTTTATTTTTTCCTAAGCATGTTGTCACTAAAATAGTAGTTACGCAAAAACGTGATATAGCTCCCATTGCATCTTTTTTTCTTTCTAACGCGAAAGCAGTGTTGCGTAGTGGTCAAACATAGTCTCGAAACATGTGAAGATCAAAAGCAAACTAAATTTGACAATATACTCTAAGACGCTCTCAAACAAGCAAATCGAATTATAAGTATCAGAGTCGTGGAAGGGTTGCTCCAAAATAGCCGAGACCTTAAAAACTACTTCACAACTCAACATAGTCAGTTGCTCCAAAATTCCAAATACAAGAGGGCCAGAATCACCAGGCTATAACAGGCTTCATAACTGTTGAAATAAATGGAATAAAATGCAATTCAGTGGTTGTGAATTCAAAGTTTTTGATAAAATAATTTCTGGTTTTGATTAAGCTCAATCATTGGCTTTCAAACATTTTTTATGGAAGCCAATAAGATACCACTAAGGAACTTTTTATTTGTCAACCTCCAAAAAAACTAAAGAGAAAGATAGATGCAATCTATCATCCGAGATTAACAATGCATCAAAAATCTTTGCATTCTGCCAATCAAAATTAAAAAAAAAAAATCAAGGCTAAGGGTCGATTGCTAAAAGCCAACAATGATAATCAATCTCACATGGACGTCTAACGCATTGTTATTCAACCAAGTAAAGAAGAAATAATAGCGACGCAATTACCTGATTTCTAAAAACTTAAGTTAATTCTGGGATTCATGGTTGCTAGCACTAGTAGATGTGAATATTAATTCTGGGACGTCTAATGCATTGTTATTCAACCAAGTAAGAACCCTCCCCCACACCACAGCAGTAACAATAATACAACATTAGGTCACCAACAACAACCCAAACCCTAATGTCGTGTTCACGTTGATTAACAGCTCTCATCAATGATCAACTAAAATTTACCTCGGATGTAGTCAGCAACGGCTTATTGGTGCGTGGCGCTAAAACGGCTCGACCGCTCTCGCTCTAGATGCAGGAAAATGACTCGGCAGAAACGTCCAGAGCAAGCCAAAATCAAATCCGGACTCGCATCGATTCTTCACAAATAGTAGAGCGAGATCGTTTTTGTTTCACGCAAGTCGATCACTCTTATATTGGACGAAGGTGAGGGACGCTACTCATGGACGCGGAGAGCAAGCGGCGGTCTTCATTTCCAAAGAGATGAGAAATGTGTGAAATGGGGGTTTTGGTGTTATTTATCTAAATGGTATTTTGGTAAATGTACATGTACAACCTCATTTAATCCCAACCTTAAAACTCCCGACCAAACAAGATACACAAATGGGACTAAACTATCTAACCCCATGTGTTAGTCCCATCACTAATTAATACCATGTGTTAGGATTCACTAAAATGTGAACCGAAGAACAGGCCATAAGAGTTACGAGTATGACGAAGGTAAGAGGCTGCTAGTGAAGTTGAAGGTCTTTCTAGTCCTCTTCCGATTTGGGTAGTGCATCAAAGAAAATGGGCTCGAGGAAGGTAAGCGATATTGTGATCGAGTCAAAGCAGAGAATGGATCAACCGTGAGTCAGCCCAAACGATCGTCTTCAAAGCGAGGAAGTTCGCTTGACCTCCTCAACCTCCAAACAATTCGGACACCCGAGTGGTGATACCGAGATGTTAAAAATGGCGTCGTTGCAAGGGAAAGTGTGAGGGTCAACACATGTTAGAGACAACTACCCAAAAGAAATCATAAGCTAAATAGATAGGTATGTCATATGTCAACTATTTATGCAAGTTGTTTGTAGAGAAGGGTCTCTCACCACCTTTGAAATATGAGTATAAAGATGTCTTTGAAAAACACCCGTAGCATAATTGGTGAGAAGAGTTTTGACAAGATGTCATACACTAAGGTGGATGGGAAGTGGATATCAAATACCTCAATATTAAATGACCTACGGAACCAAAAGAAGAAAGGAATGTCTCAATAGAACTAGAAAAAACAAAAATGCCTTGCCAAAATAAGAAGAAGCAAGGAAAAAAGAGGAAGAAGTCTCGGTTGAACTGAAACAAATATGACTCTAAACGGGAGGAGGAGTAGGAAGAAGAAGAGGGTGATGAGGAGAATGAGGCCATTTCTATGGATAATGATGATGAGTCGGAGTACTTGATGGAGGATGACTACGAACAAGACTACGAGTTTGATGGAGAAGAGGAAGTCGTCATGGAAGAAGATGGGGGATCATCCCCTGAAACAGAACCAAAATGATTTGTATGATAATGCCCAAGAGAAAGAGGTCCAAAAGAAGGTAATGTTTGATATTTATTCAAATTACTTTATTTTGTATGCATCGTTATAATTAATGTCTTCATGTTGAATGTCTTAGGCATGGAGGTTTCCCAGTAGAGAATTTAGGAAACCATGGTGTCTTAGGCATCGTTATAATTAATATCTTCATGTTTGATATTTATTCTCAAAAAGGTTCTCTTCCTCGCACTCCTTTACCTACTAGTGAAGAGCACAATGGAAATGGCACTTCTCCCCAGTCAAGAGCACAATGAAAGTAAAAGTTTAGATATTTCTTCAATTCTTTCAAAATTGATCCATTTATTGCTTCTCGGCATGTCAAAGTAGGTGCTTGTTGTGCTTTCTTAATTGTTATGTCAAATTCTTTATGTTTTGTCTCTTCATGTTAGGGTTGGAGGTCTCACTAACGAGAATAGGGAGGGGGTGTGACCCTTAATGATGATCTACATAAGACCCAAATGTAAGTGGCCTAGCTAATTCGGGACCAAAATGAGAACCATGTTGATGAAGGTGACCATGTAAGTGTCTGAACCATAACAATTTTATTCCACCAATGGAGACGGGAGAGGTGAACCGGCATGTGAATGAGGCCATCTCCCTCCTTTACAATCCTAGCAACAACAAATACTTCATAGGCTCCAGCTATTAAGGAGGACCTTGAAAAGGTTAAGGTGGTCATCCATTTAATCGGCGCTAGCTTTAAGACGGATGTGGTGGCCAAGATGAGGAGCGAGTGCAACATGCTAAAGGAGGAAATTGTAAACTTGTTAGTTAAACTATAGACGAAGTTGAGGATAGGTTTGATACAAGGATGGGGCACAACTACCGCTTAGTGGAAGATCGTGTGGCTGCGATCGAACGACATATTTCAAAGCACGGGTCCGAGATCAAGAGGCGATTGCTTGTGAGATAAAGGCGCAACTAAGTGGCAGTAGAATGTGTTGCCCACCATTGGGCAACCATCATGCAAGAAGCGATGATAAGTAAGTAGGGAGTCTTGATGGGGTCTTACAAATGGTTTTCACATATTTTTTTAACAACTTTATTTAGGCATGTATTAAACAAGTAAAGTAGGTCATGTTCTTGGTTTTCTTTTGGAAACTTGAACTACGTTTTCCTTTTGTTTCCATTTTGGTTTGGCTATTAGGGTGTTGGTCCCAAGTAGGTTTAAACAAGTTCTACCAATCAAGTTTTAGTGCTCCATGCACCAAATAGTTAATCTGGGGATCTACCATTTCTTGATGCATTATGGTGTAATTTTTTTACTCAACTTTCTTGTCATGTATTCAATATGAATACCATTTTGAAGCTCTATTTAAAACATTATACGTACTTTCTTGTAATTTGTTTGATGTAAGAATAAGAATATTCAAATTAACAACTCCACGAAATGGGGAAAACAATATCCAAAGAACTATGAAACAACATAGGAGTACAAAGTTTGATTGACTACATATAAAAAATGTCAATTACAAAATAACAAACCAACAAGGATCCGAGCCCAACAACCAACAAACCAGAGAACAAAACATTTACTTCACTAAGATCCAAATCGGTATTCATTACTAAAACGATAGGACGATAATCCAACTATAATAGTCCCTAGATGACAATCTACACAACCTTTAAACCTCTACACTCTTCGAGTCCTCCTTCTAATATTTGTTGTTGTTGTTTTAGAAATTTTCTCGCATACCACTAAGTGTCAATCGCTCAGTGAATAATGTCGAGAACTCCATCTCAACCTCACTTTCTCATTCCTTATCGGATGAACATCTACCGTTCACTCCATAACTATTCCCTTTCTCACATTGACAATTGCAATCACTTCCACCATAGCTTGTCTATTTGCCTTGTGTTTGAATAGGTAAGCATTGTTGGGCGAGAGCGTTGATAGTCATCCCAATCAAAGAATTCACACACCTCCTTCCCAAGTATTACATACCATAAAAGGTCGATTCTTCTTAGGGCCCTCCTTCTTGACTCGCCTTTTTCTTAGGAAACCATTGAACACTTTGGGCAAGGCTCTGCAGTGCGCGTAAGTCTTCAAAGTGGCTAAAGCTACCACAGCTCCAACAGCGTTTTTCATTCTTTATTGACATACCTAACAAGAAGAATACTTAAAAAGGAAAACACATACACATAAAACCCTAAAACGGAATTCAAAAATAAAATCCTAAAACACAAACCTTAAGGGTGTGTTTGATAGCAAAAAAAGAAAAAAAATCATAGAAAATTGTGTGATTTTTCGACGTAATCGTTTTATTTATTGTTTGATAGAATTGTAACCCCATAAAAAACCCACGTTTATATTTTCTTCATTTTTTCTCTTATTTCGGGGTGGAAATTCGAGATTTTATATTGAACGAATCCCACCCAAACTCGATCTCCTTCTTCTATAAGAACTAGTCTACTCATGGCATTTGCAACTATCTCCTCTTAAATCTCTTCCGCAACTATCGCTTCTCAAATCTCTTCCTTTATAAACTCCAACAAATTTTCTCTCAAATCTCACTATATTCTCAACAATTTACTTTTGCCTATGTGATCTCCTCCCATCTTGAGAACTTGAGTTTCTCACTTTCTTCTCAACAATCTCCTCCCAACTCAAAAACTCGATTCTTAGTTTTGCGTTGTCATTTCTTCTTTGCAATTATCGGCTTATTGGAGTTGAGAATAATTTTGGAAAACTTTGAACAGAACAACAAAATCTCAACTTTAATGTGGTCACTTCTTTTCTTTTGTTTATAAGATGTTAGCAAAGCTAATTCTACTTCATCAATTGTGTTGATGCCTTGCTTAGAAAGTGCTTGATTATTTGCCTATGTGAGATTCTTGTCTGTAAAGTGATTGATTAAATGCTTTATATATGTATGTAAATTTGTAAATTACAAGTTCTGAGACAACAAAAATTTATGTACAAAATATCAAAACTTTTGAGCGAGAAGGTCAAACATATGCTAACCAAAATGCTACTATTTCTTGGCGGTGCACTTATCCCCTGTGCCCACCCAAAAAACGTCCCATCTAAGAAATACGCCGCTTGTAGGATGCACAAATCATTTTATTAACGCCACTAAAAAGATTGGTTGTCACTTAGGTACATAACATGTATCCTTATTGAAGCCATTCAAAACGTTCCAACCACCTCACTTCCCTCTTAAAGATCTTCTCACTTCCTCATTACGTTGTAGATCTTAGTTTCTTCCATGTAATTCCCCCCATCCGCTCTTTTAAATCATGAGACCTTTAGCAAGGCCTCAAGTCATGCAAACACACCTTTGAGCGCTACGGTGGGTACTCCCTCAAAGCTCGACACTAAAATATGGTCAAGAACTTCACGAGCTATGTTCCTAAGCCTGCTTCTTCCTCCTACAACATAAATAAAGATACACAAGTTGTAAACATTTACACAAATGGATGCCCCCACCGGTAAAATAAGCATTCATGAGATTAAGGTGCTGCATTGTAAGCATCTTTGCCATTGGACCAAGCATCACGAGAGAACATGAAAAACACCCCATCAAAGCGTGTACCTTCATGTGCAAACCATCATCAACCCGCATCAATAAAGATCCCTTTTTTGATTAAATGCTTTATTGATTTCATCTCAACTGGTACCCATTCTAGAAAGTTGTAGTAGCAATTCAAATCAAATAAAAATGGAGTAACATGAAGGTAATCTTAAGGTTCTATTTTCTTGGATGGGGACATTAGCAATGAAGTGAAATGTTCTTAAAGTAGGTTGTCTTAAGGTTTTTGTCTCTAAATTTACATTACTGAGACCTAAATGGTTAAAAAATGCGATCAGTTTTAATAGTGTTTTCTAATCTAGATTCATATCACTAGTTTATGATACTTTCGCAACATTTGTATGTTTAAGATTGGTACCAATTTAACGGTGATGATGCTACAAGCTAGTGATTAGGCGACACACTTTTGATAGAAACATTGCCTATATATAAGATGCACACTAGGATTTGCGCATCCTAATCTTGATGCACGATGCAATAGAATCGAATAAATGTATCGACAACAAACACACCAAATATGCATGTTAAAAAGCTCAAAAGTATGTTAATTAACTAGGAGTATTTCTTAGCTTAAATTGTCCATTTCTACCTATCTATAAGTGTCGGGGAATTCTTGGGTACTTGGTGAATTAATTTGAAGGTGTGCTTCAAATAAACTTTTGGTCTTTTAAGGCATAAATTGTTGTATTTATCTTTGAAGAAATAATTCACCTAAGGAAGGCTTTACTTTATTTTATTTTTGAAAACTAAGGAAGGCTTTATGAACATATATTGACAAAAATAGTATATAGATTGATATAGAGATGGAAAAGATGCATGGTTGGCATGAGTCGGATTTCAGTTGATATTCGAATGAGTTCTTTATATGAGTATATTTGTGTAAAGCACCCAAATGGGCACTTGATTAACATCAATCGCATGATTCTTTTGAAGGAAAAAAAGGATTTTAACCTTGATGAGAAGTATGCATTTCATATGACTTCATAATTAGGGGCACTTGATCAATATCAATTGCACATTATTCTTTTGTATATTTTATTTTTCTAAATATTTTACATTTATGAGTTACCTAAGCGATGAGTTGTGTACTGCATAGCTTTATGATGTGATGTTCACACTATAATGGCTAAACTAAGTCTTGTTAAAAATATAATAACTATCCTAGCTCCTTCTAAGTTACTACATAACTCATTGAAATGATGCTTAATCCTATATGGAGCTTATAGTTTAGAGTTTGTTTCGTGGATTGGTTTCTTGTCATGCCCTCATTGATTAAGTTTAAGTTTACATTTACTTAGATGCCAAATGAAGAAGATAGAAAAAAAAAGCGCTATAATTATGATGATGTTGCTACTCAATTATGTACGTCATCGTAACTCGTTGAACATAAACCTCGAATGAGTAGAGATGAAGAAAGGAAACTAATATTAAATTATTTTTACTAAGAGTCGAGAAAAAGTTGTAAGGATCGTTGCGATTGAAACTAGGTCCATTCAAAGAGCTTTGTAGTTTTCTTCGTACGCATGGGCTAGTTAACGGACTTGAGTGTAAAAGTAAAAAATCAAGTAGCTATGTTTTTACGATAGTTAGGCACGATAATCGAAATAGACGGACAAATTTTGAATTTATTCGTTACGGCGAGACAATTAGCCACTACTTCCATGTTGTTACAAGAGCTCTCATTAGTATGTACAAAGGCGTAGTCAAGCACTGCAAATATAAATACTTCTCCACAAGACAAAGAATCGAACCCAAGTGCTTGGTATCGCTATTTTGAAGTAACGGATTTAATTAAGATTTTTTTAAGTTTGTCTTGTAAATAACATAATAATTAATTATAATAATTTGTGGATATAAACTAAATAAATATTAAATATTAGGATGGGATCGGAGCATTAGATGGAACTCATATTCCATGCACCGTACCGATTAAAGAAGCAGCGAAACTACCGCAATAGAAAAGGTTTTACTTCCCAAAATGTCTTAGTGGCATGTGCATTTGATATGAGATTTACATACGTACTTTAGGTTGGGAGGGCTTGGCTCATGATGGTCGTATATTAAGTGATGTTGTTAGGCCAACTCGAGTGGATAAACTAACTATACCACCAGGTTAGACACATTTTGTATAACATTTGAATAAGCATTATTTTTATTTTTTGTTGTCGTGATACTTTCAACTAATTCCAACTACTATGATATCATTTTAATGTAGGAAAATATTATTTGGTTGATCTTTGGGTTCCCTAATGTTCCTGGATTTTTAGCACCTTATCGCGGTACAAAGTGTCACTTAAAAGATCAAGTATATCGTACACCTAGAAATGGAAGGGAGTTGTTCAACTTTCGACATTCGTCCTTGCATAACGTAGTAGAAAGGACAATAGGGCTTCTAAAAAAATGTTTTGCATTTTTGCGGGACGAACCATTTTATGATATTAAAACTCAATCAAATGTCATTTTAGCATGTTGCGCAATACACAATTTTTTGAGAGAACAAGATCACGAAGACTTATGTGAAGATGATGAGGATATATATGAAGATGGAGAAGATGATGAAAGCGCATAAGAAGATAATATTTTCATACATCAATCTCCAATTTGGATATATAAACAAGATGCATTGGCCAGGAGTTAATGTGGTATGAATACCACTAGCCTAGACAAGCTTCTTGACTAGTTTTAGATGAAATTATATATAATGTTGAGCATATGAGTTGGTACATAGTTTGTATGAATTTCTTATTACTTTAAATTTGATTTATTTGAAATTTTTCTTAATTAGTAGATTGTCATATATAGTCTTATGTTACATCATCATATATAGTTTATCGTTTTTTTGTTAAAAGTATATATAATTTAGTATCTTATAAAAACATATATGGAATAATCAATTGGGAGCGTAAAGCGGTGCTAAAAGGGCAAATGAGTTGGAACAACATCATGGATAAGATCATGCTTGTAATTATTTTGGAAAGAGTATGGATTTAATTCATTGAAACCTGAGGTGTATACTCGAGTTTGCCTAGAGTTGCTAAAACAATTAAAACAACAAGTACACCTAGCTAATGTGAAGCTAGAATCAAAACATTGAAAGCCAATTACTTTCTGCAAGGGAGGTAATATCTCAAAGTGGGTTCGGATGAGATCTAGATATACTGACTTTGTTACGGCGAGATGTTTTGACATGGAAAGAATATCTTGGTACATTTTAGGTTTTGTTGGAATATACAATTTTATGAGTGATTTATATTAACTAATTATATCTCTTTGTGTGTTGGTGTGTATGTTTGTATGAACAGAAACATCTAGAAAAACAATCATATCTAATAAGTGCGTGTCTTACTACGATGAGCTATCTGTCATATTTGGAGATGATAAAGCTCTTGGAGGGAATGCAATGAGTGGTAATGAGGCAAACATAGAATTGCCTTCTTTGGAAGAAATGGGTGAGTAACTTTTGTAGAGTAAATGATTGCTTATTTAATATTACACTTTTTCATTGTACATTTCCCCTATTGACTTTGAATGATTAATTATTACGTAGAATAATCCATGTCTTATAGTTCTTGCTATTTTTTGTAGGCAATGTAGCGAAGTCACTCTCAACTAAAGAAGAAAAAGATGAGGTGAATCACTCGTCATCTGTTCAACTCGTATGGCATCAAATAGTCGAGGAGAATTAAAAGGAATAAGAGTAGTAGCGTTGATACTACCGAGGAAGGACTGCTAAATTTGCCAACAAACTAGCGAGATCCATTTGCACATACTGATTGTGCACGTCTTCAAAAAGAGCTTTGTAGTATTCCCTGAACTAAGTCAAGAAGACGTAATGCGTGCCATACTTTTATTGGGAGGTGAAGTTAAGGATACGAATATATTTTTTCAATTGGATGAAAACTTGAAGAAAGATTGGGTGATTTTATATTTGCGAGAGAAAATTTTAGATTACTTTTAGAAGCTAAAACATAAGTTTTAAAAAAAAATCTTTGAAACATTATTTATTTTCTTTCATTTATGTTAGTTATCAATTAATTAAATTATTATGATTATTTTGAGTTCATTAATTTTTTTTCAAGATCAGAACCAAGATCGTTGTCGATTCAATTTCGGTGCGTAACCTTGATTAATTATCTTCTTAATTTAATTTTGGTTCGAATTCGTGAGGCTATGAGAAAAATCTAGTAGAAAAAATGAAAAAAATTCATTATCTATCAAACAGTAGAAAATCGAAAAAGAAAATTTTCTCATGTGCAATCAAACAACAATGAGAAATTCATTTAAGAAAATTCACTACATAAAATTTGCTAAAGTAAATACTTTTTTCTCATTGAAAACTTCGTTGCCATCAAACACACCCTAAGTGTAAACCAAGAACCATACAACATAACAACAATGCAAACTTACGAAAAAAAAATCCAAAAATGCAAAGCCAAACACTAAAACCCCAGAAGACCAACACAAACCCTACAATAGCAACTATCCAATTTAATTATTATACCCTGAACACATAAAACACACCATAAACCCTAAAACCAACAAATCCACATTCGAAATGGTGAAACCCTAAAAAACTCTAGTGAAGGTAAACCCTAAACCTTAAAACCAACAACTCAACTTTTAAAATTGTGAAACCCTAAAACACATCCGAAATAACAATGAGGATTTTGATAAATTGAAATTTGAAAGCGGGTCACAAAGTGTTTTTTTTAAATGCGATGTTACGAAATTTATTTAAAAAAACAAATTTAAGCTGTGTTTTTAGTACGTTAAGCATTTGCTACTTGACAATCGGTGAGACCTACTATCCATTTCAGGTTGGTGCCTGCTGGGTCACTAAATCATTTAAATTTCCTATATTATTCATATAATAATCAAAATATGTAACTTACGTTTTTAATCAATATTATGTCTATAATTAAGCTTCTTTGACGTTACAAATTTGATGGGAATTTGTATTTATAGTGAAAGTTGGATGGTTCACCCTCAAGCCTATAAAAGAGCACTTGTATCATCAAACAATTTGTAGAATGCTTGGGGCTTATGAGGGTGATAATATCTTAGTATGATTTTAGGAGACTAAAGGCTTCTACACAATTCTTACATGGAGCCATTTGCAAAGAACATGTATTGCCTTCATCATCTTCATGTTCCTACACTTAGCACAAATTTACTTTATGTTTCCACTTCTACTCATGCTAACAACGCCTCATTTGAACTTGAATTCTTTAATTCTTTATTGTTTTGAAATCAAGGATATTCTCGGGAAGGATTTGCTCCTCAAAGGACCTATTGAGCTCATTTGTCGTCTATTCCTAAGCAAGCTTTTCTTTCAAGTATATATATCCACTTGGCATTCCTAATACAAATAATCTCATTGTTATTTTAGCCTCTTCTTCATGATACTAGCATTCTCACTTTGGTTAGGATTTTTGAGAAATAGATATATAGATTTATTTTTGCAACTACTTGTATTTATCTTATATTTGTATCTATCTTGTAGTTGTAATTAACTAACCCATCTTTGTACGCTTGAGATAACACTCACTACCTTAACTTATCAATTTTTTTTTCATTTATTTTTGCGTCCCTTGCACTAGTGAAGATATATATTTGTCTCTATTCAATGTATATAGCTCATTTTCGATATAGATATAGTCATATAGACATATAAAAATTGTACGTAGATTAAGATATAGTTGTCTCTGTTTAATATATATATATATATATATATATCTATTAAACACTACTACTATTAATATTCAACCACGTCTCGATAATTCATATTCCTCTGCTTTTCTTTTATATTCGGTTTACGCCCAATACGATCTCGATGTTTTCTTTTTTGAGTTATTTTTGTGTTTGTTGTCTTTATCGATCGTTGAAGAAGCCTATATTCCTTTTAATAAGATTGATACACCTTTTTAATATTCTCTTTTGCTATTTTTAAATCTTTTGATCGATTTGCCCACCTAGATTATTGTTAAAATAGTCTAGCAAATATTTTTTATCTAAAAAAAAAAAGATGATATAATGACACCTCCAAGTCACACTTGTCATGACGTGTGGGCCTCGGATAAAAATGGTGAGATTGATGTGAGCCCGCACGTCATGTCACACTCTAATATTCTATGATAAAAAAACGGACTCTTTTTTTGTAGATTAAAAATCTTTTTATATATGTTTTAATATTTCTTGCGAAGTCTTCGAAAATTAAATTTTTTTTGTGGATAAAAAATATTCCATGCCAAGATCTTATATTGCTTGTTTATATATATTGCGGCTCTTGATAGAGCATCTCTAATGGTAAATATGGATTGTGGGTGTGGATTCATAAACTCCAAAAACCTTCTTCCATACACAATTCGGATTGTAGATGTGGAAACATTTTTTTTATTGTTAATTCTTTTTAAAAGAATAAATAAATTTATTTATTTCCTAACCTAACATATTTTATAACACATCATTTTTTTTAAATAAGGGACATATATTTCTCGAATTATTACAATTTTAAAATATTTAGAAAAAATGTTAGACAAACTTAAATTAAAATCTCAAACGAATGAGAATCATTTGGTAAAACATAAAATGAAATTGAAGCTTTAGGGAAGCATAAGATATGGGTATCTTGGATTTTAAAACAAAGTTAGACGAACTTAAATTAAACTCCAAAAACCTTCTTCAATACACAATGCAGATTGTAGATTTGCAAACATTTTTTTTATTGTTAACTCTTTTTAAAAGAATAAATATATTTTTTCAGTTCTTTTGTTTAACTTTTTTTATCCATCTATTTTTGTTCGTCCACCTTTTTTTATTTTTTTTATCCTTATATATTTTTAAAGCAGGATAGGATAAATGATATTTCATGATAAGATATATATATTATCCTTATATATTTTTTATCCTTTTATATATATATATATATATATGTATATATCATTTAAAACAGGATAAATAGATATATTTTTATCCTTATATCATTTAAATGATATATATCATTTAAAACAGGATGAATGATGAAAAATATATTTTTTTTATCCTTATATTTTTTTAAAACAGGAAAGGATAAATGATATATATATATATATATATATATATATATATATATATATATTCCTTATATTTATATATAAGATATATAGTATGATATATATATAGATTTAAAAAAAAGTAGCCTACCAAAAAAATATCCATATAGCATGTATGTGTAGAAAACCGAAATCCAATTTCGTTACCGAATATTTTTTCTCGCTTTGGTCCTACTTTTTTTATTTTCTTGAGATATCTATTTTATCTTCAATCCTCATTCGTCACAACCCCATTGGAGATGCTCTTCCATTACAAGCCTTGAAAAATGAAAAATTACGACGAGAACAATGACCTTATCGTGTCCCTCTCATCCGTGATTTCTCCAAAAAAAATAAAATGTGTTATTTAATGTTTTAGATCCAAAATCAGTTTTAAGATAATCTTTCGAATATTTTTAGTTTGCTAATTAAGAATTCTTTAGAGAATCTGTATTAGACAAAATATTGTATTAGATAAACCCAAACGAGAATCAGTGGTTGAATGTCAGCATAGGCTGAAAACTCATTGAATACACAATGACACAATCTAATCAAACGCATATTTCTCAAGATTTGTTATCAAATACACCCTTGTATAGGCATGATGTAAGACAAATATCCCAACCCCAAACAGCAAATACCGCAGGAAAAGACTACAACCGCATCATCGGACATCGTAATCGTCTACTTTTAAGTATTTATCCGGTTCACTTTGTTCAACATCAATCTATACATTGGATAATCTCAACATGCTATCAGCCAAAGACGAAGAGACGAAGGGAGAGATGATGAGTTGTGGGTTAAGAGCACCAGATTTGTTAACCGCACTAACACCACCCTCATATAACTGCAGCCTAAAGCAACAAATTAGGCGTAGGTACTATGATTTCTTGTAGCTTCTCATGACTAAAAAGTTTTCACGTATTCCAAACAATAGGATATGGTCCTCATTGTTGATCAGCTTGTGACCTTGAAAACACAAGCAGAAATGACTCCATACATGAGACCTGCATGGCCATATTTCGCTTGAAACAAATCAGAAAGCAAAACCTCTGCAGTACAATAACTGCAAAAATGTAATCAGTTTTATAAATATATTACTTGATCAAGGTATTGTTGTGAGCCTAACAACTTCTCTTTTCTCTTTTTCTTTTAAGATAAAGAACGAGCAACCTTCCTATATTCAAAAAAGAATGCTCGACGGTAATCTTCCCAAAACTCCTTAGGTACCATCCCCTCTTTAATCAATTTATCCCATCTAGCACACTCTATGTGCATCGCATTTGGCTCTCCTACTCCCTCCCTCGAGTTGGGAGGCAAGCGCCATATCATCATGGGATAAGCCTTGTACATCTGATAACCTGTTTATGAAGCAACCAAGATGTTTCTGAAGTTTGTGAATATATGAATCTTGAGATCAACAATGCTCTATGGAAGTAACTAGGGTAGGTCCATTTCTTTCTATGCCTAAGCTCAAAAGTTGATTGGCGACAAGAACTACATTTCGTGTTCTAGATCTATTAATGCTTTATAGATGGAAACTTGTTCACAAAAATGATTATATTTGATGCTCTAGGATCCAGGACGACTGCCAATGATGTGCTCACAAAGTCTTGAGGTGCTCACAAAGTCTTGATCAGTTCGTGTATTTTTTATGATTAAGGCTCACAATTAGGGATGAGCTAGTGGAAACATTTTGGCTTTGAATATATGTTTTCAATTAAACATCTTTAAATCTAATTAAACATGTGCCATGATCTTTTCCTTAGTATATGTTGAACAAAAAAAAAAAAAAAAAAAATGAAAAACAAACTCCAACTGATTGAGCAGGCAGCAAATTTGTGAACGGGTATTGCCTCGTCTTGATTTATAGTCTTTTGGAGGTCGATGTTTGAAATTCAGAAATTTCCCTTCTATTGTTTTTTTTTATTTGCACCATGAATGATAGATTTTATCACTCGTACATCCTTTTAAATGCCATGTATCACAAATAATTGACCCATTTACTACAGAAAACATGAACGGATGGAATTATAATAAGATTGCCATACTAATATCATCAAAGATATTTTTATTCCCTATATGTCATGGTCTTAATCAGTTTGTTGCATTTCTATTTTTCTAAGCCTTACTTATCAGTCAGGATTGCTGAGAGTCCACACTCATTGTACATCTAATAACCTTTTTATGAAGCAAACAAGATGTTTCCCAAGTTTGTGAATATAAGAATCTTGAGATCCATACTGCGCTACAGAAGTAACTAGGGAAGGTCCATCTCTTTCTATGCCTAAGCTCAAAAGCTGATTGGCGACAAGAATACGGGGAGACCTCTAACACTACATACATCAATACTATCTCTTATTTTACATACATCAATATTGAATATATCACTCTCAAGTTTATGTCACCCTAGCCCTCCCATTTTCATCAACCTTCCATATCTAATCTAAGACTAAAAAGACAAAGCATAGCTCCGAATCCCAAATTCAAATCATTGAAGGCATCAATAAGTTAGAGATCCTTTTTATTGATAAGTTATTTACTTTCAAGATTTTCACACAGAGGGGTCGAGCAAACAAAAAAATAAATGGGATACTCTATTCTACAAAACAATAGCTGAGAATATGTTAATGATTTGAAACAATGATGTTACTTTTATCAAATGCCATTTTATTTCTTTTCTCAAGCAACAAAAAATAAAACAATCATCTCCCAAGAACTTAATTAATAGAAAAATCAAATATATAGGCAAAAAGAATATACAGAAAATGAAAATAAAGAAAACAATACCAAGAAATCAAAACACGTTCCTCCTCCTTGAGCCTTTGGACAAAGGCATGCTCCACAACTTTTTTAAGATCCGCTACTGTAGCTGTCTCTAATGTCTGAACATCTGCACAAAAATCCAATATGTGAGGTGTCATTTTAATTTTTAGTTCTATGCAAAACCCACATCAAGAACTCTAAAAACAACCCAACATACAGAATTAAAAAAAAAATAATGGAGACTGGAATTTTAATTATTTTCTCAATATTTATCAAGAACTATTAAAAACCCATATCAAGAACCCCTAAAAAACCTAGAAAGAAAGGAAACCCGAAGCATAAACCATCGATGGAGACATCGAAACGAAGGAAACCCGAAGTAAAGAAGAACCATTAACGTACCGAAACCAAAGCCACCGTGAGGATCAACGATGGAGAGATAGCAGAGAGAGGAGTCTCGATGGAACTTCTTGTAGCCCGAACTCGAATGGTGCATCTTTCTCAAGGCACCAACCAACCCCATCAAAATCAAAATATTCCTCATTCATGGTGTGCTTCTTCTTTCAACCAAACCCCATCGAATTCGAGTGAGAATCGAGAGCGAGAGAAGAGTGGCCCGGTGGGATTGATGATTCGGAGATACGGAGATACGGAGTTTTCGGGTATCATTGAGGCTATCATTGGTTGGTTAGAACCTATCACATGATGGAGATACGGAGTTTTCGAGTTTGGTGGCTATTATCGTAAATTTGTGAAAGATTTTTCTATGACGCTAATTACTAAATTAACTAAGAAAAATGCTTTATTTGTTTGGTTAACATAATGTGATGCTACATTTTTGGAATTGAAGAAGTGTTTAACTTCGGCATCGGTTCTTGTATTGCTTTCGAATCGGGAAAGGTCTTACGGTTTATCTTGATGCATTGAGAGTTGGGATTATATTGTGTGCTAATATAGAATGATTGGGGTGATTATTTATGTTTCTCATCAATTAAAAGTTCACGAGATTAATGATCCTTTTCATGATTTGGAATTAATAGCAATCATGTTTGCACGAAAAGTTTGTGGAGATACTATTTGTATTGTGAAAGCTTAACGTTATTTTCAGATCATAAAAGTCTCGAAATATTTGTTCTCTAAAAAAGAGTTAAAGATGAAACAACGACGATGGTTTGAACATTTGAAAGACTTTGATTTTAGTCTTGAATACCATCCGAGTTGAGCTAACGTTGTTGTTGATGGACCTGAACAAGAGAAGTGTTGAGTATTACGTGCGGACTAGTTGGTTGACTTACAAGTATGATTTACTCGAATAAGTCATCGCTATGACTTTGTTAAAGATTTTTGAGGATAATGATGAATCAAATTGTGCTCAACTTAGAGTACAAACCATTTCAATTTAGGAAGTGATAGAGTGTCGGTAAAACGATGTGAATCATGGGAAGTACATGGGGTTTGTTGATGTTAATAATAACCCAGATTGAACTGAATCTATAGAATAGAGTTTGAGGCTTAAAGGCAATTCCACCCAGTGGTTGATATTCGGGATGAGATATTGAGAGAATCTCATCGATTCAAATATAACATTCATCCCTGGCGAGAACCAAAATGTATCATGATATGGAGCGATTGTATTGGTGACCATGGATGAAAGCCGATGTGGGTGACTATGTGAGGAGATGTGAGATCCGCCAACATGTTAAGGCCGATCGGTGGAAGCCTAGGGGTATGTTGCAGCCACTTCCCATACCGTAGTGGAAATGGGATCATATTGTGATAAGTTTTGTTATTAATATACTTACTTCACGAAAATACACGAAGCATCATCGTATTATTGTTGATGGATTGACGAAATCTGCTCATTTTCTTCCTATGTCCATTTCGGATAATTTTACACAACCGAGCTTGCTATGTGAGCGAGAGGTGGCTTGCTTGTTAGGAGTGCCGTTGAAGATAGTTTATGATCAAGATGCTTGGTATACACTTGTGGCGAGCATAGAGAAATTACTCGACACTTAGTTACATTTCAATATCGCATTTCATCTATACACGGATGGTCATACCGAAATGTTGATTTAGGTGTTGGAGGTGTTGGGGCATGTGCCCTAGGTCAATCAATTAATTGTCTTTATGAATACTTTTAGTTAACAATATAGAGGATTTCATTTCTTGTTTATTATAATTAATTTGCATGTTTACATTATAATAAGATCCATGGGTATTTACATAAATATCATAAATGTCCCTCGTCGATCATTATCTTGGGAACTATGATGAATTAAGACTAGTGTGAGTCTTGATTGATGATCATATGATGATTATACGTATAGGGATACGAATCAAGATCACGAGTACTTGTTAGGGAACAAAGTCTTGGACCGACCGCTATGAGAACATCACATGGATTAAGTCATAGTTGTTTCTCATGATAGGTATATTTTTCAGGTCCTCGACTTGAGATTACAGAGACTTCAACATTAGGAACACGGTGATTTGACACAATCAAACGTTGTCTTTAACCTAGGACGATTATAAAGGTTGTGATTGGTTCTTGTGTGAGCAATGTGATGAAGTTGTGTAATCAAGATAGAATTTGTCCCTCTCATATAAAGAGAGATATCTAGTGGATCCCTCGATGTGTTAGACTCGTTGTTAAAAGGCCTAGTCTAAGTGAATTGATATCGATCAATGTCACTTGGATGTTTTCAGTCTACCTAGAGATCGAGACTAGTACGATTGAACATGTTGGATGACAATTTCATGCCTTATGTTTGATCAAAATGATATCGTGTGACAAAAGGATGTTATATACATTATTGATTAGGTTGTATCGATTTGATATTCGTACAACTTGGGTAGTCATAATGTCTTGCTAGAGGCCGCTTATGACTTGTATACCAAAATGAGTTTTGGTACACTGCCAACGTTGTATGAGCCTATTGGGTCGCACACTAAGAATGGTTTTGCGAGATTTTAAGATGGTTCAGAAAAATGAATTTTATATGATAAAATTCGTGACAGAAATGTCCTTGTGGTGTATTACACTTATACTTCTTTAAGTAGGGGTATATGTGTAATTTACTTAACCGTCTATATACAAGGGTTGTATAAATAGACGTTTTAAGTTAGAACACATATAGGAAAGATTAAGGGCCGAAACTCTATTTTCGTTTTAGAAACGAATTAGAGTTTTTGGTACGCTCGAATCATTTTGGAGAGAAACAAAAAGGTTTGGTATTCTCTCGATGCTAGCACTTCGAATCTCGGCCGCCGTTCGTGTGTGGATCTGCGATAGAGGCGTTCGTCGTTGCGGCGCCTTAGAGATCGATCAACCTTCGTAAAGGTATTATGTGACCGAGGTATGATTAAGTTTTCTTGGTTTAAACGTTTTTAATGGAATTAGATTCGGATCCTATTGGGGTTTTTGTTAAAATTGTTTTGTAATCTCCATTGCGTATAAACCCCAAAACCCAACAGTGGTATCAGAGCCTTCGAGTTCGATTCCATTAAATTCATTGCATGTTTTCTTCTGATATATACATGATATATGATTGAAAGCATGTTAATAGTTGATGTATATGTGATATACATAAGTTTTCTGTGAGATTTATTATCATGTTTTGTGTATATGATACATATATTCGTGATTTAATTGAAATTAGTTTCGTACATGCTAGTAACCATGTTAGCTTAATTCGAATAATTTTAATGAATTGAGTTTCGTGTTCTGTGATCCATGACACCATTAGGTTCGATTGGGATAGTAGTTCATGATTCAATTACATGTTTGTGATTATTTGGATGAGGACCGAAATTGCAAATAATTAATTTTCGAAATTATTTATTTATAAATAATTAATTTTCGAAATTATTTATTTATCTTGTTATATCTATTCTGTTATGAAGTTTCTATTTGATAAAGATAGATAACAAATTAGATCAGGAGATATAAGCAAAATCGGTTTCGTTATCCCTATTGGATAGGAGATAAATATCAAGAATCTTGTTATTGGTGATATACTAGGATTCAAATATCTTAAATCCAAAATAAATAATTAATCTTCGAAATTGTTTATTTATCTTGTTATATCTATTCTATTATGAAGTTTCTATTTGATAAAGGTAGATAACAAATTAGATTAGGATATAAGCAAAATATGTTTCGTTATCCCTATTGGATAGGAGATAAATATCAAGAATCTTGTTATTGGTGATATACTAGGATTCAAATATCTTAAATCCTAATTGGATTATGATAAGATGATTAGTTAGATGTGGGCCCTAGGGTTAATTAAAATATTTTAATTGACTTAATTTCGGATAAATTAAGGGGTTAATTTAGGATAATAAAAATCAACGAAAAATATGATTTTCTATAGCGAATTTTAATTTTCGAATTGAGATTCGTCTCCTAAAAAAAAAAAGGCGCGCTTCTGTTCCCACGCTGTTCATTGACCGCCCAATGGGACCGCTGTCTAACTAATCCTAGCGCACGGAAATTCTTTTATTAGTGAACAAGTATAAAAATTTTCAAATTGTTTAGTGATTGAACAAATCAATAGAATATATGATATTTCATTGTTTACATAAAAATCACTAAAGCTGAATAAAATCCTCTATAAAATTTTTAAGTCTCGTGCCATCCATTTTAAACACTTGTCAAAGGCCTCGATCACACTAATATAGTTTCAAATGCCATATTTGGGTGTATTGTGTTATCTTGGTGAGACAAGTTGGGTAAGAGTTACCTAAATTTTTAAAATGGTCCGACTTAATAAAGCTATCAAAATAGTTTTGAGCTTTAGGCACATGATGAGATAAAAAAACATGATAAGACATAAGATGTCCCGTATCTCATAAAAGTATCTAAAATTACATAAGATGTAATTGGTAACTGTTACCTACCTAAATAATCTAGTTCTGTGTTTCATGCCATAGCTGTCATAGAATTAGGTGAAATATGGATTTTAGTCCCCTAAATAAACAGTATGTTTTAGGAGGGTTGTTAATTTAGTGGGAGTCTATTCCTCTATACTAAAATAAACTTTGCATAATCTTTATTGAAGATCAATGGCTTCTTCAAGTAATAATAATCCCTCGTCATCGCGATCCATCCTTGAGAAGGATAAGCTATCTAGGACTAACTTTCTTGATGGTTCGAAACTTGAGAATTGTTCTTAAGCATGAACGCAAGTTGTATGTCTGGATGCTCCAATCAATGAGGACCCACCACCCAATGCTACGAAAGTTGTGAAGGATGCGCATAATTAGCATGTTAACGATTCTACGGATGTTGCATGTATTATCGGCAACTATGGTTCCTGAACTTCGAAGGACATGGAACTAATGGAAGCCTACGACTTGGTCATGTTTGAAGGAATTGTTCCAACAAGCAAGCTAGGCAAGAAAGGTTCGAGACAGTCAAGAACCTACATTTTTGCAAGATGACCGAGGATGCGCCGAGTTAGTCCTCATGTTCGAAGATGAAGGGCTATGTTGACCGACTTGATAGACTCGGGTTTCCCATAAGCCAAGAGTTGGCAACGGATTTGATCCTGAATTCATTACTGAGAGAGTTACTCACAATTTGTGATGAACTACAATATGAATAATATGGAGAAATCAATTTCGAGTTGCATTTGATGCTCAAAACTCGCTGAACAAAATATCAAGAAACCTCTAGTGTGTTGATGGTCCAAAAGGGAAAGGGAATGAAGAAGAAAGGCAAAGGCAAGGCTAGAGTTGCCAAATTTGTTGTTGCACCTGTCGCAAAGCCTATGAAACAAGTCAAGCCCCACTGTTCTCGCTTCAAAACACCCAAAAGAAAAGGAATGAAATTGTCATTTCGTAATCAAACCTATCTTTGGCATTGTCGTCTCGGGCACATAAACGAGAAACGCATAACGAAGCTCCATAAAGATGGGCTTCTAGATTCATTTGATTTAGAAACATATGAAACGTGCGTATCTTGTTTACTAGGCAAGATAACTAAAAGTCCCTTTACTGGACACAGTGAAAGGGCAAGTGATTTATTGGGTCTAATACATACTGATGTATGCGGTCCTATAAACACAATGGCTAGAGGAGGTTATCAGTACTTCATTACATTTACTGGATGATTTTAGCAGATATGGTTATGTATATCTTATGAAACATAAAGCTGAGTCATTTGAGATGTTTCGAACGTTTCAAAATGAAGTGCATAATCAACTTGGTAAAACTATCAAAACACTTCGATCAGATTGAGGTGGTGAATATTTGAGCCAAGAATTTGATGATCATCTTAGAAATTGTGGGATTGTTTCCCAATTGACTCCACCAGCAACTCCACAATGGAATGGAGTTTCGAAAGGAGAAATCGAACCTTATTAGATATGGTTCGATCTATGATGAGTCATGCGAGATCTTCCATTATCCTTTTGGGGTTATGCATTACAAAGCGCAAACTTTCACTCTAAATCGAGTTCCTTCTAAAGCGGTTGATAAAACACCATATGAGATATGGTATGGAAAGAGACCTAGTTTGTCTTTTCTTAAGATTTGGGGTTGTGAGGCTTACGTAAAGCGACAAGTCTCGGAAAAACTAGCACCTAAATCTGATAAGTGTTTATTTGTGGGGTATCCTAAGGAAACAAAAGGATATTACTTTTATAATCCCGCCGAGAACAAAGTGTTTGTTGCTCGGTATGGTGTCTTTATGGAAAAACAGTTTATTTTAAAAGACACTAGTGGGGAGAAATAAATCTCGAAGAAGTTCAAGAATCACAAATAAACACCGAACCGCTACTCTTTGGAAGTTCAACAACGTTCTAAACCAATTGAACCTCCACCAATGACACAAGGCCCACGTAAATCGGTAGGGTAAGACATGAGCCGAGATATTCAGATTTCTCATTATCGATAGTCGTGATGTGTTGCTTATGGACCAAAACGAGCCCACCACTTATCGGAGGCTATGTCGGACCGGACTCGAGATAAATGGCTAAATGGCATGAACTCTGAGATGCAATCCATGTATGATAACCAAGTTTGGAACTTGGTTGATTTACCTGAAGGTGGTAAGACCATTGGATGTAAATGGGTTTTCAAGAAGAAAGCTGACATGGATGGCAAAGTGCATACTTTTAAAGCAAGACTTGTAGCAAAAGGTTTCAGGCAGACTCAAGGTGTTGATTATGATGAAACTTTTTCGCCAGTAGCCATGCTTAAATCCATAAGAATTTTAATTGTCATTGCTTGCATATTATGACTATGAGATATGGCAAATGGATGTAAAAACAACATTCCTTAATGGAAAGTCGCTTGAGGACGTGTATATGACACAACTGAAGGTTTTGTAATCCCGAGAATTCTAGGAAGGTATGCAAGCTTCAAAGATCCATTTATGGATTAAAGCAAGCTTCTCGAGTTGAAATCTTCGTTTTGAAGAAGCAATCAAGGATTTTTGTTTTATTAAGAACGAAGATGAGCCTTGTGTATACAAGAAGGTCGATAGGAGTGTAGTTGTTTTTACGGTAATGTATGTTGATGATATATTACTCATTGGAAATGGCATCCCAACAATGAAGAATGTCAAGTCTTGGTTAGGGAAGAGTTTCTCAATGAAAGACTTAGGAGATGCGGCCTATATCCTAGGGATAAGGATCTATAGGGATAGATCTAAGAGGCTAATCGGCCTAAGTCGAGTGCTTACATAGACAATGTGATGAATAGGTTCAGCTTTGCAAGACTCTAAAAGAGGATTGTTGCCAATGTCTCATGGCATAAGTCTCAAAGAAGATTCAATGTCCTAAGAAAAATGGTGAGCGAGACCGTATGAATAAGATTTCATATGCATCGGCCTATTGGATCTATCATGTATGCCATGCTATGTACTCGACTTTGATGTATCATATGCTTTGAGCACTACAAGCGAGATATCGGTCAGATCCTGGTGAGAGTCACTGGATAGCGAGAAAGAACATTCTTAAATATTTAAGAAGGACTAAGGAAGTGTTCTTGGTCTATGGAGGTTTTGAAAATGATCTAGTTGTAAATGGTTACACGGATGCAAGTTTTCAAACCGATATAAATGATTTTAGATCGCGATCTGGATATGTGTTTACTTTGAATGGGGGTGCGAACTGGAAAAGTTCAAGCAAGAGATCGTGGCAGATTCTACAAAGTGAGTATATTGCGGTATTCGATGCAAAGATAGGAGGCGCTTTGGATCAAAAAGTTCATTTCGAACTAGGTGTGGTTCCAAGTATTGCTAACCCTGTTTGTTTGTATTGTGACAATAACGGGGCAATAGCACGAGCCAAGGAACCTAGATTACACCATAGATCCAAACATATACTCGGGCGTTTTCATCTCATCGAGAAATTATTGAGAGGGAGACGTGAAGATTTGCAGAGTACCATCAAGACAACGTTGCGGATCCATTGACAAAAGCTCTTCCACAAGCAAAACATGATGGTCATGTTAGATCATTAGGCATTAGATGCATGTACGATTGGCCCTAGTGCAAGTGGGAGATGTTGGGGCATGTGCCCTAGGTCAATCCATTAACTGTCTTTATGAATAGTTTTAGTTAATAATATATAGGATTTCATTTGCTATTTATTATAATTAATTTGCATGTTTACATTATAATAAGATCCATGGGTATTTACGAAATATCATAAATGTCCCTCGTCGATCATTATCTTGGGAACTATGATGAATTAAGACTAGTGTGAGTCTTGATTGATGATCATATGATGATTATACGTATAGGGATACGAATCAAGATCACGAGTACTTGTTAGGGAACAAAGTATTGGACCGACCGCTATGAGAACATCACATGGATTAAGTCATAGTTGTTTCTCAAGATAGGTATATTTTTCGGTCCTCGACTTGAGATTACCAAAGTCTTCAACATTAGGAACACAAGTGATTTGACACAATCAAACGTTGTCTTTAACGGACGATTATAAAGGTTGTGATTGGTTCTTGTGTGAGCAATGTGATGAAGTTGTGTAATCAAGATAGAATTTGTCCCTCTCATATAAATAGAGATATCCAGTGGATCCCTCGATGTGTTAGATCTGTTAAAAGGCCTAGTCTAAGTGAATTGATATTGATCAATGTCACTTGGATGTTTTCGATCTACCTAGAGATCGAGACTAGTACGATTGAATATGTTGGATGACAATTCCATGCCTTATGTTTGATCAAAAGGATATCGTGTGACAAAAGGATGTTATATACATTATTGATTAGGTTGTGTCGATTTGATATTCGTACAACTTGGGTAGTCATAATGTCATACTAGAGGCCGCTTATGACTTGTATACCAAAATGAGTTTTGGTACACCGCCAACGTTGTATGAGCCTATTGGGTCGCACACTAAGAATGGTTTTGCGAGATTTTAAGATGGTTCGGAAAAATGAATTTTATATGATAAAATTCGTAATGTAAACGTCCTTGTGGTGTATTACACTTATACTTCTTTAAGTAGGGGTATATGTGTAATTTATTTAATCGTCTATATACAAGGGTTGTATAAATAGACGCTTTAAGTTAGAACACATATAGGAAAGATTAAGTGTCGAAAAGAAATGAATTAGAGTTTTCTGGTACGCTCTGAATCATTTTGGAGAGAAACAAAAAGGTTTGGTATTCTCTCGAAGCTAGCACTTCGAATCTCGGCCGCCGTTCGTGTGTGTGATCGCCGATAGAGGCGTTCGTCGTTGGCAGCGCCTTAGAGATCGATCAACCTTCAGAAAGGTATTATGTGACCGAGGTATGATTAAGTTTTCTTGGTTTAAACGTTTTTAATGGAATTAGATTCGGATCCTGTTGGGGTTTTTGTCAAAATTGTTTTGTAATCTCTCATTGAGTATGAACCCCAAAACCCAACATGAGGACATGCTCAGTCTTGTGTATTGGGATTTAGAGGTTCATGGTAAGAATACATTCTTTTGTGTGAGTTCTCTTACAATAATAGTAATTAATTGAGTATCACTGGTACCCCCCTCCTGTTTGAACGAACGAGAGAGCAAAATTCATCACCTTTTTATTTTTTTATTTTTATTTTTTTGTTTTTACAACTAACAACAATCAACAATACTACAATTCTATCATCTAAACCTCACCATTAAAACTCCAAATTCTCTTCAAAAATGTAACCACATTAACCACTACTCGCCTTGGTCTTGGGAGGCCACCGCGAGAGTCGCCAAAAGGAAAAACTTCGCGAGAGAGATTACCGACCTCTTGAGACCGTGGAGTGTGAGGAGAACTTGTGATGGAAAGCTTGGTGATGAAGACAAAATGGAAGGTGAGATGAAGAAGAAGAAGCTCGTTTGATAGGGGAGGTTGTGTTGGGTTTGGTTTGGAGAAGAGAGAGAAAGTAAGAGAGAAAAAAAATGGGGTATAGGGTGATGTGATATGTATGTGTGACGTGACAAGTGATGTGACTTATAAACCCCCGACTACCCCATACACCCGCATTACGCGCACCCCGCGACGTCGTACTCTTTCGTCAATACACATGCACAACGCGACCAAATAAAACTTTAACTAGTACTAGGCGAATTAAATAATAATACAACCAATTAACATACATAACAAGAAAATAATTATTTATACCTTGATTGGCGTGCCCCGGGACTTATTGGCGGTGTCCACGTGGGTCCGACCTACGGGTCCTAATATCGGTGTCAACTCCCAGGGTTGGTCGAGTATGCCACATCACGAAAGGTCAAGGTCACAATCCCGAAATGCCACGTGGGATGGGTTATAATCTTAGTGGTCGTTACACGAAAATTTGAATTTCCTCTAAAAGTTTCAAGTACCGAATCCCCTCATTTGGGGCAAAAAAGGGCAAGCATCCATGATCATCTTCTTCGTGAAGCTCGTGATTAAGGTTTATCAATTTTTTGAGGCTCACCGACATAGCCGGAACAACAGATTGGTTCGTCCTCATATGGAAGAACCGATTGGTTTGAACAAAAGGGAGGCAAGAAGACAAAGGTGAAACATAGGTATGCGATGGTTCGTCCTCGTCGGAAGGGAGGCACGTGATTGAAGGTACGATCGGAACAACTGATCGGTTCGTCATCATTTGGTTTGACATTGAGAGAGCAAAGATTAATCTCGTTTCTTTTAAGGCTTGAAAAGAGACCACCTTCACACTTTCTCTATTTCTTGCGAATGATTAATGAAATCTTTTGTTGTTGTCATTGTTTTGTTTAATTTTGGGTTTTGTTATTGGTGGCGTAGAGATTCGTTAGGGTTTAACATTTTTTTGGTTGAACTATTTTTTTGGATAGTCATTGATTTGTCGTATGTTTTTAGGGATTAGCATGTTTTATTGGTGAACTCATTTTTCTAACTCGAGATAGTCATTGACTTGTCGTGAACATTTTTAGGGATTAGAATGTTTTGCTAATCGAACTCATTTTTTATTGGCACTCATTGATTTGCCCTTTCTTTTAAGGATTGGATTTTATTAAGCATAACTAAGAAACCATTGACTAGGGGCTTGACATACCCCATATTACCATGGACCACTAATGCAATCGCTTATTTTGTAGGTAATGCGATGGCACCCTTATTTGATTTGAGCGAGCATGTGGAGCTAGTAGTTGATTTGAGATCCGACGATGGCATCGAATTAGCTGATGCAAATGGTAAAGTTGAGGAGGGGAATGAAGTTGGTAGCACCGTGTGTTGACAATGATGTAATTGATAGTGGTGGCGAACCGAATGCCCCTGAGTTAGGCTTGGTATTTGATAGTCCCGAAAATGTTAAAAAGGCATTTCAGAGCATGCAAAAAATGACAGATTTGGAATCAAAGTTCGATCAACGGATAAGAATGATATAGTTATTTAGAAGTACGGTTTCACATCTTTGTAAGCAAGGCTTCAAAAAACCAAGGGGGTATACAAAAAGGAGGCATAATCATCCGATCGTCAGACCCATCGAAGTTCACATTTTATCGTTGCGATAAGTTCATTTCAATTGCGGTTAAGAAGATACTGGGAATTTAACGCGCTTGCTTTTGGGATTTCACCATGTAAGTGTTACATGGCGAGTCCGTCTGTGTAGGAGAGATCGATAAAATGACATTCAATGAGAAAGACTTATGAAACCACATTGAGTCCGCATGATGACTCGGGCTTGAATGTGGGGATGCAGAGGCAATTGTGTAACATTTTCGTAAGAAGCAAACACATAATCCAAACTTCTTCCATCTAATGGGCTTAGGTGAGCATAATGAACCGAGACATGTGTTTTTGGTCGACAGTAAGGGCTAGATCATCTTATCATTACTTTGAGGATGTGGTGTCTTTGATACAGCGTACATAACCAACAAGTACGACATGTCATTTGCTCTTTTTATCAAGCATGAACCATCACAATCAATCTGTTTTGTTGGGTTGTGTTTCTTGGATGATGAGCGAAGGAAAGCTGCGATTGTGTTTTTAGTACATGGCTTGATTGTATGAGAAATGAGCCATAAGCCATCATTATCGATCAATGCCCCTCTATTGGGCATGCTATAGTAAAAGTATTCCCTAACGCACAACACATGAAGTGTATGTGGCACATAATGAAGGAGCTTGAGAAGATAGGAGATCATCATGAACGGGAACGTATCATCTCAAGGTTAAAACGGTCGACCTACAACTCCATTACTGAGATGAGTTTGAAGCTAAATGGCTAAATTGTTCAAGACTTATCCTCGGTGAGAAATTTAGTACTTGGTTGAAGGACTTGTACACTATTAGACGAAATGGGTTCCATCGTACGTGAACTGTAACTTTTGGGTTGGGATGTTGACGACACGAGAGAAGTGAGAGGATAAATCATTATTTCAACAGAGATATCTTAACAGAAAACCTCTCTTAAACAATTCATTGGTCAACATGAAATGACATTACGAAAAGAGGTGGGAGAGTGAGACGGATGAAAACTTGAAATCATTTCACAAAAAGCGCCCTTTAAAATACAAACAACCATGCGAGCATCAAATGGTAAAAATATATGTGGACACCATATTCGAGTATTTTCCAAAAAGAAGTGTTATTGGGGTTGGACTGCAAGGCAATAATAGTCACCAGCGACGAAGGATACATATACAACGACGTGCGGCAAATAATAGACATATACGATTGTAAAGGCTCGCATTATTTAATCTTAATTATTATCGTAGCTCGGACCCACATAGACACCGCCGACAAGTTTAGGGCACGCCAACCAAGGTATAAACATTTACTTTTGTGTGATGCATGTTAATTTGTTGTATTATTATTTAATTCCCGTCCCAATAGTTAAGAATTTCAATTGGTCGCGTTGTGCGCGCGTATAGTGACGAAAATGTACGACGTCGCGGGGTGCGCGCAATGTGTGTGTATGGGGTAGTCAGAGGTTTAAGTGTCATAACACCTATCCCATCATATCACATCAAATCACCCATACCTACCCTTCATTTTTCTATGTCCTCACTTTTCTCTATCATCTCCAAACAAAAACCCACACATCACTCTCCCCCAACAATTCTCATATTCTTCCTCCTCTCACCCCTCCTTTTTTTCCATCACCAAGCTCCCCTCACCAAGCTCTCTTCACATTCCTCACTCTCAAGATTTTGGTCGTCTCTCTCGCGAAGTCCTTCCCTCTTGGCGGCTCCCATCAATGACCTTCGTAGACCGAGATGAGAGTGGTTACTTTGGTTGTTAATTTGTGGAGAAATTTGAGAGCTTTTAAAGGTGATTGTATTGTTTATTATTGATCTTATAATTGATTTGATTATTGTTGTTGTTAGTTGTAGAAAATGAATGAAAAAGAATATATATAAGCAAAAAAAAATGTCTCGGAATAGACAATTCGTCTCTTCCAGAGACGAATTGATGGGTGAAGGGGTAACAGTGCAGTCGGGCTCGGCTACTCCCATGTGATCTGGGTCGGCCGACCGGGTCCAGCCGTTGGGCGAGCAACCGGCCCAACCCATTAAATAAAAAAATTAATTTAAAATTAAATGAAATGATTTTAAATGAAAATAAATTACAAAAAATTATAAAAAATAGATAAAAATTATGGGAAATCATAAAAAATTCCCGAAAATATGAAAATTTTAAAAGCTAGGAAAATAAGTTCCAAAGCTTTTTCGGGCGTTTGACACCCCTGGTATAACTCAAAAAGTGCGCCATAACCAAACATTTTGGAATAAAAATTCAACTTTGTCGTCCCACATTATAAATTCACTTAATGTGACTCTTAAATAATTAAAATTGTATAATTGGACACCAAGGACTTAGAGAGGCGTAGTCGGTGATGGGTGCGCATCTCGGCGTGAGCGGGATGTTTTAAAGGCGATTTGCGATTTGCTTGAGCTAAGTAAACCCACGAGAAGATTTGTTAAAATTCATTTAGAACACTTGTTTTATTTTAAATTTCAATTATTCCATTATGTTATTTATCGTTGTCCAGTTAGTGTTCATCCACTCCCACGTGTGTACGTGTGTTTATCGATGGGGTCGAGCATGACACGGACTCACACCCAGGCTAGCTACCCCACATTGTTCGAGTAGTTGAACATGTCGAGGCTACGCGAAGACTATTTTTCGTAAGACTGTTAGGTTGAGAAATGTTTGATTGGGGACCTAAGTCTCCGTCATGGGTTCCTCTCGAGAGATGTTTTTACGAGGTTCTACCGTTCATGGATTCCTATCATTCGACCGTGAGGTGTTTAGCGAGGTGATCATCATTGGGTTATTCTCGGTTTCGCTAAGTCAATTCGTGGATGTCGCCCAGGGTTTTCTGTCATACCGCACTCGTGTCCAACTTCTACTTCTCTGCGACTTATTTTCATGCGATTACCCTATTTTCTCGTTTCTCATTTAAATTGCATGAATTGTAGCTATTTTTTAGATTTCGTGAATATTAGCTAACGTTCTCGGGATTTACTCACGGGATTTGTCATTGTTTTTTGTGACAAATCATGAGATCCTAGACGAGCCAGGGGCAAAAGGGTCTTAGGTAGTCACCTATGAGCTAGGAGAGCCCCGTCGACTTTTTGCATAAATGCTTGTATATATTATTTCTTGCTTTTATGAGATTTTGGGAGGACTTGTGTACCGATACATGTATATGACCATCTTTTATATTTTTGTTGCTTTTTTATATACATAGTATCTTATCTTTGGGTTTCCACGCTATAGGATTTTTATAAAATGCAAACTTTTCATTTTTACAAACGGTTTGCGCTTTAAAGATTTCCGCTAAAATACAAAACTTATAATAATTTAATAAGTTATGAACAACTTAATTTAGTTAACTTATTATAAACATTCATAAATATTAAGTTAATGCGACTAAGATACATACGAAGGTTTGGTCGCGGGTCGTCAAGGATAAGTGTGGGATCACATGGCATGCTTGGTGACGTGTATGGCGACGTAGCGATACTCGATTTACCTCAAGATTTAGGGTTGTCGGAGTTGGTATTAAAGCCTAAATTCAAGCGAACATAGGGGAAAATTTTAATGAAACCGAATAAAACTTAACAAAATGAACTTACACGTGGAAACCCGAAGATCCCGACTTAGAACCTTAGTTAGGAAGCGAACGTGAGGTAGGTAGTACCGGGGCTTATACGTTATATATTTTGATTGTAATAGTATATACGCGTATACGAGGCGATACGAGCACATCTTCGCTATTGCACATACGACATGGACGAACAGTGACTCCACCTACGAGAAGATGGTGGACGAGACGAGTGGTACCACGCTTGTCGCGATCGATCGTAGTGTACTTGATCGGATCACGCACACAATCAGCGCAGATTCGAGCGAGATGATGGCCTTGCTCCGTACCTAGACGGCGATTATCGCGACGCTTATCGCTTGCTATTACACCAAGCGTCACTATGATGACGATCACTTTGATTGTACTTGAGTACGCTAGTGACTCGAGTTATGGCAGAGACTACCACGCCGGCTATGGTTTTAGAAACCCATACCGAGGCTATCATACCAAAGCATCTATGCCCACAAAGCAGCATTGACACGAGACTATACAAGAGATCACATTCAAGACATACTTATTAGTTGAGGCTAAACCGACAAAGAAGTTTGTGAGATTTCGGTCGGGATGTTTTTGGAGGCGGAGACCAGAGGCACCCACGAGATGGGTTTTCGCACATGACATGTTACTTAACCTTATGAAGATTCACGACAAAGCATTTGGGGCCGGGATATCTAGATATATGTTTCGAGGAGAGACCAAAGTTTGATGGACGGCTCATACCGAGATTCGCGGAGAGCCGATTACCTAAGCATGTTTCAAATAGGTCTTCTATGATCGGTACATACCGAGGGAGATATAGTTGCATCTAAGACATGAGTTTTTGTGTTTTAGATAGGGTAGCCTTATAGTTGTTCAATATATGGAAAGGTTCCGTTACCCGTTTGTTACAATTCGTTGGGGACTTAGCTTCTACGAGATCACGATCGGGTTCATTATTTTGGAATGGGGCTTAGAGATGAGATAGAGAGTGTAATAGTATCGGGCGAAGCTTGTACACGGCATGAGATCTACGAGAAGGCATTAGCCTATGAGACATATCTTCTCTATCGCGCCGTGATTTCCATTCCACATACCTGGCTTCGAGTCGTTCCAATGCAACACCAGTCCGACGGGAAAGGGATAGGATTATAGATCACGGAGATAAACGGGACAGAGGGCTAGACATGATGACCACCGAGACAGTCATGGCCCATGCGATAGTAGCCACACGGCCAAGACAAACGTCGGTTGGTGGTTATGTACAACAGCGAGATACATAGACCGACTCAAGACTAGGGAGCTAGGACGGTATCATCGGGTCAAGGCCAAAGGTTAGGCGGTGGTCGTGGTCAAGGGTCGGGACATAGACAAAGGTTGTTTCAAATACAAACAATCCCGAACATATTAAGAATGACTGTCCGAGAGCTTCAAAGAAAACACCAATTGCAAAGCATCGTCGGTTCAAGATAGAGAGCGGGCACACGCGGTAGCACGACAGACGGCGAGACCACCGGACGGCTCGTCAAGGGTATGATTTCGATTTGTGATTATTTTATGCATACACTTATTGATTATAGTTCCACCGTATCATTTATTTTTGGACGTATGGTTTATGAGTTTGGGTTAGCCCCGATTAGAGTTAGCACACTCCCGATTCTCGGCATGACACCTAGGGAGAAGGTTTACCCTAACATTAGGCTGTGAGGTTTGCGCGATAAAGATCTACAGACACCTATTGCTCCCTATTGACCTACACGTTCCGAGTTCTTAGAGTTCAATGCGCTTTTGGGCATGGATTGGCTAGCTAACTAACCGTCTTGGATGGCACGGAAGGAGTAGGATGAGTTGAAAACTCAACTTGAAGACTTGAAAAACAAATGGTTTATACACCCAGAGCACATCACCATGGGAGCAGCAAATGGCCCTATTCGTTAAGAAGAAGGATGGTAGCTTGAGGATGTGCATTGACTATAGGAAGTTGAACCAGGTGACAAGTAAGGAATCGTTACATTTTGCCCATGATCGACGATTTTTTGACCGTTGGTTGGAGCCCTTTTTCTCTTAGATTGACTTGAGATCGAGTTATCATCACTCAAGATCCGAGATGGGGACATACCCAAGAATGCATTCACCACCGGATATGAGTTGTTTGAGTTTAGTTATGTTGTTCGAATTGTCAAACTCGTCGGCTATGTTCATGGACTTGATGCAAGGAGTATTGAAGCCGTACTTTGACAAATTCGTCATAGTCTTCATTGATGAGATATTGATCTATTGCAAGACTCGTGAGGATCACGGGCAACATCTAAACAGATATTAATGACATTGAAAGAGCACGGAATATATGCTAAGTTCGGTAAGTGCAAGTTTTTTGTTAGAGATCAAGTTTTTGGGACACGTGATCAGTGATAGAGGTATATCGGTGGACCTAAGTAAGATTCATGCAATAATCAATTGGTCGACACCAGAGACGATTACGGATATTATGAGTTTTCTTAGGTTAGTAGAATACTACCGGCGATTAGTAAAGGACTTCTCGAAGATCGTCGTGCCGATGACTAGATTGACCAAGAAGGACGTACCTTTTAATTGGTTAAGGGAGTGTAAGGACGCATTTGCACGATTGAAGATGAGGCGACTACTACTCCATTACTAGTATTGCGAGTCGAGGCAATGGATTGACTATTTATATAGATGTTTGCGGAACGGGTTTATGTTGCGTATTGATGCGAGGGAGACGAGTGTGATTGCCTACCTATCCCGACGAGTTGAGGACCCATGAGAGGAATTATTCAAGTGCACGACTTTGAGCTTGTAGCGATCGTATTTGCATGAATGTAAAGAGACATTACCTCTATGGTGAGAGGTTCACCAAGTCTAATTGGACTGGGTCGGGTCGACTGGATCCAAGTGTTGGGCCAAACCAGGCCCAGTTCGGGGCCAACCCATTAAATAAAAAATTAATTTAAAATTAAATAAAATGATTTTAAATGAAAATAAATCAAATAAAATTATAAAAAATAGATAAAAATTATATAAAATTCCAAAAAGTTCCAAAAAAGTTCCAGAAAAATTTAAAAATTTAAAAAGTTAAGAAAATAAGTTCCAAAGCTTTTTCGAGCGTTTGACACCGGTATAACTCAAAAAGTGTCAACCAAACTTTTTGGGATAAAAATTCAACTTTGTGGTCCCACATTATAAATTCTCTTAATGTGACTCTTATATAATTAAAATGGTATAATTGGACACCAAGGACTTTGGAGATTGCGTAGTCGTGTGTCGGGTGTGCATCTCGAAATGTGAGCGGGACATTTTGAGGGCAATTTGCGATTTGCTTGAGGTAAGCAAACCAACGAAAAAATTAGTTAAAATTCATTTATAGCACTTGTTTTATTTAAATTTCAATTATTCCATCATGTTATTTATTGATGTCCACTTACTTGTTCGTCCACTCGCACGCGTGTGTACGTGTAGTTGTCGACGGGGTTGGGCATGGCACGGACTCACACCCCGGGGCTAGTTACCCCACGTTGTTCAAGTAGTTGCCCATGTCGGGGCCACGTGATGACTATTTTCTTGCGAGACTCGTTAGGTCGAGAGATGTTTAACGGGGATCTAAGTCTCCGTCATGGGTTCCTCTCGAGATATGTTTGGACGGGGTTCTACTTGTTCATGGGTTCCTCTAATTCGATCGTGAGATGTCCGGCGAGGTGATCGTCGAGGGTTCATCATCTCGGTTAGCTAAGTTGATTCCCGGATGTCGACCAGGGTTTTTTGTCACACTTGCACTCATGTCCAACTTCGACTTCTCTGCGACTTATTTTCTTGCAATTACCTTATTTTATGTTCCTCATTTAAATTGCATGAATTGTAGTCATTTTATTGGATTTTATGAATATTAGCTAACGTTCTCAAAGATTTAACGCTTTGTGTATTCCGTGATCGAGATATCATCCCACTGCAAAGTACATCATGGATCATTAGAGGAAAGAATTCACGCGCACATATGAAAAGGAGCTCTGCATAGAGGAGTTGGATGCTAGTGCGACAACCGTTCTTGCACGATATGATGTTATTGTTACTAGGTGCACTTGAGTTCGACTTTGGAGCTAAAATAGTTGCAAGGTTTAAGCTTGTCTTTGAGACCATGGATAAGTTGAAATGGCTACTTCTTGACATGCCAAATCGGGAGCTAGGTCGCAAAAAAATCTACAAAACACCTTCCACATATGATGAGTACTACTAATGATATAATTAAGGAGCCGAGCAAGTCGAACAGAAAGGGAAGACCTCGTGGTAGGTTCAAGGCACCGACGGAGAAAAGACAAAAGATAAATCTTCCCAATAGGTGATGGAAATCGATGAGGATAAACCTCTAATGGAATCCCAAAATCTTTCATTGTCCTCTATAAAAGGAGCATAAGAAAAAAATCAACCCCGAAGGCAAATAAGATATTCAGAGTGTCCTAGAAGGTAATTACATAATTTGTATCATTTTATTTATGATTTTATTACCAAATTGGTGGTGTGTATTATGAAGTTCGTACGTACATATTTGAAAATGGCGGGGAAGGTGTCTAAAGAGAATGCGAAGCCCAATTTCAAGTCCATTGTCGATGTGGATATGGAACACGATGTAATTGCTTCTCAACAAATGATGGAAACAGATGAATGTGCACTCTTGATGGAGTCCCGAGGGAACTCAACCAAGCAACATTTTGAGAAATATTGATGATAATTCTTACTTGTCACTTGGTAGTTTATGTTAGTAAGTTAACTTATCTTTTTCTTGACCCTTGTGAACAAAATGAATATGTCATTTTGTTGGGCCTTTTGTTACATTTAGGGAGAAGTTGCCAACCGATGTTGTTTTTACAATTGAAACTATATTTTATTGCAAATCTGTTTCTTGGGAAATATAAGAATCATTTTGGATAATGCTTATGTCATTTTCATTTGATATTTTATATGTTGTTTTGCTAATGCAAGTTGTAACATGGGATCAAGGGAGAGGTATTCATATCTCCAATGTCTTCTACATGGGGAAAAAGTACCACATACAACCTTAAAAGTATTTATTTACTATTTATTGTAATAATGTTACTTGCATATATTCCTCTAATGTTGTTGGTTCATTCGGTTGCTTATCTCTAAGTTAATATTGTCACGTGATGTGTAAAATGATGGTTCATCTACTTATTATTAGTTCATTCGGTTGTAGGTTGCGGTTTCGAGAATGTATGGGGGCGGTGTAGTGGGGTTTAGTGGAGACATAAGAAGGTGCATGTTTCTTGAGTGTCAAGAATGAGGGAGGGGAGCTAGGGAGTTGTCGTTACTCGAGAGTTAAATGGGTATTGGGGGAGTGGATTGGGAGTTCATCAAAATTAATTGTGAGTTGATGGTGGTGGTGGTTAAGGTGGAGACTCATTTCTTTTGCTTCATATCCCAAGTCTATTTCCTCTTATTTTTAACTCCACTATAAACCCTAAGAGTTACAGAGTATGACGAAGGTAAGGGAACGCTAGTGAAGATGAAGGTCTTTCTAGTCCCTCTACAAACTTGGGTAGTGCATCAAAGAAAATGGGCTCGAGGAAGGTAATTTATATTGTGCTCTGAGTCAAAACAGAGAATGGATCAACCAAGTATTCAGCCCAAACGAACGTCTTCAAAGTTGAGGAAATTCGCTAGACCTCCTCAACCTCCAAACAATACGAGACACCCGAGTGGTGATACCGAGATGTTAAAAAAATGGCGTCGTTGCAAAGGAAAGTGTGAGGGTCGACACATGTTAGAGGCAACTACCCGAAAGAAATCGGATGCTAAATAGATAGGTATGTCATATGTCAACTATTTATGCAAGTTGTTTGTAGAGAAAGGTCTCTCACCACCTTTGAAATATAAGTATAAAGATGTACCTTGAAAAATCGCCAAGTGGCATAATTGGAGAGAAGAGTTTCGACAAGATGTCATACACCAAGGTGGATGGGAAGTGGATATCAAATACCTCAATATTAAATGCCTACCAGAACCAAAAGAATAAAGGAATGTCTCAATAGAACTAGAAAAAACAAGAATGCCTCACCAAAATAAGAAGAAGCAATAGGCAAAAAGAGGAAGAAGTCTCGGTTGAATCGAAACAAATATGACTTTAAAGAGGAGGAGGAGGAGGAGGAGAAGGGGGCCATTTCTATGGAGAATGATGATGAGTCGGAGTACTTGATGGAGGATTACTTGATGGAGGATGACTACGAACAAGACTCGAGTTTGATGGAGAAGAGGAAGTCGTCATGGAAGAAGATAGGGAATCATCCTTGAAACAGAACCAAAATGATTAGTATGATAATGCCCAAGAGAAAGAGGTTCAAAAAGAAGGTAATGTTTGATATTTATTCAAATTACTTTATTTTGTATTCATTGTTATAATTAATGTCTTCATGTTGAATGTCTTAGGCATGGAGGTTTCCCAAGTAGAGAATTTAGGAAACCATGGTATCGAGCTGATTTTCAAAGAAGGTTCTCTTCCTCACTCCTTTACCTACTAGTGAAGAGCACAATAGAAATGGCACTTCTCCCCAGGTCAAGAGCACAATGAAAGTAAAAATTTAGATATTTCTTCAATTCTTTCAAAATTGATCCATTTATTGCTTCTCGGCATGTCAAAGTTGGTGCTTGTTGTGCTTTCTTATTTGTTATGTCAAATTCTTTATGTTTTGTCTCTTCATGTTAGGGTTGAAGGTCTCACTAACTAAATAAGGAGGGGTGTGACCCTTAATGATGATCTACATAAGACCCAAATGCAAGTGGCCTAGCTAATTCGGGACCAAAATGAGAACCATGTTGATGAAGTGACCATGTGAGTGTCCCTGGACCATAATAATTTTATTCCACCAATGGAGACGGGAGAGGTGAACCAAAGCATGTGAATGAGGCCATCTCCCTCCTTACAATCTTAGCAACAACAAATACTTCATAGGCTCCAGGCTATTAAGGAGGACCTTGAAAAGGTTAAGGTGGTCATCCGTTTAATTAGCGCTAGCTTGAAGACGGATGTGGCGGCCAAGATGAGGAACGAGTGCAACATGCTAAAGGAGGAAATTGTAAACTTGTTTAGTCAAACTATAGACAAAGTTGAGGATAGGTTCGACACAAGGATGGGGTACAACTACCACTTAGTGGAAGATCGTGTGGGCTGCAGATCGAGTGACACATTTCAAAGCGCGGGTCCGAGATCAAGAGAGGCGGTTGCGCAGATAAAGGCGCAACTAAGTGGTAGGAATGTGTTACCCACCATTGGGCAACCATCACGCAAGAAGCAGTGATAAGTAACCGGGGAGTCTTGATGGGGTCTTACTAATGGTTTTCACATACTTTTTTAACTTTATTTAGGCATGTATTAAACAAGTAAAGTAGGTTTTGTTCTTGGTTTTCTTTTGGAAACTTGAACTACGTTTTCCTTTTGTTTCCATTTTGGTTTGGCTATTAGGGAGTTGGTCTCCCAAGTAGGTTTAAACAAGTTCTACGATCAGAGTTTTAGTCCATGCACCAAATAGTTAATCCTGGGGTATCTACCATTTCTTGATGCATTATGGTGCAATTTTTTTACTCAACTTTCTTGTCATGTATTCAATATGAATACCATTTAGATGCTCTATTGAAAACATTATACGTACTTTACGGTGATTTGTTTGATGTAAGAATAAGAACATTCAAAATAACAACTCCCCGAAATGGGGAAAACAATATCCAAAGAACTATGAAAAAAAACTATGAAACAACATAGGAGTACAAAGTTTTATTGACTACATATCGAAGTGTCAATTACAAAAAAACAAACCAACAAGGATCCACCCAACAACCAACAAACCAGAAAACAAAATATTTACTACACTAAGATCCAAATCGGTATTCATTACTAAAACGATAGGACGATAATCCAACTATAATAGTCCCTAGATGACAATCTACACAACCATTAAACCTCTACACTCTTCAGTCCCTCATTCTAATGATTGTTGTTGTTGTTTTAGAAATTTTTCGCATACCACTAACTCTCAATCGCTCCGTGAATAATGTCGATAACTCCATCTCAACCTCACTTTCTCATTCCTTAGCGGATGAACATCTACCGTTCCTCCGAACTATTCCCTTTCTCACATTGACAATTGCAATCACTTCCACCATAACTTGTTTCTTTGCCTTGTGTTTGAATAGGTAAGCATTGTTGGCGAGAGCGTTGATAGTCATCCCAATCAAAGAATCCACACACCTCCTTCCCAGTATTACATACCATAAAAGGTCGATTCTTTTTAGGGCCCTCCTTTTTGACTCGCCTTTTCCTAGGAAACCATTTGAACACTTTGGGCAAGGCTCTCTGCAGTAGCGCGCATGAGTCTTCAAAGTGGCTAAGGCTACACACAACTCCAACGGCGTTTGTCATTCTTTATTAGCATACCTAACAAGAAGAATACTTAAAAAGGAAAACAAATACACATAAAACCCTAAAACGGAATTCAAAAATAAAATCCTAAAACACAAACCTTAAGAGTGTGTTTGATAGCAAAAAAAAAAAATCATAGAAAATTGTGTGATTTTTCAATGTAATCGTTTTATTTAGTGTTTGATAGAATTGTAACCCCATAAAAAACCATGTTTATATTTTCTTCATTTTTTCTCTTGTTTCGGGGTGAAAATTCGGGAATTTCTATTGAACGAACCTCACCCAAACTCGATCTCCTTCTTCTATAAGAACTAGGCTACTCATGGCTGCAACTATCTCCTCTTAAATCTCTTCTTGCAACTATCCCTTCTCAAATCTCTTCCTTTATAAACTCCAACAAATTTTCTCTCAAATCTTTCTTTATTCTTAACAATTTACTTTTGCCTATGTGATCTCCTCCCATCTTGAGAACTTGAGTTTCTCACATTCTTCTCAACAATTTCCTCCCAACTCGAAAACTCGATTCTCAATTTCGCGTTGTCATTGCTTGCTTTGCAATTATCGGCTTATTAGAGTTGAGAATTTTTTTGGAAAACTTTGAACGAACATAGAGGTATGTTCTACGGCAAAATCTCAATTTTAATGTGGTCACTTCTTTTCTTTTGTTTATAAGATGTTAGCAAAGCTAATTCTACTTCATCAACTTGGTTAATGCCTTGCTTAGAAAGTGCTTGATTATTTGCGTATGTGAGATTCTTGTCTAAAAAGTGATTGATTAAATGCTTTATATATGTATGTAAATTTGTAAATTACAAGTTACTGAGACAACAAAAATTTATGTACAAAATATCAAAAGTTTTGAGCGAGAAGATCAAACATATCCTAACCAAAATGCTATTATTTCTTGGCGTGCACTTATCCCCCTGTGCCCACCCAAAAAGCGTCCCATCTATGAAATACACCGCTTGTAGGATGCACAAATCATTTTATTAACGCCACTAAAAAGATTGGTTGTCACTTAGGTACATAACATGTATCCTCATTGAAGCCATTCAAAACGTTCTAACCACCTCACTTCCCCTATTAAAGATCTTCTCACTTCCTCATTACGTTGTAGATCTTAGTTTCTTCCATGTAATTCCCCCCAGCCGCTCTTTTGAATCATGAGATCTTTAGCACTGCATTGTAACTTAGGTACACTAAGCTCGACACTAAACTATGGTCAAGAACTTCACGAGCTATGTTCCTAAGCCTGTTTCTTCCTCCTACAACATAAATAAAGATACACAAGTTGTAAACATTCACACAAATGGATGCCCCCACCAGTAAAATAAGCATTCATGAGATTAAGGTGCCTGCATTGTAACCATCTTTGCCACTGGACCAAGCATCACAGAGAACATGAAAAACACCCCATCAAAACGTGTACCTTCATGTGCAAACCATCATCAACCTGCATAAATAAGATCCCTTTTTTAATTAAATGCTTTATTGATTTCATCTCAACTGGCACTCATTCTAGAAAGTTGTAGTAGCAATTCAAATCAAATAAAAATGGAGTAACATGAAGGTAGTCTTAAGGTTCTCTTTTCTTGAATGGGGACATTAGCAATGAAGTGAAATGTTCTTAAAGTAGGTTGTCTTAAGGTTTTTATCTCTAAATTTACATTACTAGAGACCTAAATGGTTAAAAAATGCGATCAGTCTTAATAGTGTTTTCTAATCTAGATTCATATCACTAGTTTATGATTCTTTCTAAAGCATTTGTATGTTTAAGATTGGTACCAATTTAACAAAGTTGATGATGCTACAAGCTAGTGATTGGGCGACACATTTTTGATAGAAACATTGCCTATATATAAGATGCACACTAGGATTTGCGCATCCTAATCTTGATGCACGATGCAATAGAATCGAATAAATGTATCGACAACAAATACACCAAATATGCATGTTAAAAAGCTCAAAAGTATGTTAGTTAACTAGGAGTATTTCTTAGCTTAAATTGTCCATTTCTACCTATCTATAAGTGTCGGGAATTCTTGGGTACTTGGTGAATTAATTTGAAGGTATGCTTCAAATACTCTTTTGGTCTTTTAAGGCATAAATTGTTGTATTCATCTTTGAAGAAATAATTCACCTAAGGAAGGCTTTACTTTATTTTATTTTCGAAAACTAAGGAAGGCTTTATGAACATATATTGACAAAAAGAGTATATAGATTGATGTAGAGATGGAAAAGATGCATGGTTGGCACCGTCGGATTTCAATTGATATTCGAATGAGTTCTTTATATAAGTATATTTGTGTAACACCCAAATGGGCACTTGATCAACATCAAGCGCATGATTCTTTTGAAGGAAAAAAAAAAAAGATTTTAACCATGATGAGAAGTATGCATTTCATATGGCTTCATAATTAGGGGCACTTGATCAATATCAATTGCACATTATTCTTTTATATATTTTATTTTTCTAAATATTTTACATTTATGAGTTACCTAACCGATGAGTTGTGTACCGCATAGCTTTATGATGTGATGTTCACACTATAATGGCTAAACTAAGTCTTGTTAAAAATATAATAACTATCCTAGCTCCTTCCAAGTTACTACATAACTCATTGAAATGATGCTTAATCCTTGTTAGGGAGCTTATAGTTTAGAGTTTGTTCCGTGGATTGGTTTATTGTCATGCCCTCATTGATTAAGTTTAAGTTTACATTTACTTAGATGTCTAATGAAGAAGATAGAAAAAAAGCAAAGACTATAATTATGATGATGTTGCTACTCAATTATGTACGGCATCGTAACTCGTTGAACATAAACCTCGAATGAATAGAGATGAAGAAAGGAAACTAATATTAAATTATTTTTACAAAGAGTCCGAAAAAATTGTAAGGATCGGTTGCGATTGAAACGAGGTCCATTCAAAGAGCTTTGTAGTTTTCTTCGTACACATGGGCTAGTTAACGGACGCAGTGTAAAAGTAAAAAAACAAGTAGCTATGTTTTTCTTTGATAGTAAGACACGATAATCGAAATAGATTAACAAATTTTGAATTTATTCGTTCGGCGAGACAATTAGCCACTACTTCCATGTTGTTACAAGAGCTCTCATTAGTATGTACAAAGGCGTAGTCAAGCCTGCAAATATAAATACTTCTCCACAAGACAAAGAATCGAACCCAAGTGCTCGATATCGCTATTTTGAAGTAATGGATTTAATTAACATTTTTTTAAGTTTGTCTTGTAAATAACATAATAATAAATTATAATAATTTGTGGATATAAACTAAATAAATAATAAATATTAGGATGGGATCGGATCGGAGCATTAGATGGAACTCATTTTCCATGCATGTGCGATTAAAGAGCAAATGAAACTACCGCAATAGAAAATGTTTTACTTCCCAAAATGTCTTAGTGGCATGTACATTTGATATGAGATTTACATACGTACTTGCCGGTTGGGAGGGTTTGGCTCATGATGGTCGTATATTAAGTGATGTTGTTAGGCCAACTCGAGTGGATAAACTAACTATACCACCAGGTTAGACACATTTTGTATAACATTTGAATAAGCATTATTTTTAATTTTTTGTTGTCGTGATACTTTCAACTAATTCCAACTACTATGATATCATTTTAATGTAGGAAAATATTATTTGGTTGATGCTAGGTTCCCTAATGTTCCTGGATTTTTAGCACCTTATCGCGGTACAAAGTATCACTTAAAAGATCAAGTATGTCGTACACCTAGAAATGGAAGGGAGTTGTTCAACTTTCGACATTCGTCCTTGCATAACGTAGTCGAAAGGACAATAGGGCTTCTAAAAAAATGATTTGCATTTTTGCGGCACGAACCATTTTATGATGTTAAAACTCAATCAAATGTCATTTTAGCATGTTGCGCAATACACAATTTTTTGAGAGAACAAGATCCTGAAGACCTATGTGAAGATGATGAGGATATATATGAAGATGAAGAAGATGATGATTGCGCATAAGAAGATAATATTTTCATACATCAATCTCCAATTTGGATATATAAACTAGATGCATTGGCCGAGTTAATGTGGAATGAATACCACTAGCCTAGACAAGCTTACTGACTAGTTTAGATGAAATTATATATAATGTTGAGCATATGAGTTGGTACATAGTTTGTATGAATTTCTTATTACTTTAAATTTGATTTCTTTGAAATTTTTCTTAATTAGTAGATTGTCATATATAGTCATATGTTACATCATCATATATAGTTTGTCATTTTTTTGTTAAAAGTATATATAATTTAGTATCTTATAAAAACATATATGGAATAATCAATTGGGAGCGTAAAAGTAGTGCCAAAAGGGCAAATGAGTTGGAACGACCTCTCGGATAAGATCATGCTTGAAATTATTTTGGAAAGAGTATGGATTTGGCAGGTAATTCATGGAAACCTGAGGTGTATACTCGAGTTTGCCTAGAGTTGCTAAAACAATTAAAACAAGTACACCTAGCTAATGTGAAGCTAGAATCAAAACATTGAAAGTCAATTACTTCTCTGCAAGGGAGGTAATATCTCAAAGTGGGTTCGGATGAGATCTAGATATACAGCTTGTTACGGCAGATGTTTTGACATGGAAAGAATATCTTCAGGTACATTTTAGGTTTTGTTGGAATATACAATTGTATTAGTGATTTATATTAACTAATTATATCTCTTTGTGTGTTGGTGTGTATGTTTGTATGTAACGAAACATCTAGAAAAATAATCATATCTAATAAGTGCGTGTCTTACTACAATGAGCTATCGTCATATTTGGAGATGATAAAGCTACTTTGGAGGGAATGCAATGACTAGTAATGAGGCAAACATAGAATTGCCTTCTTTGGAAGAAATGGGTGAGTAACTTTTGTAGAGTAAATGATTGCTTATTTAATATTACACTTTTTCATTGTACATTTCCCCTATTGACTTTGAATGGTTAATTATTCGTAGAATAATCCATTTCTTATAGTTCTTGCTATTTTTTGTAGGCAATGTAGAGAAGTCACTCTTAACTAAAGAAGAAAAAGATAAGGTGAATCACTCATCATCCAGTTCAACTCGTATGGCATCATATGGTCGAGGAGAATTAAAAGGAAGAAGAGTAGTAGCGTTGATACTACGAGGAAGGACTAGCTGTACTTGCCAATAAACTAACGAGATCCATTTGCACACACAGATTGTGCACGTCTTCAAAAGAGCTTCGTAGTATTCTGAACTAAGTCAAGAAGACGTAATGCGTGTCATGCTTTTATTAGGAGGTGAAGTTAAGGATACGAATATATTTTTGAGTTGGATGAAAACTTGAAGAAAGATTGGGTGATTTTATATTTGCGAGAGAAAATTTTAGATTACTTTTAGAAGCTAAAACAAAAGTTTTTTTTGAAAATCTTTGAAACATTATTTATTTTCTTTCATTTATGTTAGTTATCAATTAATTAAATTATTATGATTATTTTGAGTTCATTAATTTTTTCAAGATAGTCGTTCTTCGATTCAATTTCGGTGTGTAACCTTGATTAATTATCTTCTTAATTTAATTTTGGTTCGAATTCGTGAGACTGTAGAAAAATCTAGTAGAAAAAATGAAAAAAATTCATTATCTATCAAACAACAGAAAATTGAAAAAGAAAATTTTCTCAGGTGCAATCAAACAACAAAGAGAAATTCTTTTAAGAAAATTCTCTACAGAAAATTTGCTAAAGTAAATACTTTTTTTCTCATTGAAAACTTCTTTGCTATCAAACACACCCTAATTGTAAACCAAGAACCATACAACATAACAACAATGCAAACTTCTGAAAAAAAAAAATCCAAAAATGCAAAGCCAAACACTAAAACCCCCCGAAGACCAACACAAACCCTACAATAGCAACTATCCAATTTAATTATTATACCCTGAACACATAAAACACACCATAAACCCTAAAATCAACAAATCCACATTCGAAATGGTGAAACCCTAAAAAACTCTAGTGAAGGTAAACCCTAAACCTTAAAACCAACAACTCAACTTTTAAAATTGTGAAACCCTAAAACACATCCAAAATAACGGTGAGGACTTTGATTTTCAAATTTCAATTTTGAAATTTGAAAGCGGGTGACAAAGTGTTTTTTCCAAATCTTGATGTTACGAAATTTATTTAAAAAAACAAATTTAAGCTGCGCTTTTAGTCTGTTAAACAGATCGCTACTTGATGATCGGTCGGACCCATTGTCAAATTTCAAAGTTGGTGCTGAAGCTGGGTCACTAAATCATTTTAATTTCCTATATTATTTATATAATAATAAAAATATGCAACTTACGTTTTTAATCAATATTATGTCTATAATTAAGCTTCTTTGACGTTACAAATTTGATGAGAATTTGTATTTATAGTGAAAGTTGGATGGTTCACCCTCAAGCCTATAAAGAACACTTGTACCATCAAACAATTTGTAGAATGTTTGGAGCTTACGAGGGTGATAATATCATAGTATGATTTTAGGAGACTAAAGGCTTCTACACAATTCTTACATGGAGTCGCTGCAAAGAACATGTATTGCCTTCATCATCTTCATGTTCCTACACTTAGCACAAATTTACTTTATGTTTCTACTTCTACTCATGCTAACCACGTCTCATTTGAATTTGAATTCTTTAATTCCTTATTGTTTTGGAATCAAGGATATTCTCACGAAGGATTTGCTCCTCAAATGACATATTGAGCTCATGTGTCATCTATTCCTAAGCAAGCTTTTCTTTCTAGTCTATATATCCACTTGGCATTCCACATTTGGGTCTCAGTTGCAAATAAAAGTGTCATCGAATTAAATTTTTAGTTTATGTCATGCTTGTTTTATTAGTAAAAGTCACAAGTTGTCTTTTCCTGCATCCTGTATCCTGTTATAAGGCACAAGGTCCATTAGACTTGGTGGCTCCATGATAAGTATATTCGGAACTACTATGGAACCACCAAGATTATATTCATGATCTATCAACTACTTGTATTTATCTTATATTTGTATATATCTTGTGGTTGTAATTAACTTTCTCTATATATTGTACATTCCTAATACAAATAATCTCATTGTTATTTGAGCCTCTTCTTCATGATACTAGCATTCTCACTTTGGTTAGGATTCTTTGAGAAATAGATATATAGATTTATTTTTGCAACTACTTGTATTTATCTTATATTTGTATCTAACTTGTAGTTGTAAGTAACTAACCCGTCTTTATACGCGAGATAACATTCACTACCTTAACTTATCATTTTTTTTTTCATTTATTTTTGCGTCCTTTGCACTAGTGAAGATATATTGTTGTCTCTATTCAATGTATATAGCTCATTTCTCGATATAGATATAGTCATATAGACATATAAGAATTGTACGTAGATTAAGATATAGTTGTCTCTGTTTAATATATATATATCTATTAAACACTACTACTATTAATATTCAACCACGTCTCGATAATTCATATTCCTCTCGCTTTTCTTTTATATTCGGTTTCGGCACAATACCGATTTCGTGTTTTCTTTTTTGAGTTATTTTTGTGTTTGTTGTCTTTATCGATCGTTGAAGAAGCCTATATTCCTTTTAATAAGATTGATACACCTTTTTAATATTCTCTTTTGCTATTTTTATGTCTTTTGATCGATTTGCCCACCTAGATTCTTTGTAAAAATAGTCTAGCAAATATTTTTTATCTTAAAAAAAAAAGATGATATAATGACACCACCAAGTCACACTTGTCATGACGTGTGGGCCTCGAGATAAAAATGGTGAAATTGATGAGAGCCCGCACGTCATGTCACACTCTAATATTCTATGATAAAAAAAAAAAAAAAAAAAAAAAAAAAAAAAAAACTAACTCTTTTTTTGTAGATTAAAAATCTTTTTATAGATGTTTTAATATTTCTTGCAAAAGTCTTCGAAAATTTTTTTTTTGTGGATAAAAAATATTCCATGCCAAGATCTTATATTGCTTGTTTATATATATATTGCAACTCTTGATAGAGCATCTCTAATGGTAAATATGGATTGTGGGTGTGGATTCATAAACTTCAAAAACCTTCTTCCATACACAATTCGGATTGTAGATGTGGAAACATTTTTGTTATTGTTAATTCTTTTTAAAAGAATAAATAAATTTATTTATTTCCTAACCTAACATATTTTATGACACATCATTTTTTTTAAATAAGGGACATATATTTCTCGAATTATTACAATTTTAAAATATTTAGAAAAAATGTTAGACAAACTTAAATTAAAGTCTCAAACGAATGAGAATCATTTGGTAAAACATAAAATGAAATTGAGGCTTTAGGGAAGCATAAGATATGGGTATCTTGGATTTTAAAACGAAGTTAGACGAACTTAAATTAAACTCCAAAAACCTTCTTCAATACACAATGCGGATTGTAGATGTGGAAACATTTTTTTATTGTTAACTATTTTTAAAAGAATAAATATATTTTTTCAGTTGTTTTGTTCAACTTTTTTATCCATCTATTTTTCTTCGTCCGCCTTTTTTTTTTTTTTTATCCTTATATATTTTTTAAAACAGGATAGGATAAATGATATTTCAGGATAAGATATATATATTATCCTTATATATATTTTTATCCTTATATATATATATATATATGTATATATCATTTAAATCAGGATAAATAGATATATTTTTTATCCTTATATCATTTAAATGATATATATCATTTAAAATAGGATGAATGATGAAAATATATATTTTTTATCCTTATATTTTTAAAAAAAACAGGATAGGATAAATGATATATATATATTTTTTCCTTATATTTATATATAAGATATATAGTATGATATATATAGATTTAAAAAAAAGTAGCCTACCAAAAAAATATCCATATAGCATGTATGTGTAGAAAACCGAAATCCAATTTCGTTACCCAATATTTTTTCTCGATTTGGTCTTACTTTTTCTATTTTCTTGAGATATATATTTTATCTTCAATCCTCATTCGTCACAACCCCATTGGAGATGCTCTTCCATTACAATTCTTGAAAAATGAAAAATTATGACGAGAACAACGACCTTATCGTGTCCCTCTCATCCGTGATTTCTCCAAAAAAAAAAAAAAAAATGAATGCGTAATTTAATGTTTTAGATCCAAAATCAATTTTAAGATAATCTTTCGAATATTTTTGGTTTGCTAATTAAGAATTCTTTAGAGAATCTGTATTAGACAAAATATTGTATTAGATAAACCCAAACGAGAATCAGTGGTTGAATGTCAGCATAGGCTGAAAACTCATTGAATACACTATGACACAATCTAATCAAACGCACTAACACCACCCTCATATAACTGCAGATCTGATTTTTCCAATGTTCTGCAAAAGAAAACATAAATACCTATTCAACTTAAAAATACATGAAGTGGGAAGAACTTATATGAAGGAAAGAGTATGAGAGCTTCAGTTGATTAAATTGAGGACCAAGATTCACCATCTATCAGTAATAGTTTAATTATAGAAGCCAAAACCTATATTTATGGTATTGTATCATCTTGCAAGCATAAAATTATACATGCTAACATAGCGAAGATTGCAAGTGAAATAATACAACTTACTTCTTTGGCTGATTCCGTGTTGAGATTCTCCTTTCGCGAAACTCCATTGTTAAGCCAAAATTTGTAGATTGGCGTTGGACAAAGTGAAGCTGATAAATACATAAGCAAATGAAGTCAACCACAAAGAAGGAAATGGAGATTCTTTAGTATAAACTAAAATAAGCATGCAGCCTAAAGCAACAAATTAGGCGTAGTTACTATGATTTCTTGCTGTTTCAAAGTCACAGATGTAGCTTCTCATGACTCCATACATGAAACCTGCATAGCCATATTTCGCTTGAAACAAATCAGAAAGCAGAACCTCTGCAGTACAATAACTGCAAAAATGTAATCAGTTTTATAAATATATTACTTGATCAAGGTATTGTTGTGAGCCTAACAATTTCTCTTTTCTCTTTTTCTTTTAAGATAAAGAACAAGCAACCTTCCTATATTCAAAAAAGAATAGAAAAAACAACCTTCCAAAAACATCCTTCCTATCCCAAGAAGAAAAAAAAAAAAAAAAAAAAAAAAAGAACAACCACCCCTGGCCCCATTGAACCTGCTCGACGGTAATCTTCCAAAAACTCCTTAGGTACCATCCCCTCTTTAATCAATTTATCCCATCTAGCACACTCTATGTGCATCGCATTTGGCTCTCCTACTCCCTCCCTCGAGTTGGGAGGCAAGCGCCATATCATCATGGCATAAGCCTTGTACATCTAATAACCTGTTTATGAAGCAACCAAGATGTTTCTGAAGTTTGTGAATATATGAATCTTGAGATCCACAATGCTCTATGGAAGTAACTAGGGTAGGTCCATTTCTTTCTATGCCTAAGCTCAAAAGTTGATTGGCGACAAGAATACGGGGAGACCTCTAACGCTACATACATCAATACTATCTCTTATTTTACATACACCAATACTGAATATATCACTCTCAAGTTTATGTCACCCTAGCCCTCCCATTTTCATCAACCTTCCATATCTAATCTAAGACTAAAAAGACAAAGCATAGCTCCGAATCCCAAATTCAAATCATTAGGAAAAATCCAATATGTGAGGTGTCATTTTAATTTCTTGATTAAACGTTGCTAGTTTTTATTGGAGTGCGCAGAGGAGTGTAATCTCTGTTATTTTGTGTTGTGAAGAGCACCTTGGTTGACGGTGATGAAGATGCCTTTGGAGTGCGCGAGAGGAAGGGAACTAAGAATTTCCGTAATTAGAATTCTCGAGTCCCGGACGCTTTAGCGAGCTAGTAAAGCCAATTAGTGCGCTAATGAGGTTTTTGGGCAGCGCTGTCTGGGAAGCGAAGTAAGCGCGCTAACCGGCTAAATTTTGAGTTTTTTCCAACATCTTTAGTAAGGGATTGGTTTTGGTTTTGAACATATGACTTAAAACCCATTCATAAACCTCGGAATGACTTGAAAATTTGAGTTTAGGATACCAACGACCTAGGGAACCTTAGAGGAGTCTTTGGGGTTGGGTTTTAAGGTGCGGCAGTGTTGGCGACTAAGTTTTCATTGCTTCTATTGTAAGTAAATCCACAAGAAATTCACTTAGTATTCTTTTGATTTCAAAGTATTTTATATATGTTGTTTTTATGTTGTCATTGCGCCAGTTAGGCTTGCTAGACCATTCCATTCTCGTATATGTCAGTGTATATGTCATTGCGCCAGTTAGCATTCCTATCACAGTGATGGAGATACGGAGTTTTCTGGGTTTGGCTGGCTATTATCGTAAATTTGTGAAAGATTCTTCTATGATAGCTGCGCTAATTACTAAATTAACTAAGAAAAATGCTTTATTTGTTTGGTTAACAGAATGCGATGCTACATTTTGGGAATTGAAGAAGTGTTTAACTTCGACATCGTTCTTGTATTACTGAAGCGGGAAAGGTCTTACAGTTTATACTGATGCATTGAGAGTTGGGATTATGTTGTGTGCTAATATAGAATGACAGGGTGATTATTTATGTTTCTCATCAATTAAAAGTTGACGAGAATAATGATCCTTTTCATGATTTGGAATTAGTAGCAATCTTTGTAGAGATACTATTTGTATTGTGAAAGCTTCACGCTATTTTCAGATCATAAAAGTCTACGAAATATTTGTTCTCTAAAAAAAGTTAAAGATGAAACAACGACGATGGTTTGAACATTTGAAAGACTTTGATTTTAGTCTTGAATACCATCCGAGTTGAGCTAACGTTGTTGTTGATGGGTGAACAAGAGAAGTGTTGAGTATTACGTGCAGCTAGTTGGTTGACTTACAAGTATGATTTACTCGAATAAGTCATCGCTATGACTTTGTTAGATATTCTTGAGGATAATGATGAATCAAATTGTGCTCAACTTAGAGTACAAACCATTTCAATTTAGGAAGTGATAGAGTGTCGGTAAAACGATGTGAATTATGGGAAGTACATGGGGTTTGTTGATGATAATAATAATCCAGATTGAACTGAATCTACAGAACAAAGTTTGAGGCTTAAAGGCAGACTCTGAATTCCACCAGTGGTTGATATTCGGGATGAGATATTGAGAGAATCTCATCGATTCAAATATAACATTCATCCTGGCAGAACCAAAATGTATCATGATATGAAGCGATTGTATTGGTGACCATGGATGAAAGCTGATGTGGGTGACTATGTGAGGAGATGTGAGATCTGCCAACAAGTTAAGGCCGATCGGTGGAAACCTAGGGGTATGATGCAGCCACTTCCCATACCGCAGTGGAAATGGGATCATATTGTGATTGGTTTTGTTATTAATATTCCTGCTTCACGAAAATACACGAAGCAGTCTGTATTATTGTTGATGGATTGACGAAATTGAAGCTCTCTCGGCTCGGCTTCTATTTTCTCGTGGTCTCGACTTCTATTTTCTTTTCTCTTTGATTCGATTCTTCTTCCTCTCTACTTTTCTTTTGTTTTGTGCACTTCATCCATGAGACACTGATCTCATGGCCTAGGCAAGACTGCGAAGGAGGTTCGACTATTCTCATCCATAGATTTGTGAGATTTATTTATTTTAATTTCATTGCTTTTCATTATTATTTTATTCTCTTTGTTATTGATTGATTAATTAAGGTTAAATTTACATTTAAACCCTTATTCTTTTGCCAGTGAGTCGTAAGCATTTGTTCTTATGTAATAAGACCACACTAGTGACAATTGACCCTACCAATTGATTCGCCTCTTTTGGAACCGGTTAAATAACTTAGGAATCTAAGCTAAATCGGACGCACTAGTGATCCAATTGTCTAGGTGTATTGACTTCACAAAACTCATTGCGACCATCGTGTTAAACCCAATGCGCTTCAGTATAGGGTTATACGATTGATAGGGAAGTAGTCATTGTCGTACTTTGGCTATCGAGATTAGGAAGTGCGAGGAACGGCGTACGTTACTGAGTCTATAGCTACACTATGATACTTTTGATTTGCATAATTTACATAGATTTGATAACCAAATCCAATATTTTATCGAACCAAACTTGTATGTCTTGACCTAGGTGTTTTTCATTAATTGATTTTAAAACAATTTTCATTCCTTTATTTATTTTATTGCTACTTAGATTAGTTAATTTATTCATTCTCTCAAAACCCCCGTTTTTTCTCATTTATTTTCTTTTTGACCTTAGAAAGATAACAATCCCTGTAGGATCGACCATTTACCACTATCTACAAAATAGTTGGTCTAAGTAATATATTTTATTGACGTGTTCGGTGCGCGTCAATATTGAACAAGAGAATAGATTAGGGAAGTGTGAAAGGTTTCATTTTAATATATTTGTACACATTACATGGAGAGGACCCCATTATATAGCCCTTTTGGTCATAATGAGATGAAGACCAAAGGGCACAAGTTACACTTACATATAATACAATATTAACTTACAATTAAATAGGTGTTACAAAAGGTTGGGATAGGAAGGGTCATACACTTTCCCATTACATTTACAACACTCTCCCTTGGATGACACTTGTTGAAATAATATGCCTCGTTAAAACCTCTATTAAGAAAAATCGTGTGGTAAAAAGATTTAGTAAAGAAAAAAGAGTACATTGTTATGATCAATCTTTATACAGAGTATGATATTGATAAGATTGTCCCATTAAAAACCTTGCTAGGAAAACCTAGTGAGATAAAATCATAGCTAAGGGAAAAAGAGTACAATACAATAATCAATTTTGAATGGAGTTTTAATACTATTAGGATTGCCTCATTAAAAACCTTACTAGGAAAATCCAGTGGGATAAAACCTTATCTAAGGGAAAAATAGTGCAATGCATTAATCAATTACTCCTTTTGATTCTCCCCCTCGTGTTCACATGAGTGAGACATCTTATACTACATTGCAACAAATCATTGCAATTAATTTAAAAATACAATATCTGGTCTTTTACACCTTAAACATTTTGTTGGTTCTTGTGCATTTTGTTGCATAGGGACATCATTTCTTATATGAACCTTTAATGTTGGAACATATGATTTTGCCACTCTTTTATATTAACACACTTATCAAGTAATTGATTCATAACTTGTTGCTAATGAATGATCATTTAAAATTTAAGTTCATATTAATTTGTACATGGATCATAATACAACAAACTTGATGCGTTTCAAGCAATTTCACGTCATTCCTTTTGAATTGGCTTTATATCTCCCCCTAACAGTGAGAAAATTGCTTTATCAAAGTGACAATTAACAAAGATTGCTATAAATATATTCTCTGTCAAGGGCCCAGGGCATCTTATAATATGATTGATGGAGAGTTAAATCAATATAAGTCTCATATTGATTTGCCTTAAGATAATCACTAGCTGATAAAAAATGTGGTTCCATGAAAGATGTCCATGCGAATTTATAATTTTTTCGCATTATATTGATGATTATGGATGATCAAAAAAATCATTCCACATTATGAATGTTATTAGATCATCTGCTTTATGATGATATTCGTTTTAATTTGCCTTATGTAGAAAAAGAAAATAAGAATGTATAGCTGGGAATTTCATTCTCAGATAACACCAAATTCATATAGATAATTTCTCTATTATTCCGAGTAAAATTCTTCTAGTGCAAGGCATTAACTACATTATAACTATTGTACCAGATATCGTCTGAATATTAGCCTCAGCTAAGTTCAATTTTCAGAAATATTCACTTTTATATCAAAACATAAATTCATCATCTTTATTTAGCTCATGATTTGAATACATCTCAATGTGTCAATTTTAATGAGTCATTTTCAATGATAAAATTCATACTTTTGCCTTTGATTTTGAAGGCATTGTAAAGGTCACCAAAATATTTGGGCATATGACAATATATAATCAGTATGGCTTAATACCCTTTTATACGTGACATAGCTTGTCACAATTTAAAGCATGCTCATTGTCAATAACTTTACCCATTTATATTTCATGCGGTGCACCACTTTTATTTCGCTTTTGGTGAAATTACTAATACGACCTTTACCAGATCATTTCCCCTTTTCCACGTCCAAAATTTTATCATTGCGACCATGGTCATTTTATAAACGCAACATATGTTTCATGAAGCTTGACCATTAATTGGACGGAAGTAATATTATAAGTATAATATCTCATTATTTTACTCAGCTACTATGAGAGAAGAAATCAATTTATAATATTCATATTAAATTGATATACGCACTCGATATTTTGTTGCAATAATATATCGAGGCGTATCACGTGGATTTTGTTATATCGACTTATAAATCACATTTCTGCACAGCCTCAACCAAAAGGTAATAAAAGTTGCAGAATTATAATTTCTATTCGACTGATATAAATATTGAACCTTGGGACACAACCACTCATTTCGAGCTTTTTGGAGCATCGCCAATTTTGATTTTATTCATAGCTCCTTAAGGAGAAATGATAATTATAAAGTGATATATTCACTTTTCAAATCTCTATAGAGATATTGGCGAATAAACACTAGCGTTATGCGCACAACCTTGCGTAGATGCTTTATTCATAATTTTAGCATCCAATTTGCCTTGACAAGTAATTTTTGTCAATAATATCATGACAACAAATTCAATCAAGTATAACATTTTTGAAAATAGAGATAATGTAAATAGTTTTCTCTTTTTTTATGTAAAATACATAATATATGATTAAATAAATGTCCAAAATTTGATTATTTTATACACAAAATATACTACTTATATGAACTGATGGGACAACGACGAAAATCTACTTAACAATCATGCCTCCTCGAATTGGATAACCCGTCTCCTTTTCAATGTTTAGCTTTACAGGGGACAAGGCTTACCCACTATCAACTCAAACTTACAGTATTATTCGTATTATAAAAATCAAGAATAGAACATAACTAATCATTAATAATTTTTATAAGAAAAATTATACGTCAATTATCGATTTTTGATTTTTGACTTAAAAGTACAGTATACTTAAAAGGAAGCATTTCTAATTTGTTCTTTTTTCTTACCGCATAATGCATATAGAAGAATATATATTGCTTAATAATGCTTTAATAAGGTTCTACCAAAAAAATAATGCTATAAGGAAAATTTTCTTTATAGCATTTATATAGGCAACGAAAAAATGCAATGACTGAGATGAGTTATAGCATTTATATAATGTAATAGCAACACACAATCAATATGGGCCATGGTGGATGCCTAGAATTTAGCCTAGAATTTATTCAAGCTAGCTAGCTATGATGACCTATGTTCACGCATTTCATTAATTTTTATTTTATTTTTTATTTTTTAAAATTTTTTTGACCTTTACTTTTCAAAGAAGCACATACAACGCCATATATTTATACCTTTTAATTGAGGAGCAAATATTTGTCAATGTGTTGGTGTCTTTAATGTTTCTTGCTACATGTATATAATGTATATACACACCTAAATAAGCACTTTTAAAAGTTTTCTACAAATGTTTCTTCGCTACATGTATATATAATGTATATGCGCATCTACATTAAGTAATTTTACAAGTTTTTCGTAGATGTATGGGAATCATGGCATAATAGTCCAAATTTTATATAATATAAAAAAGTAATTCATAAAATTAATATTTAGATAACCATTCAAAGCTATTTGACATCACATGCATCCATTTAGTAGTGAATGAAATTTCTACTTAATCTAAATAAAAATACGATAATCATAAAAATACCAAGTCATTTAATTCTAACAAAAATGCCAATAATAGTGCATGTCCTAAGCAAGCAACCTTGAAGGCCGTACTTGGCGAAGTATTGGGTTATGGATCAGGAGAGTATAGAATATTGGATTCATGTTTGCTCACAAAGAAGAGAATTTGGGGCCAATACCTTGACTTTTAGATGTATATATGTATATGGTAATCATCTTTTAAAAAAAAAAAAAAATATCGTGAGATTTTATTTCAGAGTGAAAAAATCTATGTGCCCATGCAACCCAATTTACTTTTCATATCAAACGAAATCAATCACATTATACCTCTGAGTTTTATCTCCATAAAAGCTTTCTTTCAAGTAGAGTCTCGTGCACCGAGCTTTATCTCCTTAAGAAGACTCATGATCTTTGAAGTCTCCATCATGTAGAGCACACTCGTGTTGATAACGTGTTGTAAAACTAACTAGGAATAAAGCAAGGAAAGTAAGACAATGAACTAGATATTGAACAAGAGAATAGATGAAGGAAATGTGAAAGCTTTCATATCAATATATGTGTACACATTACATGGAGTATATAGCCCTTTTGGTCATAATGAGATGAGACCAAAGGGTACAAGTTACACTTACATATAATACAATATTAACTTACAATTAAATAAGTGTTACAAAAGGTTAGGATAGGAAGGGTCATCCACTTTCCCATTACATTTACAACATTTTTAATGATTTCTCATTCTCCCAAATATTTTCTTAATTATTTAAGGCTTAAAGCAATAAAAATGAGGCAAAGAGCTTTAAGAATTTTATTATCACAGGGCGATTCGTAATTACATATAATCTTTGTCCTTAAATAATCGATTCTTTTTTTCATAACATTCTAACTACACCTCAAAACTGACTTCAAAATCAATATTTCTCAATAATAAAGAAATTAACTTAATTTTTTTTTGTTTGAACAATGTTTACATTGTTTAAAATGATAAATTATCCACCAAATAGACAATATACACTCTAACTCGTTCGTATGAGCACCTATATTATTTAGACTACATTTGTAACCTATACGAAGTGTATCGAGCGTAGGGGAGAGGAGTCGAGAGGCAAAAGAATTGATCAGGGTGGGGGTATTACAAGAGGGTCTCGGAGCCGAGAGAGCGACCGCCCACCCTTCCTCCCTTTAGTTTCGTCACTGGTTGGCGTGAGTAGTTACCTCTGTCACAGGGTCCCTCTCCTACGAGGCCTTGGCCAAAAGTTTAACTCCCGACCAACTTGAGGAAAACTTTAATCGGGAACCAAAGATCAATTGAGTGTGATTAGTTGGGAAGTGACAATGAGCTAGAGATACTTGGTTATTATATTATGTTTGTTATGTATTTATGTATTACCGCCATATATGCGATAAGAAGTTATTCTCTTTATCTATTCGATACTTAGCTCGTGGGACAAAATGAGTTAGGTTAGGAATAGATAATTAATGAGAAAATGGACTTATCGAACGATAATTGAGCGTAATTAGATGTGAAATAGACTTTAGAAGTCTAAAATTCATAAGGGAACATTGTAAGCAGTTCAGTACTAATGTAATTGAGGAAAGTTATCAATTTATGAAATCATTGCGAAATCGGTTGAGAAAGAAGTCTAAATGATTCAGAAATGCAAGTGTTGAACATAGAATTCTTTTAAATTGAAAGTATCAAATTATTACAATGTCACGATCCAAATTTTTAATCTCGTTTATTATCCGTAATCAGGATCACCGACTCGTGACGTGAGACTCACACCGTGATATGTGCATTGACCGAGGCGAGATGGCCGAGGTATATGTTAGATTTGTTGTGGTGTATGCCTAGTGTATTGTATACGTGTAGACTATTAAGTCACTCCTACTCATGTATAGGTGTCGAGACGTGAGTGGGGACGTGTCTCGAGATGCGTGCCGACGTGGGACTGTGGTAGGGAGTGATGTGGTAAGTTTATGTTAAGTTAAGTGTAGATTATATAGTGGCTTTAATGTGGCTATGGTTGATTTAGAATTAAATATAACCTAAGTTTGCATTTAAAAATAATAGTCATTTGATGATCATCGAGATATGTACTAGCACTGTAAGATCCCACCTAATTAGGTGTAAGATCCCACCTAATTAGGGCATCTAACCGACCTAGATTACCTTAATCCCTTGATAATCTAGCAGCCTTAACATCTCCATCAATAAACAATTAAGAATAAGATCTTGTAATCTTCAGTTATAAAACTTTATTAACCACAAAGGATTCTTAAGTGAATCTTAAACCTTAAAGTTTCATACAAAAAAATTAATTATATAATCCTCAAAGTTCATTTAGATTGATTACATTATCCTCAGAATTTCGTAAAAATTTTTCGACAGCATCTCCCCTAATTCTAAGCCTACACCAGAAATCTGGCCTTCAAAAATCTTCAACGAAACTTGCTCGGTTTTGGTGGAAATGCCGAAGGACTCACAATCCATCCATAACAATATATATTGCATCAACTAAATTATATATTCATTCTAACTTGGCTTAAGATATCAAAATTCTTAAACTAGCATTACCTCAACTCCAGAAATTATCTCAATTCGTCCTAAAACCGTTCCAGCCATTCCAAAGGAGATCATAATCACACTTGAACCCATAAACCCATTTATACAATATAATATATTCAAAAACCAATACATACAGAGAAAAGAACTAAGCAAGGTACATACAGTTGGAAAGCTTTCCCTTTCCCTTTCCCTTGTCGCTGCTAGAACCTGTCATTATCCAATTATAAAAATTCGATAATGTCAGATAAGTAAATCCCACACTATTTAATACACATATAATAATCAAATGCATAATAATCCAAGAAATTAAATGAAGAATATAATTCAAGGAGTTTAAATACAACCGTGAATCCATCCCATTCTTGTTATCCGACCACAATCAGATAACGTTCTTCGAAAATGGTATGTAAACAATAATAAAGACTCATGCTCGAGGAGGATAACCAAACGAGTCTCGTTTCTCGAGTCTATCACAGTATGATCTGGTTCAACGTGATCTTATGATAATCACGTGATGCAAAGTATCAGTGACTCTAGCCCCTCAAGCATAATATAGTTCTACCCTGTACACAGTCAGGTAGACACTATAAGTTCCACCCTGTAATACACAGTCAGGTAGCTTAATATACCCTGTGCATACAATCAGGTAGAGACCAAATAGTTCTACCTTGTAATACAGTCAGGTAGATCCTATAAGGAGACTCGAAACGCCTTATCATCCCGTGTATGCATGTACAATAAAAATGCAATATCAAGGATCAATGCAATTTATACGAAATTATAATCATACAATGTAAATGTTACTATGAGATTTACTTAACCTTACAAATGCGATATCGCAACTCCATTGCGCTCCGAGTCAGTAAATTAGTCCACACTGGACTCCAATTATAGTCCTACAATTCATTTATAAGTCCATTAAGCCTCCACAACAACTTCACCATTTTTCTAATTATTTGCAATTTAATTGACTCAATCGCATCCCGAAACCCCTCAAATCCTTCCAAAATAAATTCTCCGATGCCAAAACTTCATTTTTAACTCAAAATTATTGTTCGGTATCGAAAATTACGTTATCTAGGCTTAAATATATTTTTTCCAATTTTTTTATATATTTATCGGTCCTAATCGACCAGAAAACTCCGAAATCCCTCCAAATCAACTCTTCGGATGTCCGGATCTCAGTGTTGACTCCAAATTATGGTTTGAAATCGAAAATTAACCTGGACTAGACCTTAAAACAATTTTCATAATTTTGGTTATTTTTGGGTATCATAACACGCATTACGAGACAAAAATACCCGGTATGAATACTCGATAAAATCTCAAAATCCTCATTTTCATAAAACCACCAATTTTCATTAATTTATCCAAAAATTCTATTATTATGATTTTTTCCTAATTTCCAAGGATTTATTTTAAATTTTTTTCTATTTTAAAAATGCATTTTTTAAAAATAGAGAGGGGTTTAACCCCTGAACCGGACCTAGTTCGGTTTGGGGGATCAAACCCCCCTTTTATCTTCTTCTTCCTCGTGCACTCTTCTGTTGCGTTTTTTTTAAATCGATTTTATTGGGGTTGGGTTCCTAACCCCAACCCCGAATTGGGACTTCGCAGGGGAGACCCTCCCCAACCATCATCTTCCTCCATCAACCAACTCCACAACACACATAACAACACCCAACGACAACAACGACGACACAATAATGCACTCACCTTCAATTCGTCTCCATCGCCTCATGATCTCTCTTCCTTTCGATCTCCCTCTCGTTCTCTCTCCCTCTGTCGATTTCCTCCTCCCATTCATCTGAGATTTCGAATTCTCCACTGTGCGTGCGAACTAAAAAAATTGAGAAGGAGCTTCAGGTTCGTTTGCAACAATATATTAGATTTTCTCGATATTCGCATCATGCGAACTACGAGACAAATCTAATGATTCTCATTTCATCATATATTTGATTTTTCTCGAGATACGTAGTATGTATCTCGAGGTTAATTTTTGTTTCAAAATACTAACTTTGAATGAGGCGGTGTTAATTTGGTGATATATATTAGAATTTCCTTGAGATTCGCATTGGAAGAATCTCGGAGTAAATTTAATGATGCACTTATTTTATTTTATTGTTTTCCCTTGAGATTGGACGACACGCATCTCGAAGCATGTAACACCTCACCAACAGCCACCGAATCGTCCAACTATTTCAATTTCTCGATGATCACACTATGCGTATCTCGAGGCACATTCAATGTATATTTTTTATTTAATTCAAACTATAGGATTGATTTATATATTTATATATATATATATATATATATAATATATTATATATATATAAATATATATATACACTCATGTATTTTCACGGCTATAAATTCGTCTCATGCGCCAAAAACCAACTTTGGGTGTGCACACCATTGTACATCTCACGCGTGTCGCCCTCGACCACGCGTGTCACTAGTTGCCCACCAATTTATTTATTATTTTATTTTATTTTGTGATTATCTTTTCAATTTGCGTTTAAATAAAATTTCAAAAAATATCCAAAAATTACCAAAAATTGGAGAAAATTCTCCAACGCACTCCGAAACCCACGGACGCCGTGTATACACTCCACTTGACCCTAGGGGTGGGCAGCGGTTTTCGAGAAACCGCCCAAACCGCCCAAACCGACCAAACCGCACGGTTTGGTCTGGTTTTTAAAGCTCGCGGTTTGGTCGCAGATTTGGAAAACGACCAAACGCGAGAATCGCGGTTTGGTCGCGGTTTTCATTTGGGAAAACGCGCGGTTTAACCAAACCGAGGGCATTTTGGTAAATACAAACCAAAAACCCTAAAAGTAAAATGTAAACCAAATAAAAACCACTAATCTTCCTCTTCCTCTCGTTCACTCTCATTCACGCCGCTCCTCACTCACCTCCTCTCACCGCCACTCCTCACTCACCTCCTCTCACCGCGCTCCTCAATCTCGTCCTCTCACCGCCGGCTCCTCATCTCACCGCCGGCTCCTCGTCCTCTACCGTGGCTCCTCGTCTCTCACCGCCGGCTCCTCCCTCCTCTCACCGCCGTCTCCTCCCTCATCTCATTCACAGCCGCTCCTCACTCACATCCCTCTCACCGCCGCTCCTCACGCTCTCGTCTCTCACCGCCGGCTCCCTCCTCTCACCGTCGTCTCTCCTTTCACTCCCGCACCGCAGCCACCTCTCGAGCACTCTCACCGCTGCCGTCGTCGGCCCGTCGCGGAGTGACGTGTCTCATTCGCAGCCGCACCGCCGCCCTTCATCCTCCTCACTCGCTCGCACCGCCGCCGCCGAATCCATCGCCATCGTCGTCGCCTTCCACCGCGCGAACATTGCGCTGCGTGCACCGCCGCTCGCACCGCTATTGTTCTTGAGAATAATCCATTGCGGGTATTGCATTCGTAAATCCTTGAAAACATGTTCTGTTTTTTTTTCTTAATCTGGCTCTTGTGTTCTTTTGAGGAGTTGCATAAATGTTGTTGCATCATGTGTTTGTTGTCAGTCCCCTTTTGTTTTGTTTTTTTTTTTTTATTGGTTACTTTTAGTGAATACAAGTATTAAAGTTCATGTCTTTCTTTGCTATTTGGTTTCATTATTGTGTCTATGTGTTTTGATCCATCACCTTAATTGGCATTTTGTGTAACTTAATTGTGGTTCTGTATTCCAATTCTTCTTTTTATTCATGAACTGTTGAGGAGAATTTGTGAAATGCTTCCTTCTCCAGTTCAGCATTAGTTGTTTTTGCATAACTTTATAATATGATATATTCAAGGTGTGGATTATAATATTGGGCAACTGGGGTGTTAATTGCTAACTTTTTATTTTCAATTGTTCTTTTATTGTAGGAACAAAGAATGAAATTGGAACTTGGAATGGAGTTGAAGCCTTTTCCTACTTGTTGAATTTATTTGTTCTAAATTTCTAATCTATTTGTTTTGTTGTAAGTTTTGATATGAACTTGAATTTTTGATTAAGTTCTTTTTGATGAATGATTGGTTACCGGTGATTGATTAAATGAGGATTATTGACAATGTTTGTTAACTCATCAAAGCTTGGTGGTGATTTGAAGTGTTAATTGAGTTTTGATTAACAAAGAGAGGAAAAAATGGATTGTTGTGAATGTGTTGCCACTATCCATGCACCTGACTAACCATGTTTTTTTTTTTTTTTTTTTGAAAATGGGTCGCATGAAAACCGCGAAACCAACCCGACCAAAACGCGCAAACCGCGGTTCGGTTTGGTTCGGTTTTGGTGATTCGCGGTTTGGTGGTGGTTTGGAAAATCACCAAACCAGTAGCCCTCGGTTTGGCGGTTTTCACCACCAAACCGCAGTTTGCCCACCCCTACTTGACCCTATTTCGCGTCAAAATTGTATATAATACATCAAATAGACGCACGACACACAAAAATAATGTTAAATTTATGATCTCTGGTCCGTAATACGTGGGTCCCACCTCAGATACTTAAATATCAAATTAAATTTGAAAGTACTTAATTAGCCGCCTAATCAAGTTTATAAAATTCTTGGATGTCACAAGCACATCTAGAAACCAATTAAGTCGTCTGCTAAAAAAAAAAAAGCCAATTAAGTCACACATTGGTTTTACTTAGGTTTTATTAGTGGAGGTTAGTGGAAAGTTTGTATAAGTATGGGTCATTTGATAGGTCTCGATATACGTGGGTGTAATTAGATCAATGGTTATTAATCAACCATATCCATTCATATATATAGTTAGAAATCAACATATGCAAACCAAATGTTTTCATTTCAACAACTTAGCAAACAAGGAAAACCATGTTGGAGCGTTGAGGAAGAAGAAAATCAATGTTGGTTTGAAGATTTGAAGGTGTAGAAGTTGGTCAAGCTAGTGTACATCAACTAGGTAATTTAGTTACACTAGTTTGTTTGGTTTAAATTGATGAATTTATGAATTTAAATGTATTTATGGCTGGTTTTTATGTTGTTGATGATGTCTTGAGGATTTGGTGGTGTTTATGAAGGTCCCCATGGCATTAGTGAAGCCTATGTGTGTGGAGTAAACTCAGAATTCAAGTCGTAAAATTTTGGATTTTCTTGCACATAACGCGCTAGGTAGATCAGCTAGCACACTAACTTCAGGTAGCGCGCTAGTGAAAGTTTGGTAGTGCGCTAATGAGACCACTAGCGCGTTAATCAAGGTACCCAGCGCGCTAATTGCCATGACAGTATTAAAATTTGCAATTTTCCAAATTTGTCAAAACACTATAAACAAGCCCAATACTTTAAGTAAAGGTTTAAACACATCCAAAAACATGTTATGCAATATCAGGAACCTAGAAAAACGTTACGGGGTTTGGATACGATATTTAGGGTGTCGGGAGACCGGTAAAGTTAAGACTTTACATTGTTTAGTGTGAGTATACATGTTGATTATTTATTTGCATTTCATTTCTAGTTTTAACTTGTTTGTTGTAGTATATATTGACTATGTCCATCATTGTAATCTCATATCATGGACTTGTTTGTTATTCCTCACGTGTTGAGCTTGGTTTCCATGATATTTTGATAAATTGAATTCTTTTGAATCATTTCATGTGCTATATGTCATTTCTTGCTGTTTTACAGTAATTATAGTATGAATAACATGCTAATAGGAGTTTGAGGTGGTGAATGATTTTATGGACTTGTATTCTTTGGAAATTTGTACTTTATAGCATAGCCAATTCTTGAAGTTCTTAATGAGTCAATTTCTTGGAATTATAAAGTAGTTATAGAGTTTAGAGTTTTGCACTATGTTAAAGTTGATCGGCACACGGAGTTAAAGTCCCTAGGGATGTCAGCACTCGCCACTATGATGCGACATATGGGGTTAGAGTCCTTAGGGTTGTCCATATACGGGGTTAGAGTCCATATGACACCAGGGTTAGAGTCCCTATGACACTATATAATTAATCAAATTAGTGGTTGCACCGGAAGATCAAGAGACCTAAAACAAATAATTAAATTAAATTGAAATGAAATATATTTAGTTAATGAAATATATTAGTTATTAATGGTTACAAATAATTAAGATTATGAGTTGGAGTTGATGACATGACGTAAAAGTTGATGACGTGACGAGAAAGAAGCTCGAGAAGAAGCAATGTGACAACCAACGATGTTACTCTATTCCTATTAGAGTTAGAGTTGATGACGTGGCATAAAAGTTGATGACATGACGAAAAGGAAGCTTGAAATGAAGCCATGACAACCGAAGATCTTCCTTTAATATAGATATATAGATTACTATATATTCAAAGTGTTGAATTGAGGTCTTTTTATATGGTATGTGTTATATGGTACATTTGAAATGATTTATCTATACTATTATAATAGCAAACCAAAAACGGTTAACCGTCAAGCCTTTTCGGCTAAAACTTCCAACAATGCCCCTAAGTGTTTTGATACAAATATTTAAATTTGGGATAAAGTGGTAATTTAATTGATAACTACAAATTAATAGGCGGTTTTGATTTTAAATGTGCGGATGAAAATTCAATTAGTTTTCAAAATTTTCAAATTAGTAGGCAGTTTCCTAACAAAGTGGGATTTGGATGATTTTTTTCTCTGTCTTCCACCTCTTTACTCTCTCTCTCCTCTTTCTCTATCCTCTACCTTTCTTTTTGTCTATCTCCTTCACATCTCTCTCCCTCTCTCTCTCCTCCACGTTTCTCTCTCTCCCCTCCACAATTCTCTATTTCCACTCTATTCACGTTTTCTTCTCTCTTTGTAACTTCCATGTGTTTATTTTATTGAAAACCACTTTCTTCTTCAAAATCGCAGTGCCTCCTCTCTTTTTTTTTTAAAAAAAAAAAACAACGTCATCTATCTCTCCATTTCTCCCCCACGTGTTCGATTCAATAAAAAAAATTTATGATTTGCTATTGGGTTCGGTGGTCTCCTTTAAAACAACCATTCATTTTATTTATCTTTGCGGTAAGGTATATATCATAAACTCAATTTTCAATTTTTCTTTCTTATTTCTTTCCTTGGACGTGAACATACTTAGAACAACCATGGATATTTTTTTTAATAGTTCTTTTCACTTTTCATGATGAGTGAATTAACTCTAATAGTGAGAAACACTTCTCTTTTTCTTAATCTTATCAATTGGGTTTATTTCTATTTCAATCTTAAGTATTGCTTATATTTTTTTTAGTAATAATGTTTGTGAATTAATTTTGTTTTCTATTTTATTTTCTTAAACGTGGAAAATTCGAAGCTTCAAATACATGATTTGGATTAAAATCTCAAAAAATTAATTTAGTTTGTGAATTCATTGGCTTTAATTTGTGAATTTTGTTTGTGAATTATTTGTGAATAATGTTTATTTTCTTAGACATGGAAAATCCAAAGCTTCAAATACTTGCTTTTAATTTTGTTTGTGAATTATTTGTATAAATTACAAAAAACTTTCCTTTCATTTGTTTCACCACACCTTTTCATGATGAGTGAATTAATTCTAATAGTGACAAATAATTCTTTTTTTTAATCTTATCAATTGGATTGATTTCTACTTGAATCTTATGTATTGTGTATATTTTGTTTTCTAATTAATAATGTTTGTGAAAAAAAATTATTTTCTTATACATTGAAAATTTAAAGCTTCTTTTTATTGTCATAAGAAAAATTCAAAGCTTCGAATACTTGCTTTGGATTAAATTCTCAAAAAATTAATTTTGTTTGTGAATTACTTGCTTCAATTTGTGAATTTTGTTTGTTAATTATTTGTGAATAATGTTTATTTCCTTATACATGGAAAATGAAAGCTTCAAATACTTGCTTTGTGATTTTTTTTAATTATTAAAAGTTTTCCTTTCATTTGTTTCACCACATCTTCTCATAATTAGTGAATTAATTCCAATATTGACAAATACTTCTCTTTTTTTAATCTTATCAATTGGGTTGATTACTACTTGAATATTGCGTATTTTTTTAGTAATAATGTTTGTGAATAATGTTTATTTTCTTATACATTGAACATTCAAAGCTTCTTTTTTTGTCATAAGAAAATTCAAAGCTTCATATACTTGCTTTGGATTCAAATCTCAAAAAATTAATTTTGGTTGTGAATTAATTACTTGATTCAATTTGTGATTTTTAAGGATTGGACTAACTAACATCATAGAGGTGGATTTGATACCTACAATTGTTTATGTCCCTTGAGTTTTGCATTGTACAAAAAAAAATGTATGCATGCATGTGCATCTCAATTTTTGTAATTAAGGTGGCAACGATCCATCTTTCAAATGTCTTGAGTTCGATCCTAGAAATAAGAAAAATTTTAAAACTCTTCGTCAAATGTAGCTAGCATTAAATTAAAATGGGTCAAATTAGAGGATTTATTGCAGTTCTATTAAAAATTGTCCCACTATATTACTACTTTATAGAAAAAGTTTATTCCAAGGCATGAAGACAAATTACGAAATGCATAAATTAATGAATTTAATTACAATATCAATCAATCTAATTGGCTTAAGTTTTTCAAAACTATGATAAACATTTTAATTTTTCTTAGAAACAAAACAATCCTACAACATATATGTAGGTACAACTAATATTAATTCAATATATTTTTTTCTTTTCATGAATTACAAAACCACTAATTTTAATTCAAAGCTCAAACAATTAATTTTGTTTATGACTAAAAATTCTCTACAATTATTAAACTATTTTAATTTTTATTTCCTTCACATCTCCTTTGCAGCTTGACAACATTGCGTGTAATGTAAAATTGTACCAAAAACTTTGTGAACATGAAATTTATTGATCACATCTAGGGGTGTTCATGAATACGCAAATCCAATTAGATCTATTCCATTCTATTTATAATATTGTCTAAATACTTATCACAAAAAAATATTTTATGGGTTGTATTTATCTGTCATGAGATACTCTAAATTTATGAGCACTGAAAATATCTAATTTCACCTAAAAAAAATTGTTTAGACCCAACTAAAAATTTTGAGCACTTTTATTGAAAGGAAATTTTGACACACACTTTTCTCTCTAAATATAAATTCAATAAATTATACATGTCATTAAGATAATATTTTAATATTAACTTTCACAAATGTTTCATGATACATTTATTGTTTACACCTATATATATATATATATATAACTAACTTTGGTTAGTTAACTTTGATCGAGATTTACACGTTGGTACAAATAATAACGTACGTTCCTACAAATTATGAGTCGCTATATGTATAATCCTTTCAACTAAAGCACGAATCCGATTTAATTAAATCAAGTTGTTACATCTCGAACAATTTTTTCAAGTTTTGTTTATTAATTAGGTATCGAAAATGCCGACAACTAGCATATGTTAGGTCCGGCTGAATTGGCGAGACTTAATGTGTGATGAGAAGTATTCCAAATCAATTGGCGAATCCACGCAAATTTAGGGCATTGAGAATTAAAATCCTAATTCTCTAAAAAAGAAATCAAATTCTTTTATTAATCAAATCAAAAATCAACCCCTAATATTAGGGGTGGGCAAACCGCGGTTTGGTGGTGAAAACTATTAAACCGCCACCAAACCGGGGGTTCGCGGTTTGGCCGTTTTCCAAACCATCACCAAACCAAACCAACCATGGTTTGCGCGATTTGGTCGGTTTGGTTTCGCGGTTTTCCAGCACACTAATGGAAGGCGGGACTGGTAGAGGGAGTCATTGGTGGTGAGAGGCGGCGGCGGTAGGCGCGACTGATGGAAGGGGTGATTGGTGGGTGGCGCAGTGGTGGGAGGAGGGACTTGCGAGAGGCGGCCACTAGTAGGGGAGGCAATGGTGGGAAGCGGTCACTAGTATATATAAATAGATATATATTATTTATCGAGATTTTAATTAGGGAAGAATTTGGGATGTGTCACGTGGCGCTACGAAAAGACTATAAATCGCCACATGGACACCCCAAGGTCTTCCTTTAATATATACTAGTCGGTGTCCCGCGTTTTGCGCACGGGCAAAAGCGAGTATTAAAATATTAGATGAAAATAAATATTTTGAAAAAAATAGTGTAAAAAATGTTATTTTGTCATCTCTGATTGCTTGAAGTCAAGAACAGTATCATCCAATATTCCTATAAATATTTTACAAATAAATTAATAAGCATTATTCAAAGTCTTTAAAGGATGTAAAACTGATAGAATATCGTGAAATTTTTCTTACCCGTACGGGGTTTATGATACTAATATGTATACTTGCTGCAAACCCAAATGTAATGCACATTCGAACACCTGACCTGTTGTATATATGACCATAATGTGATTCATACATCCTATTAATTTATTTAACAAATAAATTATGCAATGTATGGACCTAAGACTTTTGAACTCTCATTAACATTAACGAAGGAACCTTAATGGTTCTCCGTCAAGCTTATTAACACCAACTTCCATCAAATTGGTAACGGTAATAGGAGCCCAAAAGTCTTTAGGTCCATACATTACATAATTTATTCATTACATATATAAATAAATGATGTTATGAGACATATTATGGTCTTACATTCTCCCATTTGCTCATAATATCATATATTTCGATAATGTGAGTCACATATAACTTAATCAGCCCTAACCCTAAAAGAATTACTAAACTCGTTTAAAGATGTAAATAGGTAGAGTACCCGCAAAATCTCTACACGTACTCGTTTTATGATACTAATACATGTACTTGTCTAAATTTGATTATAATATACTACAAGAAAAATGTGGAATAGCATCAAAAAATTGCAACAGATTGAATCTGTTGCTAAACAACAACAAATCAGCAACAATTTTGCATCAGATAGAGAGTTTGACTCGGTTGACCAAAAAGCAACAAATCGTGATGATTTGTGACAACAATTGTGACAAATTTTTTTGTCATTGATATGTTGTCGATTTCTAAATCGTGACATATCGCTACAGATCGGCGACATATTCAATTACATTGTTGATCTGTCGCTAACAAAGAACAGATTCAATTATGTTCTTCGATTAGCGACAAATCGCAACAGATTGTCAAGAACAAAAAATCTGTTGCTAATAATCGTCGATTAGCGACAAATTAGCAACAAACAAATCAAAAGAGACACACTTCATTTGATATGTCACTAAATTTTAAATGGTTTTTTCAAACCAGGGGCTCTCCTTTTTGGATAAAAAAATCCAATATATTATTTAATTTTAAGGTAATGTAGTAATTTAACAAAAATCCCTTTTATATTGGTGTTTTATGTTGCAAATTGCACTTAGAACAAAAATTTACGAATTGATTAATTAACAGTTTCCATTAAGTGCAGAACCATTGATAATTAAATAGGCGGTTTCCTAAAATCATGGATTCTATTTTTATTTGAAAACAATATGCAACACCTTTACATAAATAAAATAAAAACCACGTTTTAAAAATTTTGGAACCCAAAATTTTTTTTTTCAAGATCTATATCTATATGTATAATATATCTATATATCTATCTATCTATTCAATATTAATGGCAAAATTGTTTAATTTCCTAATGTGCCCCTACTTTCAATTTTGTCATAGGCTAGAGCAACAAAAAAAAATCGCTTTGAAGCTACTTTAGGAAAACCCCAATTTTAATTAAAACATATATCTCGATTGTACATGAAAACTTAAATTAATTAGCTAATCGATTAATCTTATTAAGATAAGTTTTGTATATAGTTAGCCAGATTAAGCCCAAACAGACTTACTTAAGGGCATTGTCGAAATTTGTACCACCAAACATATATAATGAAATTAATTGAATTGTCAAACTATACATTTCGAAATATCAACATCATCAAAACAGTCAACAAGTGTTTATTTATATTTAATCTTCACGGTCCTTAAGGGGTATAGCGTGCATAGTGGGAAAAAAAATGAGCATCCATATATATATACTCTAATTGAGGCGGAGACATCAAGTTAATTTAATTCTTACAACTATATTTTCTTGGTTTCTTTCGAACCATGGAGTTGGGACAGCCGATCGACTTCCATTAGATTGGATGAGCCAAATTAAAAAAAATGGCTAAAAACAAATTCGGAAGCCCTTAATTAATTATATATATAGTTACATCAAAATATATCTATGCTTTGTCTTTTCTTTTCCTTGGACTCTGGAATGATCGTAAACGCATGGTCGCCTTAGCTAGGCGATGTAGTTGAAATTAAAATTTTTAGTTGAAATTAAATTTTTTTTCATGAGATGTTGAAATTAAATTGAAAACATATATACATATAGATTTAATTTAAATTTTCATTAATATTAGAAGTTTGGATAGATAAAATTTTTTTTTTTTTTTCGATTTCGATAAAGCGCCAAAGTGGAGCTACAATGATGTTTTGCCAAAATGTCATGGAGTTGAATGAATAGTGTCACATCATTTCGGTGTGGCACTATTCACATATCATATTACTATTAATTATTTTTATTCTTTTTTGTTTTGGTATTTTTTTAAATTATCTTTGTAATTGTATTATTTTGAGATTGCAAATCGAATTAAATAAAAAATGATAAAAAGTTAATAGTGTAAACTACAGTGTTGATGGTTGGAGATGTGAATAATGTAGTTAATGTTTATATCAAAATTGATATATATTTAGTTTGTTGCTGATTTGTTGCTGAACAGCAACAAATCAACAACAGACTGTCAGTGTCCACGTAGGCTGATCAGCAACAGATGAACAGCAACAAAACAGCAACAAATGCCACCTAGGCTGTCCACGTAGGCTAATCAATCACCAACAAACTAGCAACAAACCATTTAAAAATCAATATCTACATGGTTTTACTTTTTACAAACCATTTTCAATATTTTCACCTCCCTCCAAACCCATTTTCACCTCCCTCCAAAACCATTTTCACCTCTCCAAACCCATTTCACCTCCAAACCCATTTTCGCTGCCAACCCTCCACCACCGCCGGAGACCCTCCGCGACCACCGCCGGACAGGTCCCGCGCCGCTGCATTCGGTCCCGCGCGAGCGCCGCCCCTGCGCGCGCCCCGCCCCGGCCCTGCTCACCCAGCCCCGCCGCTGCGCGGCCAGCGACGCCGCTGCGCGCCCCGCCCCTGCACGCCCCGCCCCTGCCCTGCTCCGCCCCTGCGCGCCCCTGCGCTGCCGGTGTGAGCCCAGCTCCGCCCCTGCGCACCCCGCCCCTGCCCTGCTCGGCCAGCGACGCCGATCGCGGCCAGCGACGCCGCTGCGCGCCCCGCCCCTGCACGCCCCGCCCCTGCCGTGCTCCGCCCCTGCGCGCCCCGCCCCTGCCCTGCTCGGCCAGCGACGCCGCTGCGCGCCACTGCTCGGCCAGAGCCCGCCGCTGCGGCGAGCAGCCCCGCCACTCCTCGGCCACCGCGCTGCCGTTCATCGGACACCTCGCCGCCGCTGCAGGTCGGATCCGCACCGTCTCCTTCGCAGCCGCTGGTCGCCTTTGGCTTCTCCTTGACTGAGTTTCGGGTATCATTTGTGGTTTGCATTTTCTTGAAAATCTATTTTGATATTTTTGTTGATTTATGATTTTATATGACTTCCGAAATTTATATATCTAGCGACAACAACAAATTAGCAACTCAATTTCCTTGTAACGTGCATATTTAAGTTATCTTATATAGTTTATATAATTCACATTAATCACGCACATCACCAAACTAATCGAGTTAAAATTTAGCAACTTGAATGTAAAATGTATCCTAATGAGGTAGCAACACATTTAAATATATTTAGTTTGTATTTAAGCTCTTATAATTGGGAGTGAGGCTATGTTGTTAACTTGTTCATTTTGTGGATTTGTATGTTTTTAACTTGTTCATTTTGTGCCTTTGTATCTTTTTATGTTTTGCTCTAACAAATTTTTATTTCCTTGTAACGTGCATATTTAAGTTATCTTATATGTTGTGGTATTTAAAATTTTATAAGTATATACGCATGAATAAGAATATGCAAATTGAATCTTGAATGTAAGTATGAAATTTACATGATTCTTGAAGGTAGTTAGAGGTTATAGAAGAGACTAAGTTATCATAGTTGAAGAAAAGAGATTGCAGAGGTATCACTTGTGAACTATGACTTGTGTAAATAAAATAGTTTAATATAAATTGAATAAATTAAGAACTTCCAATTCTTATTCGGTTTATAGAATTTATAGGTATGTATCTATATTAAAATCTCAAGGTTATTTATATTTCAATTTATAGATTGCAGAGAGGTATGTATCTTCAATGTGATGTTATTGTAGATAGTATTTGGTATTGTATGCATATCATAATTATCATTAGTCTTTGGGCTGAATCTAGTGCAACGAAAGAGTTTGATTTGTGTGTAGAAGAAGCGAGCCTGAGCCCAACTAATTTGGGATTGAGGCTATGTTGTTGTTGTAATGACACTTATCGCCGATGGTTTTTTAATTATGTGCAAATTTATTAGATAATTGAGATTATGGGATCATTTAGAAAATGATGATGATTCATCTAGTGTTGTTAGAGTTTATCATTGTTAGCTCCCAATGCCCTTTTTTTCTAACTTAATTTGTTAACAAAATGCAGGATTCCATTACACGCGCTAAGAAGTGGGTTCAAGAGCTACAAAAGCAAGGTGGGTTTCGGATTTTGCTTGTTTAGTTGACAACAAAGGCCGAGCTTAAGAAGTGGGGCGAGGGGCCGGGGGGCTTGAATTGACTTTATCAGAACTTTTCTTGTTGACTTATGCTTTTTTAACATTGATCCAGGTAATCCTAATATGGTAATGGCGCTGGCTGGGAACAAAGAGGACTTGGAAGACAAAAGAAAGGTGACAACAGAGGTGAGATTATTTAACCTATCCTTGAATTTGTTGAAATTTGTCCTGGCGAGGAAGAGGCTTTCTAGTTATTTTTTATTATCTCATAATTGTTTTGATGGTGGGCAAGATCGAGTTAATCTTTTTACGAGGATATCATGAATTCTTGAATTAATTAATGGGTTTGTGTTATGGCAGCTATTTTGTTTTTCCCGAGATCAAGTAATGAAGTTTCATTAATGGGAAAATATAGGCAGAAGAATAAGAAGTTAATTAATGAAGTTCCAAATACTATCTGGGCACCCGCATGATCACCGATCTGGGCATTTGATCTCTCCACATAGGAGTTAATTAATGAAGTTTCATTAATGGGAAAAATAACTTGGCTTGATTTTTTGTTGTTGTTGTTGTCTATGTTCAAACTTTGATCTAATTTCTTCCTACTCATTTGCTTTAATAGGAGGTAAAATGTTTTTATTTAACCATTACGTGTCTAAATGCATGTTAGTTGATGGATGAAAATATTGAATTCTAAATGTTTTTAGAATGGTTCATTTGTGGGCTGCATGATGTCTTCTTCTATGTTTTTAACTTCTTATATATATATATATGAATGAATGTACAAAATGAAAGAAATTGAAAAAAATGCATGGAATGTCATGTATGGAAGTTCTTTCATTCCCTTTTGAGTTGGAAATTTTTTGTGTGTGTCACTGTGGACGATCTTTTATGTACGAAATCGATGAGCAAGGCTTAATTTTTTGATTTTTTCATTTGTGTTTGAATATTTTTATTGCAATTCGAATATTGTTCAAATTATTCTTTTTCATTTTCAGGATTTGGATGGGACACGCACTCAAATTGTATAGTGTCTATCTTGTATCGGTGACACAATTGGGTAAGGGTGTGAGATTTACATTGTAGATATATATGTAAATTAATTTGTGTTGCCATCTTAATTTGTGTAGTATTTTGTTGGATAATGTTCATATTTCATTATGAAATGTTAATCTCAACATTTTGTAGATATTTTTTTGTCAAATTTTGATAATATACAAATAATTATTCAATTTTAATTTTAATTGCAGCATGAATAAATATAATTTTTTTTCAGATTTTACTGCTGAAGGAATTTACTGTTTACAGTGAACTGTAATTTTATAAAAAAAATTACCATTCCAAATCAAGAATGACCAAAGTCTCATTCTTGATTTGCACTGACGAAGCAAAAATGTATCTGTTGCTGATCTGTCGCTGATTTGCAACAGATCTCAGCAATAGCCGCCATTGTCTTGTGTGCATATCAAGAATGAGACTTGGTATGTTGTGATTTGCATCAATTTGCAATGAACCACCTTTTCCAATCTGCACATGATTTTTTCATTCTTCATTGCTCAAAGAACAGATTTTGTCACAAATCATTCTTTGAACAACAACAGAACCAAAATCTGTTGCTAACTTCAATCTGCGACAAAGAGTTTAGCAACACATCTAATCTTCATTTGATCATTCTTGAGTCCCTTAGCAACAAATCCGTACCAAATCAACAACTGATTAGTTTGTTGCTGTTTCTTTTTTTTCTTGTAGTTATATACATATGAATACCTATATATATATATATATATATATATATATATATATATATATATATATATATATATATTGGTCAATGGGCACGCGCGATGCGCGTGAGGCGTTAACAATAATTGTGTCATAAAATATGTGTGATAGTTAGTATTAAAATATTATCTTAAAGACATGTATAATTTATTGATTTATATATTTAGAGAGTAAAATGTGTGTCGAAATTACCTTACAATAAAAAGTGCTCATATTTTTTTAGTTGGGTGTAGACATCTATGATATTAGTTGATCCAATCTTAAAGAAGAAAATAAATAAATATAGTTAATTGTGTATAATTTGACTATCAAAATATAACACCTAAAATGTATGTATGATAAAATTTGGATTTGTTTATTGGGAGGACCACATGGCAACCTTGTATATAGAAAGTTTTGTAGTTTATAGAAACAATTCACAAACAAATTTCACAAAGCAAGTTTATGTAGGTTTGAATTTTTCATGTCTTACAAAATTAACAAATTAAAGCAAGTAATTCACAAACAAAATATTTTTTTTGAGAATTTAATCCAAAGCAAGTATTTAAATCAAGTATTTGAAGCTTTGAATTTTTATGTCTAAGAAAATAAACATTATTCACAAACATTATTAATTTTTAAAAAATGCAACACATATTCAAGTAGAAATCAACCAACTGATAAGATTTTAAAAAATAGAAATGTTTGTGACTATTTTTATTAATTCACTCATGAAAAGGTGTGGTGAAAGAAATGAAAGAAAAACTTTTTGTAATTTATAAAAGTAATTAAGAAAAATTGACAAAGCAAGTATTTGAAGCTTCAAATTTTTTATATCTCGAAAAATAAAAATTATTGACAAACATTATTACTAACACAAATAGTTACAGAAAATGAAAAAAATTAAAGCAAGTAATTCAGAAACAAAATTATTTTTTTGAGATTGTAATCCATTGCATGTATATGAACCTTTGAATTTTTAATGTCTAAGAAAATAAACATTATTCACAAACATTATTACTAAAAAAAAGTTTAACCCATTGTAATTTAATGTTAGGTAACATATGAGCAAGAGTTTAAAATTTTTATATTCCTTATGATCGAACTCAAGACACTTGATTTGGGAATGATGGATCATTGCCTTCATTATCATTGAGAAGCACATGCGAGGCATACATTTTTTGTGTATAATGCAAAATTCAAGGGACATAAACAATTGTATGTAGCAAATCCACCTCTATGAGGTTAGTTGATTCATTCAAACCTTAAAAAATACAATTAATTGCGTATTAATTTTTCAACTAATAGAAATCAACCCAATTGATTATATTTTTTTTAAAAAAAGATATGTTCTTACTATTAGAAATAAGTAACTCATCATAAGAAGTCAAAAGAACTATTTAAAAAAATATACATGGTTGTTCTATGTATATTCACGTCCCAAAAGAAAAAATAGAATGAAAAATTGAAAATTGAATTTTATGATATATATCTTATCGCAGAGACGAATAAAATGAATGGTACACTTCACGGATAGCACTTAACCCAATAGCAAATTCATAATTTTTTTTTATTGAATCGAACAAGTGGGGGGAGAGAAGTGGAGATATATATATATATTTTAAAGAGATGAGGGACTGCGATTTTGAAGAACAAAGTGGTTTTTAATAATAAAAACACATGTAATTCACAAACATAGAAGAAACATGAATGAAAAGGAAAGAGCCGTAGAGGAGTGAGAGAAGGGAAAGAGAGAACCGTGAGGAGAGAGAAGGTGTATTGAGTGGAAAGAGAGAAACGTGGAGGAGAGAGAGAGGGTGGAAAAATCCTATAAATCCCACTTTATTAGGAAAATCGCCTACTAATTGGGGTATTTTCGGAAAGAAATTGAATTTTAGTTCTGCACATTTAAATTAGTAACCGCCTATTAATTTGGAATTATCAATTAAATTACCAATTTATCTTTAATTTTAACTATTTCTATCAATTCACAAGGTCATTGTTGGGACTTTTAGCCAAAAAGGCTTCACGGTTAACCGTTTTGGGATTGCTATTATAATAGTACTAGTCAATGGGCACGCGCGATGCGCGTGAGGCGTTAACAATAATTGTGTCATAAAATATGTGTGATAGTTAGTATTAAAATATTATCTTAAAGACATGTATAATTTATTGATTTATATATTTAGAGAGTAAAATGTGTGTCGAAATTACCTTCCAATAAAAAGTGCTCATATTTTTTTAGTTGGGTGTAGACATCTATGATATTAGTTGATCCAATCTTAAAGAAGAAAATAAATAAATATAGTTAATTGTGTATAATTTGACTATCAAAATATAACACCTAAAATGTATGTATGATAAAATTTGGATTTGTTTATTGGGAGGACCACATGGCAACCTTGTATATAGAAAGTTTTGTAGTTTATAGAAACAATTCACAAACAAATTTCACAAAGCAAGTTTATGTAGGTTTGAATTTTTCATGTCTTACAAAATTAACAAATTAAAGCAAGTAATTCACAAACAAAATATTTTTTTTTGAGAATTTAATCCAAAGCAAGTATTTAAATCAAGTATTTGAAGCTTTGAATTTTTATGTCTAAGAAAATAAACATTATTCACAAACATTATTAATTTTTAAAAAATGCAACACATATTCAAGTAGAAATCAACCAAGCTGATAAGATTTTAAAAAATAGAAATGTTTGTGACTATTTTTATTAATTCACTCATGAAAAGGTGTGGTGAAAGAAATGAAAGAAAAACTTTTTGTAATTTATAAAAGTAATTAAGAAAAATTGACAAAGCAAGTATTTGAAGCTTCAAATTTTTTATATCTCGAAAAATAAAAATTATTGACAAACATTATTACTAACACAAATAGTTACGAGAAAATGAAAAAAATTAAAGCAAGTAATTCAGAAACAAAATTATTTTTTTGAGATTGTAATCCATTGCATGTATATGAACCTTTGAATTTTTAATGTCTAAGAAAATAAACATTATTCACAAACATTATTACTAAAAAAAAGTTTAACCCATTGTAATTTAATGTTAGGTAACATATGAGCAAGAGTTTAAAATTTTTATATTCCTTATGATCGAACTCAAGACACTTGATTTGGGAATGATGGATCATTGCCTTCATTATCATTGAGAAGCACATGCAGGCATACATTTTTTGTGTATAATGCAAAATTCAAGGGACATAAACAATTGTATGTAGCAAATCCACCTCTATGAGGTTAGTTGATTCATTCAATCCTTAAAAAATACAATTAATTGCGTATTAATTTTTCAACTAATAGAAATCAACCCAATTGATTATATATTTTTTTTTAAAAAGATATGTTCTCACTATTAGAAATAAGTAACTCATCATAAGAAGTCAAAAGAACTATTTAAAAAAATATCCATGGTTGTTCTATGTATATTCACGTCCCAAAAGAAAAAATAGAATGAAAAATTGAAAATTGAATTTTATGATATATATCTTACTGCAGAGACGAATAAAATGAATGGTACACTTCACGGATAGCACTTAACCCAATAGCAATTCATAATTTTTTTTTATTGAATCGAACAAGTGGGGGGAGAGAAGTGGAGATATATATATATATTTTAAAGAGATGAGGGACTGCGATTTTGAAGAACAAAGTGGTTTTTAATAATAAAAACACATGTAATTCACAAACATAGAAGAAACATGAATGAAAAGGAAAGAGCCGTAGAGGAGTGAGAGAAGGGAAAGAGAGAACCGTGAGGAGAGAGAAGGTGTATTGAGTGGAAAGAGAGAAACGTGGAGGAGAGAGAGAGGGTGGAAAAATCCTATAAATCCCACTTTATTAGGAAAATCGCCTACTAATTGGGGTATTTTCGGAAAGAAATTGAATTTTAATTCTGCACATTTAAATTAGTAACCGCCTATTAATTTGGACTTATCAATTAAATTACCAATTTATCTTTAATTTTAACTATTTCTATCAATTCACAAGGTCATTGTTGGGACTTTTAGCCAAAAAGGCTTCACGGTTAACCGTTTTGGGATTGCTATTGTAATAGTACTAGTCAATGGCACGCGCGATGCGCGTGAGGCGTTAACAATAATTGTGTCATAAAATATGTGTGATAGTTAGTATTAAAATATTATCTTAAAGACATGTATAATTTATTGATTTATATATTTAGAGAGTAAAATGTGTGTCGAAATTACCTTCCAATAAAAAGTGCTCATATTTTTTTAGTTGGGTGTAGACATCTATGATATTAGTTGATCCAATCTTAAAGAAGAAAATAAATAAATATAGTTAATTGTGTATAATTTGACTATCAAAATATAACACCTAAAATGTATGTATGATAAAATTTGGATTTGTTTATTGGGAGGACCACATGGCAACCTTGTATATAGAAAGTTTTGTAGTTTATAGAAACAATTCACAAACAAATTTCACAAAGCAAGTTTATGTAGGTTTGAATTTTTCATGTCTTACAAAATTAACAAATTAAAGCAAGTAATTCACAAACAAAATATTTTTTTTTGAGAATTTAATCCAAAGCAAGTATTTAAATCAAGTATTTGAAGCTTTGAATTTTTATGTCTAAGAAAATAAACATTATTCACAAACATTATTAATTTTTAAAAAATGCAACACATATTCAAGTAGAAATCAACCAAGCTGATAAGATTTTAAAAAATAGAAATGTTTGTGACTATTTTTATTAATTCACTCATGAAAAGGTGTGGTGAAAGAAATGAAAGAAAAACTTTTTGTAATTTATAAAAGTAATTAAGAAAAATTGACAAAGCAAGTATTTGAAGCTTCAAATTTTTTATATCTCGAAAAATAAAAATTATTGACAAACATTATTACTAACACAAATAGTTACGAGAAAATGAAAAAAATTAAAGCAAGTAATTCGAAACAAAATTATTTTTTTGAGATTGTAATCCATTGCATGTATATGAACCTTTGAATTTTTAATGTCTAAGAAAATAAACATTATTCACAAACATTATTACTAAAAAAAAAGTTTAACCCATTGTAATTTAATGTTAGGTAACATATGAGCAAGAGTTTAAAATTTTTATATTCCTTATGATCGAACTCAAGACACTTGATTTGGGAATGATGGATCATTGCCTTCATTATCATTGAGAAGCACATGCAGGCATACATTTTTTGTGTATAATGCAAAATTCAAGGGACATAAACAATTGTATGTAGCAAATCCACCTCTATGAGGTTAGTTGATTCATTCAATCCTTAAAAAATACAATTAATTGCGTATTAATTTTTCAACTAATAGAAATCAACCCAATTGATTATATATATTTTTTAAAAAAGATATGTTCTCACTATTAGAAATAAGTAACTCATCATAAGAAGTCAAAAGAACTATTTAAAAAAATATCCATGGTTGTTCTATGTATATTCACGTCCCAAAAGAAAAAATAGAATGAAAAATTGAAAATTGAATTTTATGATATATATCTTACTGCAGAGACGAATAAAATGAATGGTACACTTCACGGATAGCACTTAACCCAATAGCAATTCATAATTTTTTTTTATTGAATCGAACAAGTGGGGGGAGAGAAGTGGAGATATATATATATTTTAAAGAGATGAGGGACTGCGATTTTGAAGAACAAAGTGGTTTTTAATAATAAAAACACATGTAATTCACAAACATAGAAGAAACATGAATGAAAAGGAAAGAGCCGTAGAGGAGTGAGAGAAGGGAAAGAGAGAACCGTGAGGAGAGAGAAGGTGTATTGAGTGGAAAGAGAGAAACGTGGAGGAGAGAGAGAGGGTGGAAAAATCCTATAAATCCCACTTTATTAGGAAAATCGCCTACTAATTGGGGTATTTTCGGAAAGAAATTGAATTTTAGTTCTGCACATTTAAATTAGTAACCGCCTATTAATTTGGACTTATCAATTAAATTACCAATTTATCTTTAATTTTAACTATTTCTATCAATTCACAAGGTCGTTGTTGGGACTTTTAGCCAAAAAGGCTTCACGGTTAACCGTTTTGGGATTGCTATTGTAATAGTACTAGTCAATGGGTATCGCACGCGATGCGCGTGAGGCGTTAACAATAATTGTGTCATAAAATATGTGTGATAGTTAGTATTAAAATATTATCTTAAAGACATGTATAATTTATTGATTTATATATTTAGAGAGTAAAATGTGTGTCGAAATTACCTTCCAATAAAAAGTGCTCATATTTTTTTAGTTGGGTGTAGACATCTATGATATTAGTTGATCCAATCTTAAAGAAGAAAATAAATAAATATAGTTAATTGTGTATAATTTGACTATCAAAATATAACACCTAAAATGTATGTATGATAAAATTTGGATTTGTTTATTGGGAGGACCACATGGCAACCTTGTATATAGAAAGTTTTGTAGTTTATAGAAACAATTCACAAACAAATTTCACAAAGCAAGTTTATGTAGGTTTGAATTTTTCATGTCTTACAAAATTAACAAATTAAAGCAAGTAATTCACAAACAAAATATTTTTTTTTGAGAATTTAATCCAAAGCAAGTATTTAAATCAAGTATTTGAAGCTTTGAATTTTTATGTCTAAGAAAATAAACATTATTCACAAACATTATTAATTTTTAAAAAATGCAACACATATTCAAGTAGAAATCAACCAACTGATAAGATTTTAAAAAATAGAAATGTTTGTGACTATTTTTATTAATTCACTCATGAAAAGGTGTGGTGAAAGAAATGAAAGAAAAACTTTTTGTAATTTATAAAAGTAATTAAGAAAAATTGACAAAGCAAGTATTTGAAGCTTCAAATTTTTTATATCTCGAAAAATAAAAATTATTGACAAACATTATTACTAACACAAATAGTTACTGAGAAAATGAAAAAAATTAAAGCAAGTAATTCGAAACAAAATTATTTTTTTGAGATTGTAATCCATTGCATGTATATGAACCTTTGAATTTTTAATGTCTAAGAAAATAAACATTATTCACAAACATTATTACTAAAAAAAGTTTAACCCATTGTAATTTAATGTTAGGTAACATATGAGCAAGAGTTTAAAAATTTTATATTCCTTATGATCGAACTCAAGACACTTGATTTGGGAATGATGGATCATTGCCTTCACAATCATTGAGAAGCACATGCAGGCATACATTTTTTTGTGTATAATGCAAAATTCAAGGGACATAAACAATTGTATGTAGCAAATCCACCTCTATGAGGTTAGTTGATTCATTCAATCCTTAAAAAATACAATTAATTGCGTATTAATTTTTCAACTAATAGAAATCAACCCAATTGATTATATTTTTTTTAAAAAAGATATGTTCTCACTATTAGAAATAAGTAACTCATCATAAGAAGTCAAAAGAACTATTTAAAAAAATATCCATGGTTGTTCTATGTATATTCACGTCCCAAAAGAAAAAATAGAATGAAAAATTGAAAATTGAATTTTATGATATATATCTTACTGCAGAGACGAATAAAATGAATGGTACACTTCACGGAGAGCACTTAACCCAATAGCAATCCATAATTTTTTTTTATTGAATCGAACAAGTGGGGGGAGAGAAGTGGAGATATATATATATATATATATATATATAAAGAGATGAGGGGTTGCGATTTTGAAGAACAAAGTGGTTTTTAATAATAAAAACACATGTAATTCACAAACATAGAAGAAACATGAATGAAATGGAAAGAGCCGTAGAGGAGTGAGAGAAGGGAAAGAGAGAACCATGAGGAGAGAGAAGGTGTATTGAGTGGAAAGAGAGAAACGTGGAGGAGAGAGAGAGGGTGGAAAAATCCTATAAATCCCACTTTATTAGGAAAACCGCCTACTAATTGGGGTATTTTCGGAAAGAAATTGAATTTTAGTTCTGCACATTTAATTTAGTAACCGCCTATTAATTTGGACTTATCAATTAAATTACCAATTTATCCTTAATTTTAACTATTTCTTTCAATTCACAATGACGTTTTGGGATTGCTATTATAATAGTATAGATAGATAGATATAGATAAATAATAGTTGAAGAGACGATGCTAGCCACCCAATTTGGCGCACCTACAAAAGAGCATTGGTCGATACACTTAAATACATATCTCGAGATGTATTGATGACCCACGTTGGTGGGTGCCTAAAGCGCCAACCGCCCGAGGCGAATGGCATGAAAAAACATCCTACGCAATGTCCTACCAACAACTAACTCGAGTATGTGTTGCTAGAGTTCTTGAATCGAGATTTGTACCAACGCATCACAAACTACATCCGGCGGACTCTAAGCAAGGACTTGTCATTCACAGCACCGTCTTTTTAACTGAAAAATGGCGCCACACTCTTGATCACTTCATTTCATCAAATTGGGGATTAGGGTTTCGTTCGTGTCGTTCGAGATTTCGATGATAGAATGAAATCGAAGAATCATTTCAACTTTGGCACTAGAGATGGATTTAGAAGAATCTCTTCAAAGAAACAGCCTCGCCAATCTGAAGGTCTTGATTTGGTTTCTGTTTTCATTGTTGAATTTGATTCGTAATCACATAACCCTACTTTGTTGACACAATCTTGGATTCAATGATTTCCCGTGGTCTTTCATCGCATCGAATGATCGGCGGCGAATCAAATATTTGAATTCCACAAAGAAACTGATTCCTTCATTTTGATACAGCCATTACTTTTTTCTTGTAGATATGCGGAGAGTGAAAAGAGTGCGGTTTGCGGATGTTGAAACTGAGTATCCACTGAGTCACAAAAATAATGTTTGCTTGATCGATGCGCAAGAGCCTCTGTCTTCAAGATGTGGGTTTGCTTTCTAAGTGCTCCATGCTCAAGTTTATTGATAGTATGTGAGATTTATTGAGAGCCAGTCTTTTTCATGGTGTCTATGGTTGTGCTAGTGAGATTTATTTGAAGATTTATTTTGTCTTTTTATTTAGTCTTTTTGTTCCTACTAAGTTAAAAGAAAAATTTTATAGGACCGCAATTAGGCCAGCTATGCTCTATGGAAGTGAATGTTGGGCGGTAAAGCAACAACAATTACATAAAATGAACGTAGCAGAAATGAGGATGCTTAGGTGGATGTGTGGTAAAACTCGTAAAGATAGAATAAGAAATATAGAAATTCAAAGACAAGTAGGAGTAGCACCAATTGATACAAAGATTAGGGAAGGGCGGTTGCGGTGGTTTGGTCACCTGCAAAGACGGCCTACAAATGCCCCAACTAGAAAACTTGACTCAATAGAAACTGTAGAAATTCGACGAGGTAGGGGCATACCAAAGTTAACATGGGATGCATTAATTAAGAGTGATTTGAATGGTTTGAAAAGCTCACCATCAATTGCACTTAATCGAGCACAATGGAAAAGTTTGATCCATGTAGTCGACCCCAGTTAATTTGGGACTGAGGCTATGTTGTTGTTGTTGTTGTTGTCGTTGTTGTTGTTATTTAGTCTTTTTCTTTTTAAATTTCCATTTCATCGAGTTGAATGGAAATGTAGGATTCATGTTGCTGATCCGAACTAACTTAAGACTTGGGGTTTGTTGTAGCGTTGTCGTTGTTTTGTAAATATCATTTTTATTGACAACAACAAAGCCTCGATCCCAAATTAGTTAGGGTTTGTTACATGGATCAAACTCTTCCACTCGCTTCGATTTAATGCAGCTAATGGTGTGTTAGGAAGTTCAATAAATTTTATCGACAATGAATATGCCCTAGTAAAATTACATGAAACTGACTTTCGATGACTTGCGATTTCTATCTTTAAGTAAGCGCCTGATACTTTGTTTCCTAATGCTCAAAATGTAGCTCTAACCAACAAAGATGACCAAGTGTTAAGAATTCCCCCCGAACTTATCTCTCTTTTACCAGTTCTTCACGGATAAAAACATTATATAATGCTGTTCCACACACAACTGGGACCAGGATCTAGAAACTGAACTAGGGAAATCCTCCCACCATTCTGGAGGGGTACTTAAGAGCTGAAACAAATTGGAGTCAGTTTCTTGCGATAGAATGAAGATGCTTCTTCAGTTCTGACCAATTGGTCCTTTGTATCAAACCAAATACAGGGCTAGACACTATTTATAGGCATGCTCTGCGCCAACATGCCCTTAAAAGTGGATTTTATATATATATAAAAAAAAAAAGTCATTTGCTTCCTTCTTTGCCCTTTTTTTTCTAACATTTTGGGCCCCTTCCAAATACAACCATGGTCACGTCCTAGGAGTCGACCCTTAGACCGCGTCTTAATGTTGTAGATTCCTAGCTTTATCAAATAATTTGTTATTAGCCCTTCTTTGCCCCCTAGAAATGGTTGTTGACGCAAATTGAAGTAAAAGAAAACAGTCTATGGAGAAAAAGAGAAAATGAAGCATTGAAAAGAAGATGGAACAAGGAAAGAAGTGTGATCGTGCCATTTGAGTTGTAATGTGATTTTTCCAATGAATCAAGTATCATATTGTCTACCAGTGGTATGTGGGGACTGCCTTACCTTTTGTGCAATTTCTGACAAAAGGTAAATGCAGGTTCTGACCCAAAGACATTGGAGTATGCATTTTATAGAAAGCTTCGTGAAGCTGCTGGCCATAATTTCCACTCTTATCAACTTCTCAAAAATGGAAAAAAGCAGAAAGAATCAGAAGCAAATGGTTGTGTGAGAGGTTGATCTATTTTTCTTTTTCTTTTTCTTTTTTTTTTTTCTTTTGGAATTGTTATGATATTTCCAGAAATTTCAGTGACACTGAGTGGAAGTTTTTTTAGCATATTCTACCAATGCCTTACTACAACAGCATGTTGTGTTTTTCTTAATTAAACTGCCATGATTTGATCATTTTGTTAATTGTTTTACTGATCTCTCTGTTTTGCTACTATCATGCAGAACTGGATAAAGTAATTGAACCAAATCAGGCCAAGTTCACGTCTTTGTTTCCGTTGGAAATTACTACTCCTAGTGAACTCCTTTGCCATTCTCCCTCCCGAGCCTCAAAGAAAACAGGTAGCCGCTGTAATAAACAATATAAAATCTTTTGTTTGCTTCAAGATTATTGTCCTCTTTGATTCTTTTAATTGTATCTATGCATCAAAATTTTAGATATAAATCTTCTGAACATTTAAATTCCATTAATTATTGTTTACCATGCCAAGAAATGTCTCTTATTTTCATCAAAGTCCTATGTTAGATGTTCTCACTTTTTAGCTTGATTGTAAGCTTTGCTCTATGACTTTCTAGTGTTTAAAGAAGTATGTGATAGATATTTTAATTTTAATTTTTTTTTGTATAATAAACTTTTTTTCAGTAAAGAGATGTTCTTAAAAAAAATTGGCAGAGATGGGTGCTTAGGTTGAAGTGTGGTAAGACTTGTTAGGATAGAATAAGAAATACATAAATTTAAAGAAAACTAGGAGTAGCGTTAATAGAGGAAAACATAAGAAAAGGTAGGTTGTGGGGGTTTGGACACATCTAAAGCACCATTTAGAAATTTTAGTGCAAGAGAAGTGAAAGAACTTGAAAGCTTCTATTAGTTGCAAAAATGTTTATGACTATGAAAATCACAAAGATAAGAATCTTCAAAACGTATATGAAACCACACATCCCTCACCAACATAACATGACAAAAGCAACCCCTCTTTACATAGAATCATATTGCATTTTCCACCCTTTCATCTCTTTTGGGTAGTGAAATCCATAGGAAACTTTCCTCATACTAACTAAAAAAGACACTTGAAAATTAACTAGTTCTTAAACCACCACAGTGTCCAAATATTTATCCTCATATTTCTCATTTTGAGTAGTAGCACCAAATCAAAGTCAAAGATGCCATCTCCAAACGTTCTTACAAGCACTGGAATTTCCTTCCACCCATTACAATCGACCATCTCCTTCTATAAGGGGATGACATCAACAACCCATCTTTAATCAGCCCTAGAATTTGATGTGCTTGCCCACAATGGAAGAACTAACAGCTTGCGAAAATGTATGAATTGGAATGCAGTCGTCTCAAGGATGGATCATCAATTAGAAAGTGAATTTGACGGGTCATGGCATCAAACTCTTTGATCTGAGAAATTACCCTTAGGGAAAAGTCCTTTTAGAATGGCTAGAAGAGAGCCCAATTCTACTCATTCCCTGTCTAAGTAAGACACAACCAGTGTGGTTTCCAATGGAAAATGGTTTGCATCAGGAACTTCTTGCTACGGAGAGAAAGATTGGGCAAATCATATTTAGAGAACCTATATAACATCAGAAAAGGTAAGAAAGTCTGACAACATGTCCTCTCAGAAGTGAAAGCAATTACCAACATTAACTTAATTTGGCACCGAACCTTGTCAACTGCATGGACTTCTATGAATTGAGTTAGGAAGCAATGTTGCATATAACTAGCAACCTCAGGATTTCATGCGTATTATAATGACTCTCACCTGCAGTGATTACAACTTATAGCTATAGGTTCCATGGAAGATAAGGAAAAGTGTAGGCATAGCTAGCAGCCTGGTAATAGGGGTGCAATTTTTACTCTGCCTGCCTAAAATCTGCACCTCTAATCAGTTGGATGGCCTTTGAAAAATAAAATAAAATAAAATAATGGGTTGTCATCTATTTCAAAGGGAGTTATTGGTTTTATTTCAATCTTTAGAAGCGTATCATGTCTTCGAACATATAAATTCATTCATTGATTTGTGCGTTCTATGCCACATATATTGGTACTGAGAATTGTAGGAGCATTACGCAAAACACTGATGCTGATACCCCTTATTCAGGACTTGATAAACCTGATGAAGGCATCTTTTGTAGAAAGAGACATAGACTACGCCAGTTGGCAGCAGCATCCTTGAATCTTGATATTGAAGAATGCCAATTTAAGGGGTTAGATACATCCTAAATTACTCTTGCCTTTTTTTATTTATATATTAAAATGTGGAGTTGATATAGATTTTGATCAGGTGTGATTTGGTTTCTGTTCTTCTTCAGCGGCTTGTCCCTGAATGTGATGCAAGCTCAATCAATGTATGCCTTTGAGTTCTTTTATGTTGCAAATCACAAAATTATACTGCACGTGTACTTATGTATAAGAAAATAAGAAATAGGTTGTTGACATTTAATACAGCTGCTTCTTATTGTTTTCTTGTTCTTCTGGTAACAATTGATTGTTGACATTTATAAAAATGATCTGTGCCAGAGTCGTGTGGAACGTGAACAGAGGTCATGGCACAAGACGACGGCAAAAGCTACAAAGCCTCAGTCCTATATAAACGATCCAAGTTATCTTAGCTCAAGATGCACATTGGAGGACAAATATGTTCACTTTGAGCCTCCTCGATATGCTAGACCAAATACTTCACCTTTTGCTGTAAGCTACCTGAAAAATAATTCACCTGACTGTTTGTCCAACAGGGAGATTGCTTTCTCCAAACTGGATATTGCGGATTCTGACTACCCTTTAACTGGGTCTCATGAGAAATCGCTTATCGAGTATGAAAGAAAACCTGAAAATGGTATGGGTTTTGGAATAGCACCATGCTTACACTCTTATCAGAGATCAGTCCTTGGTTTTCATCCAAGTACAGAGTTTTCATTTCCAGGTCATGGATATTTTCCTGTGAACATCAATCTTAAACCATCTAGATCAGTTTATTCAACCTGCAACAACTCGATCACATATGGGGAATTCCCTGATACATCTCTGGACTTGAGTAGCAAAAGCTATGAGATATTCGATGGACTCATTGATGCAAATGAACTAAAAGCTGGAAAAGGGGGCTGTGGTTATCAGGTGTTGGACTGGGATGCTAACAGAATCAATAATGAAGAGCACTTTTTGATTTCTTCTGACTTTGAGGCTATGGATATGAATATCAACTGGATGATTCCCTTTCACCAACGGGAGGCTCAGGCTGAACCACTTAGATTATGCTCCGAGTCTGCCCTTGCTACTTGGCCTTGTCCAGATAGTAATGTGCGTAAGTTCCTTTTTGAAAGTTGTCCCGTTGATGTTGCTGGAACACAACTAGCTAATGAGAAGAGTTGTCAACTTGTACAGACAGACAGTTTGCTGTCCTCTCCCTGTAACTTGAGCTATTTTAGAACTCTGGAAGAAAGCAATTGGCTAAGAGGCAAGCTTGAAGGGAGCTCCCACTGTTCTCCGTCTAGTAGAGACAAATGTATGAATGAGCTCTTTGAGGAGAAAGTTCCATCAAATACAGACTCACTGTTACTGTATTCCAGGCATGACTTAGATTTTGAGTGGAAGGGTTTGCCGATAAGCAAATTCACTGCAGAACGTTCCTCGTTTGCCTGTTTCAGCATCCAAGCTCTCATTAAGGACATAACCATGCTAAGTGGAGACATAACAGATGTTCATTTGGGCAGCTTACGCAAACCAACAACTGGAGTGCAGTTGGCTAAAGAAATGTTCCTCTCTCCCTTAAGTTTCAGGGTCTCAATGGATGAGAAGAGGTCTTGGCCTCTACTACTTGATAAATCGAGCTGGGATAGATCAGAAGGTGCAGCTCACCATGTCGGTAAAGAACACTGGCCTGAATGAGCTATAAGTTGCCTATTCTTCCCACTCATTCTACGTGCTACATGCAGAATTTAGTTTTGAATGTTGCCAATTTTCTCTACTGATTGAGTGATTCATAAATGAATGCTATGTTTGAATTTTTTTTTTTTTTCGTGGAAGAGCACAAATGCCTTCGTAGTAGTTTAATCATCAGTGCAGTGTGCAACATAAAATGGAATTCCTTTCTGCAAAAGATGGTAAAAATCATAATATTGTCCGAAAATGTACTTTAAGGATAATTTCTGGTGCTTTTAAACTTTTGTATAGCATCAGTCTTAATGCTAGCTTAAGCATTAACATTCAGCTGCTTGGATGTTCAAAAGTCTTTGTTCTCAATAGAGCGGACAAAATTGCATTGTTTGTTATATCATATATAACGCCATTCTTGCTTGAATTGTGTTTAATGGCAAAATGCTTAGAGGGTGTTCTTGATTTGGCTTCTTTAAGTATAATTCTGAATTAGAGAAGCAAATCAAATAGAAAGAGTGGGTTGTTTTATGAATCTCAGTAAGTACTATTGAAAGGGTTTGAACCAGCGCTTGCTTCAATAACTAGTTATGTGAGTTCTCTTCCATACTCTATTAAGGGTTAGTTATCAGGGAAACTATATACATGTAGATGTAAAGTTTTTGTTGTTTCTTTAAGGCGAGTAGTTAAAAATCGGTGCCTCTAAATTAGATGTCTCAAATTCAAACTTTGGATTCTAAGAGGAAAATGCTTTGGTAACCCACTTTGGATGCCTAGTGGGTCTAATGGGTGTTCCTCCATGTGATATATCTCGAGGAGTGTGAGCGCACGTCTTGAGGTGTAACATGCACTCCTCGAGATGTATCGCACGGCTGAACACTCACTTGGGCCACTAGGAGCCCAGTGGGTTACGCATCTCCCTTAAGAAAATTGCACAGAGATTCCACTATGGGTAATGCCTCACCTTGGGCCAGTCAAGACAACTAGGTCCACTACCAATATTGTTCAACTGGTCCACTTTCAATTTTAGTTTTTACTTCCACCTTCAACCAAACCCATCACTGATTATCATTCTCAATGTTGGGCTTAACTTTGAATGTATGTGCTTCAATCCATCATTTTTAATTACATATGTTAAGCCCAATGGACTGATCTTATGTAGTAGGCCTGCTGCAAAAAACAGGTTGTGCTTTGTGTAGACTTCAAAAACAGTTCCAAAGTTTCTTTAATCTTTGAACAGACAAAAATAGGGACTTGCATTTGGTTTGAAAAGATTCAACTTCAAAACGTTGTTTTGGTGTTGTGGTTGGAACCTACTAGTTTTTTCATTTATGCCTCTTTGAGTTGCATTTTGGAATCTTCTAATTTTCTAAGAATAGCTCGTTGGTGAGATATGGCTCCCGTGGAATGGTTCAGGGTAATCCTATGGGCATCACAAATAAAAAAAAAAAAAAAAAAAAAATCCTACTCAGCCTTCTGTGCATTGCCTTTGTTTCAAAATACACAAATGAGACCAACCAAGTGGGTGATCCTATGGTTTGGTATGTGAAGGTGGGAGTTTGAGTCCTAGTGGGGGCAAGATAAGTTGTTGGTTTCTTTCTTTAAAGAGTTCAAATTTTTCCTTGTGAAAGTTATAGTTGGGGTGGTGCATGTAGAAAGCAGGTTTCTTATAAACCAAAAAGAAAATGCTTGGGTGCCCCACTTTGGATATTCGGAATGGACACTCACTTATTAATGTCCATTGATTTGTGCATAGATGTTTGTGCGCATACAAATCGATATATATTTAAGGTAACCAACAACTGAGTATCCATTTTAGGTTTCCGAAGTGGGTCACCCTAGCACTGCCCTAAAAGAAATTAGGTAAAGTATGCTGTCACTCACAAAATTGGATATTATTAACATCTACTCTTCCATCCATGTGCCTATTTTTGGTGTTATCATCATCAATTTTACAAAGACAAATGGGGACCAAACCTTGTAATTCTATCAAAACCATTCATTCCCTGCAGTACACTGCAAGTGGAAATGGCCCCTACTAATCACACAAGAAACAACTAGAAGTATGATGAGTTAATTTCAATGCTCATGTAGAGAGTGTATATATTAAGTTTGTTCTGACTTTGGTTTTCACTTTCTAAAAACTTTAGATTTTTAATTAAGTACCAACCATTAGCAATGATTATTTTTCTGTCATGGACTAATGTCTCTTGGGCTCCACTATGTTTTTAGAGGAAATGAAGGTAAATAATGACTCTTCAAGTGTGGTATGGCTTTGAACCTATTAATGTGAATGATTCTTCCATCACTTCCAGAAGAATAATTGCCGATCAGTATGAAGATTAACATATGTGTGTAACGGTCTTAAATGTGTTTGTGTGTGCAATTGTTCTTTTCTTGTTTCTGGTTTTAATTTTTCCAATGCAGATGATCATTAAAGAACAAAACAAATATATGTTTTTTTGAGCCTGCAATGCAATGCATTTCAAATTCGAATTCGAAATTAATCATACTTAGAAGCTCTCGTGGGTTATTTATTAGAATTCGGCTCAAACTCGATGTATGTACTATCTCTATATAGGATATTTTTACCATTTTAGCTTATGTTTAATGATACAGTTTGAGTTATGATAAACTTGCTTGTTTTGATTAATGGTTAATAATGTTCATGTTTGAGTAGGGTAAAGATTGTGTATGTGATGCGTTTGTTCTAACATTGTGAGCCAAGTTTAGATCATGTAAATAATCCCCTTTTCATAGTTATTATGATTCATAGAGATAGAAATTTAAGTGTTAGAATAGTTAACTTCGTATAATTCTCTTGCCTAGCAGACAAAGATATACTTCTAGGGAAGAGTTGAATATTATTCATCGAAGGGGAGGTTAATTCAAATGCGTGATTTTATCAACTCGTTAATTAAGCCACTGATTAATAAACCAAAGTTCAATTGTTTTATATCGTGAAAAGGACAAATAAAGTACAATTAGAATATTTGTTAAGTTATATATACTTGCAGATATAAGAGCACTTTCTGTTTCAGATGAGCAGCCTATTTGGTATTAACTAATGTTAGTTGAGTAGGTGTTGCTTTCCTTTTATTAATTAGTCATTAATTCAGTAGTTAGATTGTTGTTTAGTAATGCCTAATAATCTCATTAGGTTAGGTTCTTGGTTTTGTCATTTTGGCTTATCATTCTCTCAAATTATTCTTTCAATTTTGAAGGTGTGGTCTATTTTTTTTTTTTTCTAATTTTTTTAGTGTATCTTTATTTTGTTTGTTTTTTGATCATTAATGGAGCTGATTTTCTGGTAGCTAGGGATCTGCCTAACTAAACGCTTGTGATTTTAAATAGAGAAAGAAACAAAGGCAAAATACAGAAGTTAGCTGGCCTTTCATTCTAAGGTCAACATGTGGATATAAAATATTTGGGTCCTCACCAATTGGACCAATTATGGGTCAAGATGTGGGACATAGGCTAACTCTATATTTACAATGCTGGCTTATTCTCAATAGGGTAAATTATAATTTGACAAAAAATAGGGTAAATTAAAATTTTTCCCGACATATGTTCATGGACAATTATGTAGTAAAATAATAAACTTAGGGATTACCTATAAATTACGTGGCCTCTTATACAAGATGATGAGGGTTTGAATTTCAATGGAGACAATTTTTTATTATTTATTTATTTATTTTTAATTACGAACCTACGACATCTCATCAAAGATGTTTTGCTTCAATAGAGACAAGTTAGTTCTTTCTTTATAAAATAATTAAAAAAACCTTTTAGCTAAATATTTTTCAATCAATAGGTACTATATTTACTTATAACAACTTAACAATTTTTTTCAAATAAAAAAAGAAAAAAAAAGTTCATTGAGTAACTTACATTTGAAATTCAAAGATCACCATTTGCCCAAGGAATGATTTAGGAGATTAATTTTACCTAGCTATCGAAATAATAATGAGCGATTTTATGGGATTTGTTGTAATCTGCACGTAAATTTTTTCTTTAAAAAAAAAAAAAAATGTAATTTAGTTCTTCCCGTTTACTTTTTATCATTTGAAATTATCTCCGCTCCCCTTTTTGTGATGACGAGAGATATTTTTAATAGATGTGCATATTATAAATTTTATTGAACCCCTGACCTTTTACACTCATAACCATATACAAATTTTCTTTAAGATAAGATTTAATTTAATCATCACTTTGTGTCCGTCTGTATTAAAAGTAATTTGCATATTATATGATAAACCTAGGGATTTGGTGAGTTTACACTTTATTCCTCTTATAATATTGAAATTATAAAATAAAAATGCAAGCTTTTTTTTTTGTCAATAATAAAAAAGTACCACCAACTCAATAATAAAAATGCAAGCTTAGTCCTAAGATATACACTATCTCCTTTGACAAAAAAAATAAAAAAAAAATAAAATACAGTATCTCCTATTGAAATATGATATTAGCTAGCTAGGGTACTGCTTGTCCCAACAAAGTACAGTTGAAGCCACACATGCATGTCGGTGACAAAAGAGTACCACCAACTCAATTTGGCTTTCCCTAACTTATGAAAAATCATTTGCTTAATTAAGTGCTATGTTATTATTAACTTATAATAAGACGTCTAACATGCACGGGCCACTTGTATTGTCAGATAGGCTCCGAATTGTGGAAAAACGTGATAAGAAATACATCTTAAGATACATAGAGGCTCAAGTGTGTTTAATGTCTCAATTGATTTTTTTTTTTTTTTTTTTTTTTTTTTTTTTTTTTTTTTAGTTTCAAGTCTCAATAGATGTTAAAATACACAAATTCAAAATCTTATCCAGGCATATTATTTTATTTATGGGGTTCAGGCAACATATTATCATGTGTTTAGTTGGTTTGGATTATTATTATAAGGATGTAGTCAGGGCATTTTAGTAATTGAATTTTTAAGGATGAAAAAGTAATTTTGTATAATTTGAGTATTTGTTAATTTCTTATGCTACATTATTTTTGTTAAGGGCGACTAATAACGAAATCATGATAATCATCTATATTGTAGTTGAACATCAAGTCATTATGTGTTCAAAATTATTTTTTCCAGAGAAAACTTAATTTTCTCACATTAATAAGTGAGAAAATATACAAAGCTTGATGAAAAATTGACGATCGTTCAAAAAAAAAAAAAGTTTTTTTAGAAGAAAATGTCATTTTTCTATGAAAATCACAATTTTTCTTTAGATATTTTTCTTTTCTATGAAATCAAATAGGGAATAGTAAGTTTTTGTAAATTTTCTTTATTTTTTTTGGTGGAGAATTACTATAAATTTTCTCTAAAAAATTATATTTTTTTTATATATGAATGACACAATGAACGGTATGATATTGAAGCTCACAGGAGCCAAATATGAGCATGAATCTACACCAAAACACCAAAACTAGAGATGTCCTGACTCAGCAGGTCAATAAAAAAATTTATTAAAAACTTATTTAAAATTAAATAGAGCAAATCTTATTTTCCATTTCAAGCTTGTTTAAGTTTTTTATGCGACTTAATTAATGACACTATGACTCCTCAATCATAAATTTATAATCCTCTTTTGTGATGGAAAAAGAAAATCAATGAATTGCCTAAAACTAAAGTATAATGATATATTAACGTCCACTCATAGATCGTGCTATACAAAATACAACACTCTGTATGCATTATATGATCTTCAAGTAGGAATGTGACTCTAAATTATGTACAACACTTTAGAATGTCACATAGCATTAAAATCAATCTAAGGACAAAAACTCTTCTCTCTCCTTCTTAATGACTTAAAAAATCTGAGTGGATATAAGTTAATGTTGATCCACAATTGAGGTGAGGATGTAACTTTGGGTCATTGTACACTTAATAAAGACGTACAGACGTTCATTCTCTACGCAAAAGATCATGTATATAGACAACAAAAATTATGAAGGTATATAGTTTGTTAAGTATGTATGTGTCTGTGAAAGAGATACAACGAGGGTCCCCCCTCAACTTCCTTGCACTACAATTTTCAATCAACATCCAATCCTCAACAAAATATTAACTACTACCAAACAACAGCTAAAAGACCAGCAAACTTTCTTAGAAGTCTTTGTAGATAAATACTCATTCATGATAATTGTAATATTATAGCAATGAAGTTTGATTTTTTTTGGCCCTATATATTAATTTAATTTTGTTTTTCCCTATGTAAACTTACTCTTTGGGAAAAGCCTACACTTTTTTTTTGAGGCCCGCTAAGGGCACCCCACCATTTAATGAGGGCACCCAGTTAATGTGGGCACAAATCGATTTACCTAGGGCACCCAAAAATTAAACCCAAAATACCGAAAATGCCCCTCGTGCAAAAAACCCTCTCACCCACCCTCGTGCAAACCCCCTGGGCACCCCACCACCCCCACCACCACCACCACCCTCGTTCACCGAATTCCTGGTGGAAGAATTCATTTGTTTTGAACCGACCGGTGAGAGGAATCCCCGAAATCGTGTTCTCCGTCCCTCGCCGTGTGTTTCTCCTTCGTTGTTCTAGGTTTCTGCATTTTGTAGGGTCCGGTGTGTGAGCCGATTTCGTCTCCAAATTAGGGCTCGGTTGAAGATCGACGAATTAAGTTACATTTGGTAGAGTAGATGTAATGTGTGTGTGGCGGTTTTTTAAAATGTAAAAAAATTGGGAAATCGTGGTTCTCTCGCACACAGCCGAGAGAGCTGTGTCAACCGTCTCGCCTTGGCGAGACATAAGCTAATATTTTTGGGAAGTCGCGATCTCGGCCACGAAGACCGAAAGAGTTAGCTGCGTGTCGGTTGTCCACTTCCGATAGGGTCTCGAGTGAGCTCCGGTCGTCATAGGACGAGAGTCGAGCGAATTGAAATGGTCAATCCATCTCGGTGGTGTACAACCGAGAAATTGAAATAGGACTCGGTTATACAAGAACGATATATTGGAATACTTGTCGGTCATTGGTGACCGAAAATATGGGTTGTTTCACGAACCCGCTTGACCGCGATATCGGGAATGGATGAATTTGAACATTACGGTTTCAAAAAAATCTTCGTAGTCGTCAAACTAACAATGCAAGATTGAAAATCCAAAGACGACAATTTGCATAGAACCTTAATTAATTATAGATCTCCGTAACATTCAAACCGACTCTAAAAAGGGTCCATCCATAAGTAAACAACAATTAAAACACAACACAACATTTGCATATACATAGAACATTCGGACGAATTGGCAAAATTTCTAAATGTTTAGCCGTCAGGTACAAGCTTTAACCTACGGTGTATATAAATCTACAACGGGTATGGTGGCTTCATGATCAAGCGGTTGCAATGGGCGCGATGTCTCGAAAAACGAATCCATCTCGCCAACCTTTGGCGCGATCCTCAACGTACCGATCCCACGATGGATATAAGGATGGCAAGTGGTGCATTCACATGCAACCGCACCTGTCAAAGTGAGCAGTAGAACATAAAAGATATTGTCACAAACCCGATTAAGGGGAAACAAACCAATTCACAAAAAAATCATAGAACTTACCCTAACCCAATGGATATTCCTTTCATTCGCCATTGCAATGATAAGTCTGTGTGTGCAATGACGACGTTGGAGTACTACGTAGAGGTAGGAATGTGGAGGCACTCCCATGCGAGAGGTTGACGAGAATGACATTGAATGCGGTGGATACTAACAATCCCATGTCCTGGAAGTGTCAACCATTCTTTGAAAGATGCCCCTCTTGCTTCTCTCGGGCAATGCACCGCATTTTCGACAGTGCTCGAAACTCGAGCCAAGCACTTCCCGCCATAGGTATTCATACCCGATAATCTCATCGTACATCCGTCTACGCACAATCCTCCACCCGTCTACGTCGGCAAGTCCAAGCCCGAGGCTATACACCTATACCCACAATTCCCATCGGAAACCACATCGATAATGGCATCAACATGTGGCAACCAATCCGGTTCTAAGCAATGACTATAAGCCATGTTAGATCCACTTTGCGTGCGTCGTCGGCACGACGCATTTGTGGAACCTTGCATTTCTTCGCCTAGAAGCTTTTGTGGAGTGGGAGGACTCAAATCCGATTGGAGATTGGGGTGCCTCCGACACATCTTGGGGTGCCTCCGGTTGGAGACCCCGGTGTCCTCACACCCGCATCCTCAACTTCCCGCTCGCACTCCACAAAAGACGAAGGTGGACTAATCTCCCCGTTTGCTCACTTTCGAGTCCTCCCCCGCGTCCTCAACTTCCTCCTCCCCCTTATCCAATCTTCTGCGGTGTCGTGATTGTGCCTCCCACAAATCACGGTGACATACCATAAGGAGTCGCATTCTCTTGACGTTAATTTGGAAAGGGCATCCACATTTCTTCGTACTTAGTGTGAGTCCTCGCCTTTTCATCATTCCTTGATTTCTTTAAAATATTTGCCGCTTTCCCTTCCCAACTCTCGAGCCGGTCCCCTATATGTCCCGGACTGTCACAGCAATTTTCACCCTTCCCTCGCGCTTAATGCCCCCGGCATCCGAGCGCTTCGTTACTAACACAAACTTGTTCTCGCCACCAATCAGTTGAAGCCATGAAATTGCCGCTTCTCGAGAGGGGAATGGCTTAGAAGGTGTAAAAGTGTCCTTGTAGTCTGGAAAATTACAAGATAACGACATTACCTGCAATACAAACAGTGTAACATTATAATCAACCAAAATGTACAGCACAATCACAAAAAAACCCAAAAAAATAGGTTCTCGGTTGTACAGGTACGAAACTTTCTTCAGAGTCTCGCTCATGTACGACCGAGAGTTACTCATTACTCTCGGTCGTACCAGTTCGTGACCTGCGTGAAACCTCTCGGTCCTCTATGACCGAGACATTACTATACATCTCGGTCCTGCGAGGCCGAAACAATCGCGCACCCAGACAGATACTTCGGATAACCGCAAAAAAAACACAAAAACATTTGCAACATTACCTCAAGGACGACCTCCTCTGGCACCGAAGCATTACGATCCTCCATTATACAGTTGAAACAACTTCGGATTTGAAGAAATTACCAAACCCTACGTTGACAAACAAATCATCATTTTCACTGTTATACGCAACTAAACAGTTCAAAAAAACCCGAAAATGGTTGTCAAACATTGTTACTCTTGTCGGACGAGCAAGAATCGATCGCCTCTTCGCCAAACGCAATGTGGTGTGGCTTTGTGGTTGACGTCACTTGGCTGGTGGGGTGCCCTAACTCCTTGTCGAAATGGTTTGTGGGTTTGAACCATTATATATATACATGGGCAAAATGGTCTTTTCCATTTTTGCTGGAATTTTTACAAATAAGCTGGGTGCCCTCATTAAATGGTGGGGTGCCCTTAGCGGCCCTTTTTTTTTTTTGGATGGTCTCATGGTCCGCGCATATAAAGCCTACATTTTTTTTTTCTGACCAAGTCGATCTCTCTACTAAGTGCCATTTTTTCTATGTTATATATAATTAATGATGGTTGAGATAAAAAAAGGAAGCATTTCTTGTTTTCTCTTATGTATATGTGTGTTGGAGATGTTGGAATAGTCCAACATATATCGACTAGTTAGAATAGAGAACGCTTATGCGTGTGGAGTGGACTCTCTATCTTGCCTTGACATTTGGAAGTGAACCTCACTTTCACACTTTAGCTCATACATAAATTAGTCATCACACTTTTCTCACTTTGGAATGGGCCTAATATATATTACAAAAAATGAACATGATATCTAAAGCTCATGGTTATAAGATCCAAGTGCCTTGTAGACACATCCAACAAAAATTATTGATGATAGAATGCGGTCAAGTCCTAGTTGGACTTGAGGGAGGCCAATGTGACGGCCTCGGCCCCTATAAACTGGGCCATGCCCAACCTAAACCTATGTGGACCCCCGAGTCAACCCTCGCAAGGTAAACGCAAGCTTAGTTAGCCTCCGTTTCCATTATTATTATTAATTTAATATTTTTAAGTTGATTTATTATGTTTTGCAAGTTCTAAATCATTAAGCAGCGGAAATAAACTAGCAATTTAAATAACTCACAAGATATCAAGTCGGGACAACTTATGGTGTGCAAACCTAATAAATATGATCTCATACATATACAGTGAGAAAAAGTAATTAAATATGCATGTATCAAGTATTGCACTCGGCCCATAAACCCGTTTTATAAAACAAGTATAATATAAATACACAAAAAAGACTTACGGGTAGCAATAGTAAAAGGCGACTCTAAGGGGAGCTCAAAAGAAGTCACCAAGTACCGACTCCATGCTCTTTATTACTTAACGAATGACCTGCAATTGTCAATACGCGGCAGACAATTCCAGTGAGTAAAGCCAGTAGAGTTTCAATCACAATTCATGAATTTAAATAAATAAGTCTAAGTATCACGGTGGATGCAAAAAAGTAAGTAAAGTGCATGATAAAAAGACTAACAAGTGATAACAACGATAAAGAGTGTCTAGGAGTCAAGGGAAGGCGTTTAAGTGGTCTAAATCTATCGAGAGCTAGTGCCACTACTAGACTTCCTAAAACTGCGACTCTTCAAGTCAACAAGTTATGTTTGGTGTAGCGTGGGGGCATCAACAGTGCCCCGAATACCTCGCCCACATCTACTACCTATAATCCAATACTCGAGATTTGTCCATCTAGCACCAAACCCAAGAGTACCTTCCTGACATACTGAAGCCTTGGACACTTAATGATATAGAATAGGATCCAGGTAAATAGAATAATAAGAAATAAGTTCAAAAATATGAAAAGAATTGGAATTAATCCTCTAGCTGGCTTACTTACCTCAGCTACGTGAAAATATCGGCTCCCACACGACTCTAAGCTAATCCCCAACATTCAACGCAACTTTACTAGCTACCTGGTATCAATTTAAAGTAGTTTAGGTGTGTTAGAGACCATTTCTATTGCATTATTGAAAACAAATATTGTTATTGCTTCTATTATGGTCACAAGACTTGTGATCACCACCCCTTCTAAGCAATAACGTCCCTTGTGGGCACATACGTCCCATGTGGGCAAAGGCGTCCCTTGTCGGCACAAACATTCCTTGCGGACACAAACATCTCTTGTAGGCATAGACGCCCCAGTGGGCATAGACGTCCCCTGTGGGTACATTCGTCCTTTGGGAGCACGGTCGTCTCATATGGACACAAACATCTCTTGTGGGTGTATACATCCCTAGTTGGCTTAAACGTATCTTATAGGAACATACGTCCTCTGTGGCCTCAAATAATATTCATCATCTTCTCCAACAACCCAATATGAACGAAAATGACCACGACTTCATAACTAAATCTCGACCTAAATTAAGAAACTCTTACTCATCGTAGGTCGATTTGACCCCAATTACTGCATGGGTCAAGCCTTCTTATTGTATTCTAACTAGTCGATGCGGGAAACTCTAATTAAATTCATGCGTGGCCAAAAATCTTTTTAACTAATATTGCAATTTTTAAAATAAAAAGATGTTCATTTCGCCCAAAAAAAAAGTCGCAATCTTCAATATTCGGAACTGAAATCCGTTATCTAAAAAAATGGGGGCACGGCCCCCTGTACCCCGCCCACCCATCGGCCAATGGATACCGATAACTTGTTCGTAGCGCAAGGAAATTTGTACGATAGTCAATATCAGTAAAATGTCCTAACTTGTTTAATGATTTTACATGCATTGTAATATATGATATTTATCTTATTTAATTTATGATCACCAAAACAAATAAAAAAATCATTTTCGAAATTTTAAGTTAAGTGTCATCTATTCTCAAATACTTATCAAGGCTTCGATCACATCAATATGGGTCTGCCTCTGCAGAGTGTATTATGTTATCTTGGTGAGGCAAGTTTAGTAACGGTTACTCTATTGTTTGAAATGGTTAGACTTGATAAAGCTATCAAAACAACTTTAGGCTTTAGGCACAAAATGAGATAAAACATGCTAAGATAGAAGATGTAATAATCTCATAAAAAATAATTAAAAGTTACATATGATGTAATTGGTAAATGGTACCTACTTAGATAACCTAATTTAAAGTGTCATGCCTTAACTATCTTAGAATTTGGTGAAACATGAATTATAGTCCCTTAAATTAACATAATGTTTTAAAGAGGGTTGTTAATTTAGTGAGTCTATTCCTCTATACTAAAATGAACTTTTGCATAATCTTTGTTGTAGATCTATTGTCTCTTCAAATAAAACTAATCCCTTATCACTGCAATCCATTCTTGAGAAGGATAAGTTGTCTGGACAAATTTTCTTGACTAATTCAGAAGCTTAAGAATTGTTCTTAAGCATGAACGCAAGTTGTATGTCTTGGATAATCATATTCTTGAGGAACCACCAGCCAATGCTTTAAGAGCCGTGAATGATACATATACTAAGCATGTCAATGACTCAACTGATGTTTCATGCATTATATTGGCAATCATGGTTCTTGAACTTCAGAAGGACATGGAACATATATAAGCTCATGATATGACTACAATGCTGAAGGAAATGTTCCAACAGCAAGCTAGGCAAGAAAAGTTCGAGACAATCAAGAATCTTCATTCATGCAAAATGGCTGAGAGTGCGTCAGTTAGTCCTCATGTTCTGAAAATAAAGGGCTATATTGACCATTTTGACATACTTGGATTTCCCATAAGCCAAGAGTTGGCTACGGATTTGATCCTGAATTCATCGCTCGATAGTTATGCACAATTTGTGATGAACTTTAAATAATATGGAAAATTATATCTCAGAGTTGCATTTGATGCTTAAAACTGTTGAACTGAATGTGAAGAAACACATTGCTAATGTGTTGAAATGACCTAACTGAACGTGAACCTGCTCCCGACTCTGCTGCGTCTGGCCTCGACCCAGTCGTGGACACTCACTGTGGAAATGACCTAACTGTCCACACTGCCAACAACCCTCTGAAATCTCAATCTAGATGGACCACGTTGTCCCTGTCCTTGTCTCTGTGCCTGACTAGGCCTTTGTCCCTGTCTTTGCACCTTACTAGAACTCTGACCCTGTCTCTGGTCATTACCTCTCCCATCTGTCCTCTGATAATGCTGATGCTGAGGACCTGACGGTGTTAGCTGCGGTGGTGTATTAGCGTAGCTCTGTGTTGGACCCACTGGCATAGGCGCAGTATGCGCTGCATAGGGCGGAGATGCCACAGATCCCACGCTCTGAGCTCGATCTCTCTGCCTCAATAGTCGAAATTTCTTCCTCATCCGATCACCACCAGAACCTCCCACTGACCGTGACGATATCGATGAGGCAACCGCTACTCCGATACGTGTGCTCCCAAAGCTCTCGCTAGCCATAGCCCTCTCATAGGCCTCCTGTAATGTGCTCGGAGTTGTCGTCGCTACCACAGAACCAATGGAGTCTAGTAGACCGTGCACAAAGTAGTAAGCCTGGTCAGCGTCAGTGTCGGCCGCACTCCCAGCATACTCCATCAAGCGTAAATATCGGTCCATATACTGCATAACTGACTCCTCGGTCCTCTGTCGAATGGTCAGAAACTCAGTCTTCTTTCGGTTACGCACTGTAGGAGGAATGTACTTTTCGTTAAACCTATCCTTAAACTCAGCCCAATCCTTGGGCTTCCCATTCGACGCCACCATAGTGCGCCACAGACATCGGCCTCGCCGAACAATGAAGCTGACGATATACTTGGCCGCATATGAGCTGGTGTGGCCAATACATCATGTATCTTCTCATGACTCCTCATGTACCTCTCTGCGGCCTCGAGGTTGGTACCCCCGTGGAACTTCTCAGGATGATGTCTCTGAAATTCACGAGCTTGCCTCGCCTCAACTGTAGCCCTAACACCTGTATCAGTCGGCGTGCTCGGCGTATCCACAGCCGGTGTCTCAGGTGTAGGAGGTACCATCTCGGCCTGAACATGTGTCTCCTCGGACACTACAGTCCCGCTGAACTGGGAGAGTCTTTGCAAGTGGGTCATGGATCGTAGGAGCACTCCCGATCCCGAGTAATGATTTCGCCGACATAGATGGTGATCTTTGTGCTCGCCGAGCCCTCGAGTCGGAGAATCTCCCTGAAAGCTCGCGATCGTGAGATGTAATCATTTGCGACATACCATCTAATCTCCTCTGTACGTTCCCTGAACCATCATCGCTAGTATCGGGCTGATTGGCCATCGCTAACTGAAAAGAAAGCGATTTTTCACGATCAGAACATAGCTAACGAATAGTTAATAGGACAACAAATCAAATAGCTCATAGTCCAGTTTTAAATATCCCCAACTCGCCTCACTTCCCAACTAAGGCTTAGGTTAGGATCATAGGGTTCCACTCTAAGTTCAACCATTCATAAGTTTCGCTGGTTTGTGTCTTATGCTGGTTGTGGGCTAATAAAGAGCTTTAAGTAAAAATTTGGTCTCTGATACCAACTGTGACGGCCCCAGTTCCACAATCCTGAACTGGGCCCCGCCCGGCCTAGACTTACGTGGACCCCCGAACTCATCTCGCTGAGTCACGCAAGCCTAGTCAGCCTTCCTTTATCATTTACCATTTACCCAGCAATTTAAAAATTTGTTAGTCAATTAGTGAGTTATCATAATTACAGCGGAAGCAATTAAACCTCAAATTAACTGAAAAATTACAAAATTACCAGTTAGGACAACCTAGAGTGTGGAAACCCCGAATATGTATATCACCGTAAATAACCATTCAGAGGAAAGTAAACGAAAGATATACAGGCCCAAAATTTTCTCAAAAACCTACTCCCCATGTTTTAAAACAAGTATAGATAATAATACAAAAAAAAATCACCTAGGTCAGACAAGTAATAGAAACTGCTCCAGTATCCTCAAATAATATATCATAACTGTGGAGCCTTCCCTTTGTTAGTCTGTGGATCTGCACTCCGTCACACACAAAATGACGAGCACAGGTAAGTAATGCCAGTAGGACATATATACAACATTTCACAATATCCAAAGCAGTCGAATTCATGCAAATAGAAAGAAAGGAATAAAGAACGCATGAATATAAAAGACTGTAAACAATCCATCAATGAGTGAGGCCAAATAACAAGGAGTCCCGACAAAAAGGTCGTTGAGTCGCGAAAAAATCCCAGCAGACTCGGGTTTAGGACGAGTCACATGCCTCCCAGCCCTAACCCCTGCGACTATGAGATATCCACAGACCCGGATAAGAGCCCCCAACGTACACTCAATTGGGAGATATCGACGGTGTCCAGATAAGAGCTCATATCGCAGATAAACAGTAACCACGACTCGCTTGCCAATGGACCCACTCAATCAATAACAATTCCACATATAGCTATCATCACAAAGCAGTGAACAACAATAAAGCTATTACAAAACAGTAAACAACCACAGCCAATGGAGAGAAATGAAATCCTGTATAAGTCCCTAGCTGGTTTACTTACCTTCACACATCAATTCCTAAGCTATCCGGCTTCCGTCGCGTTGATGTACGCACCCAAACCCCGTAATAGCTCCTCTAGGATCCTAACAGTTGAAAATGTATCAATTTAGATTCCAGTTTAATGATTTAACATCCCAAATTGGTCGACATCGGTCAAAATTGAGTTCGACAACAATTTGCCGATTTCACCTTTTTCGAGGTAAAACCTCGGTATAACGCCTCGACCGACTCTCGAATTCTTCACTTTTATGGGAATATTGACGTTTTATTGATTTGGGTCACAAATATATTTTTTTCCCTATTTTTTCTGTAATTTTCCTGAATTTTTCCATATTTTTATCTATTTTTCAGGTATATATATAATTATATATATATATATTATATTATATATATTGAGGTGGGTCCGGGTCAAACCCGACCCGCTCCAACTAAATCCAGGTCGACCCGACCCGGGTCGGTCTGACCCGGTCTCCATCGGGTCAGGGTCTGTCCGACCCGACCCACATGGGTTCTGGTCGACCCGACCCACATGGGTTCGGGTCGACCCGACCCAACTCCCATGGTCTTCTTCCTCGCAGAGCCAACAACGGCTCTGGTTTTTTTTTTTTTTTTTTTTCTTTTCTTGTGAGGCGTTGGGGTTGGCTCCCAACTCCAACCCTAATGGGTTTTGATGGCAAGAGATCCCCTTGCCATCTCTCCCGTTCCTCTCTCGGTCGGCCATGGAGGTTCGGCCCTCCATGGCCACGACACCGACAACAACAACCGACAACACAACAACCGAAATCAACAACTCACCTTACTTCGAGCTTGGTCGATCTCTCTCTCGATCTTTATTTCTCATTCCTTTCTTCCTCCCGATCATCACTCTTTCTTCTTTCTCCTGATTTCTCTCATTTTCCTCGCGATTTTTTTTCTTCCTCTCTGGTTCGTGTTTTCTCTTTTTTTTTTCTTTCACCTTATCCACTTACCCACCTTATCCACACACATATATACATATATATATATATTTATTTATTTTCTATAATATGTGGATTAATGCTAGCCACTCAATTCATTTGTTTTTTACTCAAATATACTAAGCGTACCCCATATGCCGCTACCACGGTCCCACGTTGACACGCAACTCGAGGCGCATCACCGCTCGTCTCAACACCATTTTGCCATGCACTAAATTAATTTGTTCAACCTTTGGTATAAAATTTTTAATACAAGCATCAAACCAAAAATAACATAACTCGGTGTCGACTCCCGAGGTTTGAATTTGTGTATCACGACAAATGGGTCCCACACACGACCCTGAAATACACGTGGCACGAGGTAAAATTTTTAGGATCATTACACGTTGGCCCATAATCTCCCCTCACTAAAGACGTTCGGTCTCCCTGGTTGGTCTCCCTCTGGTTGAGATAGTTGTATTTCCTTTGTTGGCATGTTATGCACCTGCTCAATGTTGTATAATTCATTAACAATTAGTGGGTCAATAGGATTATCTGCCTGTGGCCCTTCCTCTCCTTCGATGATCTATTGATCCCCCTTACTGTGTCTCGGTCGAATAGTTTGACTGCTTCCACCAAAGGGTGGATGAGATTAGGATATGTGTTTCCACTTAGCATTAGTTGGGCTTTTTAAGCATTCTTTAGCTCCATTCTTGTAATATTCTGTAGGTTTCCTTGCATTGGGCTAGAATCCTGACCCATTGGAGGGGTCATACCAGGTCGCAAAATCTAGGAGTTCCTACATAAATGCATCATCCCAGCTACTTTGGACTGGGCTTCCTTCTTGCTCTGTCGTGACTTGGCTGAGGCTTTAACTCTATCAACCAATCCCAACTGCTTGTATGTATTATGGGCCCTATCAGACGGGCTTCCTTGTTGAAAGGTAGGTGGTGTAATATCATTATGACTGATTTACCCTTGGTTCTCCTTCTGATCAATCGGATTTATTGGGATCCCTATGTTATCTCGGCGTGCCTCTCCCTTCTTCTCGAATCTCAATTCTCGGGAGATGCAGGATCTCTATTCGCCTTTTCGTATTCCATCAACAGTTGTGAGCGCATAGGTAGCACACTTACCTCTTGTCTTCCCTGGTGCTCATTTAATGCAGGGTCATTTGTCAGGTTGCCAATTAATACTGTGGCATGTGCAGGTGGTGGGCCTCTCCACTTGTGTGGTCGGTTTGAATCATACCGTCTATTCTATCGCCACTTTCTAGTTTTATGAAACAGTGCCTCTACTTCGCCTCTTTGTCAAGTCTATGTACATGAGTCACATCACGCCCTCCCCTCTAATGTTCATCATCCCATGCTCCTCCAACTCCTCGTCGAAGATCATCACCGGTTCTTGCTTCTGGTCTATTCGTTGGACTTGCAACATGGCCTTCCTCCCCCAGCATGGAACGATGATTTCTTCAAGAAAAAGTCCATCTCGTCACCTTTGACTTTAACAGAGCCTGACCGAGATTATGGCGTTCATAAGTTGTCCTTGCAACCCCCAGTAGACCACCAAATTGTCTCCCAATCATCTGAAATGCATAAGGATTCCATAGACTTAGTGGTAACCCCTCTATCACAATCTAACAATTTTCCCTCCTCATTCTTGTTATGAAAATTGGGATTCCATGGATGAATGTGGAATATAAGATTGCGACCCATCTCACAACCCTAATCATGTACATATTGCTTTTCTTCATTAGTTTGACATATCAATATAGCCCTGTCCTCTCCCACCACTTAGACTTTTTGCTCTCTTCCCACCCCAGTTGATAAAGCCTTTTCAACTCCCCTTCATAATAGAGTATTCTATGACCTTTTGAACCCAAAAATGCGGTTTTAACATTCAATGCAGGCATCAGTTTCTAGGTTCTTTGATGTTGTTGTTGTTTGTTATCTTCTCTGATTTAGAGCACCTCCTTTTCGACCCTCTCCTCCAGACTTTGCTATTGTAAGTCAATATGTGTCTGATAGTGTGATCCCTTGTCATCCCGCCTCATTCACTCCTTAGTTAAAGGTCTATTATTTGATATTTTCTGTTACAATTGCCTTCCCCTATCAAAGCCTAGTACTACTTCCTTCAGGCGTTGTCATGCCTTCCTTTCTCACCCTTCTGGTATCAATACCATTTGCCACCCTCTAACATGTAGTTTGTGGATCTTCAGAGCTCGTCCCCTAGGGTTGTGTAGAACTTAGATCATCATTGTTGTGTTCCTCTCTCATCGAAGTCAACGTTTTCTTTTTCCAGATTATAGAAAAACCACTCCACAATCTTTGTGCACCATGGTATGAAACCTTCCTCCATCTCTACTTTGTAGCATGTCGAGTGGGTATATTGTAACGGCCCAAATTTTAATTACGCCGTTATTATTGATTATTTTCAGACTTGGACGACAGCTCAGATCCGCGTGGATGTCGCAGATAGGTCAGGGCACGCCTGACTAGGTAAATAGTGAGTTTGTGTGATTGTTTGCCTATTTGCGATGTTGTATATCAAGTGATTTACCTCGCATCGCATGTGTGTATTTATATCATTGAATCGAGCGAGATAGTGTAACGGGTGTTCGCTTCGAGAAACGTGTCAAGATGGGTACTGAGGAGCGAACTGTGGGTACACTAGGTCGGGGAAACTAAAACACACAAATTAAATAAAAAAAGAAAAAGAAAAGAAGAAAAGGGAAGAAAAATTGGAAAAAACTGGAAAAAATTTCAAAAAATTATATTTCAATAAAATAAGTACAAATTTATGAATTTCTATGACGAATAAAATATTTGGATATTAGGACACGACTTTCGCGGGGTTTTTGCCTCGAAAAACGCGAAATGGGCAATTTGACCTAAGATTTTTAGAAATTAGTCGTAAATTGTCATACTAAATTGGAATTATTGATAAATGTACATAGGTGGACACGGGTGATCAATTGGCGACCAAGGACCCAGTGGCCTTGGACTCGGGGATTGATTACGGGGTATAGGAGTGCGTTTTTGAGGTACGTAAGAATCCATCTGAAAGTCACTGAGGGTTTATTTTTCCGTCGTTGATTTCCTATTCCTTGTTATTGTACTCTATTCCGTGATACATTTGGGTTAGTGGTCGAGTTATTCCCACCTGATATTCGTAGTGTACTTATGGCGCACTAGGCTGTAGCTCGTGTGATCAGGCACTCGGTGTATTGCAACCCGAGTTGCATCAAGGGTGCACGTGTCGGGCAAGCACCGTGAGGAACCAGGTGAAAAGAAGTGGGGGAACCCACCGAAAGGATCCTGGGGGTCCGAAGTACAGTTTAGTTTGACCAAGACGAGTACACACTTTGTTTCTCTCGTGTTATTTATTCATGTGATGATCTTAGCACAGTTGCCTGTTTAGTTTCCGCATGATTATTTGACATGTTTATTGGTATCTATTTATTTTCTTATAAATGCTCGGTGTACTTCGTTTGGAATCTTACTAACTGTCCTCTCCATCTGGCTTTTTGTGATGGTCGAGTGCAAGATCCCGGTGCTAGTAGGGCAAGGGGATTTTGGGCGACTTCATCTGACTGCTCGCGGTCGAGGACCCACTAGTACGTGCGATTTTGATATTTTTCTTTACTTTTGGGTAATGGGAGACTGGATAGACACTGTACTTGTATATATTACTGCTTAGTATTGTCGCCTATATACAGAGTACTTTCTCCGGATTTTCCACAATAGGTGTTGCTCTTACAAATGATGCTTTAAATGATGATAAATTTAATTGTTTTACTTGCTTTAAATTTAAGACTTTTGCTGTTTTAATGCTAAAAGTGATTCAACTATCTAACTAAACTGATTAATGAAATGAGTTAACACGCATATCGAGTAGGCATGATGTAGCAAAAGACGTTAGTGGTGCGTGGGACCCAGTGGGTCAATGATCTGACAGGACTGCAGGGCCGCGACACTCCACGTGGCGACCTCGGGATTGGGGGCCGTCACATATATTCCGTAATATTCAATCCATTTCCTCGAGCCCTTTCTACTGCGATATCCTTGTGTTCCCCTGAGAAGTAACTATTTGTTGTGAGTGATCCCATAGTTGTGTTCCCGATCTCTCGTCGGGGCTCCATTTATCGCCTCTTGCTAATGACTTCCACTAACGCCTCCGCGTCATTTCGCTCCATTCGAATAATAGTATTTCCCATATTTAGAGGCATCTTAATTTGTCTCAATAGAATTCCCAATCTTAACGAAGGGTATCGGACAAGGTCCATTAACATATATATATGTCTATGTATATATAGACATACACACATGACATTATTTATAACTTAATGGATTTATATGTATCTGTCTGCAAAAAAAAAGAGTTAAGTATCTTGTATTTATATATATATATACATATATATATATATATATATATGTTGTAAATAATATGGATTGACAACTCTACAGGACTTTTTGCTTGATTAGCACATATGGGCAAAATTTTGATCAACCCAACACACCCACAAATTTTTTTATTAAACTAACACATTTGTTGCCACGTCACCGCTAGATCATCGGACTGGTGGAAAACGTGACCTCGGGTCACGATTTCCATAGATCTAGTGACCCGAGGTCACATATTTCCTGCTATTGGAAATGGAACGACCAACTATGTCCCTTTGCGAATAGATGATGAATCGACTCTGAAAGATGCTTGGGAGATTGTGGCAGAATTTCCACCACCAAATTGCATGGAGCTATTTTTAGATTTAGTTCCTAGGCAATCATATACTAGTTCCAATTGTAATATAGTGGTAGATTCTGGAGCTGGACCTAGTACTCAACCAATTTTTGAACATAGTCATTGTGCATCGCCTTTGATGACCGCAAATCCCGAAATGGACGAGGATGCTCGTTCATGTGATGATATGAATACTGAGGAAGATGATGACTATTGTGGTAGTGACGGAGATACTAGTGAAGAGAGTAGCGATGATGATATAGACGATGAAGGGGTTGATGCTCATCGTGTTGATGATGGCATGATTCGATATACATTAAATCGAGTCATAGCCGATGATGGCTCATTATCTTGTCCTCCAATTTCGAACGAATATGGGAACGATGATTTTTTCGATGAAGAGGCTGCTGGAATTGATGGTGCGCATGTGGGTGTAGGTGAATTTGTCGTACCTTCATTTGTATTTATGAAATTGAGTAGTGAGGCAATGCAACCCATCCATGAGAATGCAATGATCCCTTCTAGGTCTTTATGGAATGAGGCATCAGAATTTGAGAAAGGCATGCGGTTCATATGTAAAGTAGATATCCAGCATGCCGTGAAATTGTATAGCATCAAAGGACATAGGCGATTTCTGGTGACTCATTCTACACCTAATGTATGGATTGTCCGTTGTAAGAAATATTTAGATGGATGTACTTGGAGGTTGCGGTGTTCGAGAAGAAAATCCCATGGAATGTTTGAGATTAGTAAATATGCAGGACCACATACATGTATCTATGCTAAACTGTCCAAGGATCATGCTCATTTGGACTCCACCGTTATATGCCGTGAAGTAGAAAATGTGGTGAGAAGAGATCCGTCTATCTCAGTTCCAGTGCTTCATCAGATTATCAAGGACAAATTCAGTTATGATGTTCATTATAAAAAAGTTTGGTTGGGGAAGAAGAAAGCAATTGCTAAAGTCTTTGGAGATTGGGAAGAATCGTATAAAATGTTGCCGCGGTGGATGGCCGCTCTTCAAGAAAGCAATCCAGGGACACGTGTGGAATGGAGGCATGACGAGCCTAATGCCAACAATGAGGTTGTATTCAAATGAGTTTTTGGGCATTTGCACCTTCTATTGCAGGCTTTAGACATTGCAGACCAATTATACAAATTGATGGCACATTCTTGTATGGAAAATACAAACAAAAACCCCTAATAGCCACTGTTGTTGATAGTAATAGTCATGCATTTCCTTTAGCATTTGCCATTGTTGATGAGGAAAATCAAGACAGTGGGGATGGTTTATGGCTTGTTTGCGACATCATGTGACTGATAGGGATGGTATATGTGTCATTTCTGATCGACACCCTGGTATATTGTTGGCAATGAACAATCCTCAAAATGGATGGACCCATGAAAGAGCTCAACACAGATTTTGTCTCCGTCACATATGCTGTAATTTCAACATGAGATTCGGGAGCAAAGAATTAAAGGATATGGTGTACTTAGCCTGTGCACAACATCAAGCGCGAAAATTTAAGGCATCCATGAAAGAACTTCAATAAATGAATGCAGAATGTATTGCGTGGTTTAATGACCTTGATTGAGCACAATGGACTAACGCATACGACAAATGATATCGATACGGATGGATGACTACAAATCTAGCGGGTATTCATTGTGTCTATATTTTGTTACTATTATTTATTTAATGTGTTTGATTTATGACGTTTAGAAGCTAATACATATATGGATTTTTTTTGTCACAAATGTAGAATGCTTTAACGGGGTCCTTAAAGGCGCGCGATTTTACCCCATCACCGCTTTAGTGCAACTGACATTTTATCGTGTCATGACGTACTTTAACAAAAGACGCGACGAAATAGGTGCAGCCCTAGGAAGGGGCGAAATGTACACAAGGTACGCACTGAATAAGTTGTCACATTGGGGAAAGGTGGCTGGAGGGCACAACGTTACATTAGTGAATCATGAGAATGGTACATTTGAAGTCATCACTGCACCACGTGGCTATCATTTGAGAAAAGGGTCTAACAAGCAAGTGGTGAAATTGGAGGCTCGTAGATGCACTTGTATGAAGTGGCAGTGTTTTGGCATTCCATGTTCCCATGTTCAAGCAGTTTGCGCCAGTGTTGCCATAGATCACTGTCAATACATTGAGTCATACTACAGATTGTCTGTGTACAATCAATGTTATGCTGCAAATTTCCAACCCATTCCTCACGAAGATTATTGGCCTAACGCTAGAGTTCCACACACGTTGCTGGCTGATCCATCTCGAAAGTGAGTCAAAAAAAGTCGTCCTCAAACAAGACATTTGCGCACTGAGATGGATTGGATAGGCAATCAGAAAAATCACGTCATATGCAGCAAGAGAAGGAATGGAGAGAAACCCCAACAACGCTGCGATGTAGTAAGTGTAAGCAGGATGGACACAATAGACGCACTTGCTCTCGTCGTCAGCAAGACCAACCGTCTAATGCTTCATAGTGAAAGGCTCTTTCAAGTCTTATGTTTCGCACCCACTTATATTTTCCTTGTATTTGATCACTTTCTTATGACTTTGTGGTACATGAACTTAGTTTCAATTAAACCATGTTTTCATATTATTCGCACACTTTTGTTTTAACTTTAGTTGTTTCTTGAATGGAATGTATCGCTACTTGTATTGTTTCTTCATTGGTTTATGGAATTAATGACAACGTTGTTAATGATTTGGGGTTCAAGCGCGATATGGATCCTGGCCCTATAGATGATTCGGTGTTGACTATGCAAGCTCTACATAGATCTACTCGCGTTTGGAATGGACCTAGTAGTACTTCTTTTCGCTTTGTTTGCATAATTTTATAGCTTCGTAGCTACATTTTAACTAATGTAACTTAAATCTCGTTTTCCATAGGAGCCTGATATATTGACTATCAGGCGTAATTCAGCTGCACTACATCGATTGGTCCCACTGGATCAACGAATAGTTAGGCATCTTCAGGAATCTGGGTTTTATGGGACGACGCGAATATGTTTCATATCAATTGATTGGCATCTCATTACTGCCCTTGTAGAGAGGTGGAGGCCAGAAACTCACACGTTTCATTTCCCAGTTGGCGAGATGACTATTACCCTACAAGATGTACAAATCATCTTAGGGTTACCTGTCGATGGATTACCAATCACTGGTCGTGTAGAGCAAGATTACGATGCCTTATGTATGACACAACTAGGCTTCACATTCCCTGAAAACAACAGGACTGGAGGACGGATCCAAATTCGCCAACTATCAAGATGGTTTCCAAACCTTCCAAATAATGCTGATGATGTGGAAGTGCAACGCTACGCAAGAGCGTACATCTTACAACTTCTTGGAGGAACTTTATTTGCAGACAAGTCTAACAATCTAGTTCACATCACGTATTTGCAATTTTTGGAGGATTTTGAGGAGGCAGGACAATACAGTTGGGGTAGTGCAACTCTGGCTCACCAATATAGACAATTTTGTCTTGCAGCCGACGTTGATGGAGCAGAGATTGCAGGTCCGGTCATATTATTGCAATTATGGGCATGGGATAGGTTGCCTTTTCTTGCACCAATAATGAGAGGGCATCTTCGAGACGACATCATGCCAAACGAAGAATTATTTCCACCTCCTCCATATGGTCATAGGTAATTAGTATTTTTTAACATAATAATTTCAATTTGAGTATATTTATCTACATGTACATTCATTCATACTTTGTGTTGTTTTGTACATTTCTATAGGTGGAGACATGCCTTGGAGACCACGGGAACATCAATGCACTTGCTGACAAAATACCGAGAAATGATTGACATGCAAGCACCCGATGAAGTAAGAAATATACTTAATCATTTTTTCCAAATACCCTATTCTACAATAGTGAAATGCGAATTTTATTCATTTTAAGCTGTTTTTTATAACTTCAGGTAATTTGGGAACTGTATCCTGAGACAATTATAAGGGACCTGCCTGCGTATTGTAGCAGTGGTCGTGCTATTTGGCGAACGAGGGCACCTTTACTTTTCTTGTGTTGTCGAAATGTATAATCTTGATAGAGTCATGCGACAATTCGGTTTGAAACAAAGGATACCACCTTTACATAGCACAAGCATGGAGCTACATAAGATTGACTTGAGAGGGAAAACAGATAAGAATTGGAGTGCAGAACATAGTGCTTATGTCTGTCTGTGGAACGAACGTGCTTCCAATATTGCAACTGATGACATATTGAAGGAGCCATTGGAATTTTACGACCCGTATATGCTATGGTATCGTCGCATTACACGACGATTCATGTTTCGTCGTGGAGCTATTGGTGAGGCATTGGTAAGTACAATTTCATTTTTTTCAGTCATGAAGTCTTTCAAATAGTTGTTTTGATTTTACTTTCGCATACGACTTCATAAATTTTTAATATGTAGGCACATGGAATGACATCAATTCATCAGTTGACATTGGGTGATGATGTGTCTATTGCACGTATTAGAGATGTAGCTGCATCGACTTTGACTGCAGTACATGCGGATTATCGTATGCATAATACGCCCACTTCATTTGAAGCTTCTCATCAATCTTCTCATGATGATACACGTTCGAGGCATGACACTCCAGTGTATACTCCATCAGTACCTCTCAACCAGTTCGAGACTCTATATACTCCATCAGTACCTCTCAACGAGTTTGAGACTCCACATACTCCATCAGTTCCTCCCAACATGACATTCGAGGCTACGGAAGTCTTTCCATTTGACAGGGCACCTACATCTTCGCACCATTTTAATGCAACTCCAATAATGATGAATTTATCTGAGAGTACAAGTACTCATGATGGTGAAATGCGTGATATCGATGATATTCAAAGAGAAGATGCTCAAAATCCTGCTGATGTGGGCCATTCGAATGTGCCATTAGCTTTAAATCGTAATGTCCGAGTCGTAAAGAGAACACGTTGTGGGACTGGAAGTCATTATTTGGGGTCAGACTAGGACTCTTTTTACTTTCACATGACATGTTTTTTGGTTTATATAATGCTTTGTAGTTCTTCCACTTCAATTTCCAAGTTCTTCAATTATATCAAATGAAATTTTTGGCATCAGTGACATTACTTTTATGAATTTTGTAAATTACTTGTAACTTCATATTTTATACTAGTTTGTATTAACAAAATAATCAAAACAACGACATACGACTTGCATCAAAAGAAAACATCGGGACTTCAAGGTAAGACAAAAAAAAAAAAATTCACTTCAGAAACCTTCCTGTTATGAAGCAAGTCGTGACTACAAGTCACGTTTTTCTCACTCCACAAAAAAATGACTTGGCAGTGACATGGCAGGAAATGTGTTAGATTTGTAAATATTTCTTTGGGTGTGTTAATGAGATATATATTTCCATCAAATGTGTCAATCAAGCAAAAACTCCCAACTCTACATATTCCATCTCTTATTATTCCAACTATTCACATGATGTAACACCCACTTTAATCCATGTAATTACCTAGCTTTAATGTTATTTATTCATGTAATTATATGGAAATGTAACTTGTGCCCTTTGATCTTCCCAAAGGCCTATATAAAGGGGTCACACTCATGTAATGAGATACACCATATTGGAATGAAAGCTCTCCCATTTCTCCATCTCTTCTCTTGGTATCCTTTTAGTTATTTGATTGTTTACTTTCCTAGCTTTAGTCCTAGTTATTTTACAACACGTAATCTGCACGAAGCTCTACATGAAATACTTCAAACAAGAAGACTTTCTTATGATACAAAGCTTGGAAGGTATGATTTTTAATTACTTTCGTTTCATTGATTCCAATGAGTATGTCTTACCATATGATTCATGAAGGATATGATATTTAAAGTTTTGAAATATTCATTTTATATGTGCTTTCTTTAGAGATAAATTCTATCTCTTTAAAATTTTGAACTGTTTTTTCTTAAGTTGGAAAATCAACTATGACCATTAAAATATAGATAGGCTAAGCAAGGATGCAATTAATTGCTTAGACCTTGCTACGCATGTTTTTATTGGGTCCGTTATTCGTAAAAGTCTAAACTCGTTCATGGATTAATTAATTTCTTGGGCTCATACTTTGCTTTATTTTGTAAAGTCTAAAGAGGTCAATTTTTGCATTTTGTGAGTTTTTTTTACTCTTTACTAATTAAAAATTAAAAGATTGGAGACCTTTCACTGGCCTTTACCACTTTAATTTACAGTGCTAATTGTCCATGAAACATGATAGATTTTTTTTCCTTGGCTTGTTTCATAAAATCAACTGTTTAAGAATGTTTTAAACTTATGCATCCAAATATCTTCTTTGATGAATATTTAATAAAATATCAAGTATATATTATCTATACATGATGCGCACATTATATATACATCACGCTAATTGTGAAAGTATGCTCCATAGTTGCGTCTTTGTACAATCTTCTGCACCAAAAATCAAAAATCAATAAGTGACACAATTTTTCTCATAAAAATCATCAATGATTAATTATGTTCTATTCTTGCTTTTTATAGTACAAATAATACTATAAGTTTGAGTTGATAGTGGATAAGCCTTGTCCCCGGTAAAGCTAAACATTGAAAGCGATACAGGTTATCCTGTTCGATGAGGCATGGTTGTTAAGTAGACTTTCGTTTCGCCACCTAACCTGGACGTTGTCCCACCAACTCTTACAAGTAGTATATTTTGTATCTAAAATAATCAAGTCGTGAACATGTGTTTAATCGAATATTATGTATTTTACATAAAAAATGAGAAAACTATTTATCTTTATCTTTATTTTTCAAATATTATTCAATCATATATAATAAAAGTTGTTGCTTTAATATAAGTATTGACAAGAGTTACTTGTCACGTACGGACAACATGATGCTTAAATCATGAAAATGCATTTATACAAGGATGTGCACGTACATAGCACTAATATTTATTCGGCCACATCTACTATAGGCTGAATAAGTTGCATCTGTTTATATAGAGATTTGAAAAGTGAATATATCACTTTATAATTATCATTTCACCTTATGGAACTATAAATAAAACCAAAATTGATGATGCTCCAAATAGATATAAATGAGTGGCTAAGTCTCAAGCTACAATATTTATATCAGTCGAATATGAATTATAATCTCGTAATTTTAATTACCTCTTGGTTGAGACTATGCGAAAAAAGTGACTGATGAGGCAATATATGATAGAAAAATTCACGTGGTACGCCTCGATATATTATTGCAACAAAATATCGAGCGCGTATATCAATTCAATATGAATATTATGAATTGATTTCTTGCTTCATGGTAGTTGAGTAAAATAATGAGATATTATACTTATAATATAACTCTCGTCCAACTAACGGTCAAGCTTCATGAAGCATATGTTGTGTTATAAAATGATCATGATCACAATGATAAAATTATGGACGTGGAAAAGAGGAAAGGATCTAGTAAAGGTCGTATTAACAATTCCACCAAAAGTGGAATAAAAGTGGTACACCACATGAAATATAAATGGGTAAAGTTGTTGACAATGAACATGTTCAAAATTGCAACAAACAATGTCACCTATGAAAGGCCATTAGGCCATACTGATTATATATTGTCATATATGCCCAAATATTTTGATGACATTTACCATACCAATCAAAGGCAAAATTATGAATTTTATGGCTCATTAAACCGACACATTAAGATGTGTTCAAATCTTGAGCTAAATAAAGGCGATGAATTTATGTCTTGATGTAAAAAAGAATATTTCTCAAACTTGAACTTAGCCGAGGCTAATGTTTAAACAATATATGGTACAACAGTTATAATGTTGTTAATGCCTTGCACCAGAATAATTTTACTCAAAATAATAGAGAAATTATCTATATAATTTTGGTGTTATTTGATAATGACATTCTTGGCTCTACTTTCTGGTTATATTTTTCTACATAAGGCATATTGAAATAAATATCGTCATATGATTCAATGATATTTATTATATGAAATGATCATTTTGATTATTCATGATCATCAATGATACGAATTATAATTCGTAAGGACATCCTCTAAGGAACCATGAGTTTGATCAGCTGGTGATTACAATTATGCTAATTATCTTAAGGAAAATCAATGAGAGATTTATATCGATTTAACTCTCAATTCATTATCTTATAAGATGCTTTAAGCCCCTAATAGGGGATTTTCTTATAGTAAGTTTTGTTGAGGTCACTATAATGAAGCAATTTGCACACCATTATGAAAGCCAATTTGAAGGAATGACATGAAATTGCATGAAACGCATCAAAATTGTTGCATTATGATCCATATATAAACTAATATAAACTTGAAAGTTCAAACGATCATTCATTAGCAACAAGTTATGAATCAATTACTCGATGCAATTACTAATATAAAAAAACGACAATATCATATATTCCAGCATTAAAGGTTCATATAGGAAATGATGTCCATGTGCAACAAAATGCCTATACCAACAAACGCTTAAGACGTAAAAAACCAGATATTGCATTTTTAATAAACTTACTTGCAAGATGCAGCTCTTCACTACTCAAAGAAATTGAAATGATGTTATATACACTTTTTTCATCTTCAAGTTAATCATAAGTGGCATGAGTTTGTTTTACTCAAAAGGGTAAAATTAAGTTTTGCAAAGATTTGTTGCAAAACAATATAAGATGTCTCACCTATGTGAACATGAGGGGGATAATCAGAATGAGTCATTGATTAGTGCATTTCACTCTTTTTCCTTTAGCAATGGTTTTATCTCAGTGGATTTTTCATTCAAGGTTTTTAACAAGGCAATCCTAACAATATTAAAACTCCATTTAAAATTGATTATTGTATTGTACTCTTTTTCCCTTAGCTATGATTTTATCCCACTTCGTGTTTTCCTAGCAAGGTTTTTAATGAGACAATCATATCAATATCATACTCCGTATCAAAATTTGATGAGAACGATGTATTCTTTTTCCTTTGCTAGATTTTTTCACTGGGTTTTTTCTAGTAAAGGTTTTAACGAGACGTTTTCTCTTAGCAAGTTGTCATCCAAGGGGCAGTGTTGTAAATAATATGGATTGACAACTCTACATATTCCACCTCTTATTATTCCAACTATTCACATAATGTAACACTCACTTTAATTTATGTAATTACTTAGCCTTAATGCTATTTATTCATGTAATTGTATGAAAATGTAACTTATGCCTTTTGGTCTTACCAACAGCCTATACAAAGGGTCACACTCATGTAATGAGGTACACCATATTGGAATGAAAGCTCTCCCATTTCTCCATCTCTTCTTTTGTTATTCTTCGAATTATTTGATTGTTTACTTTTCTAGCTTTAGGCATATATATAAACGCGAGCGTGCGCGCGTGTGCGCACAACATTATTTATAACTTAAATGAGTTATATATATATGTCCGCAAAAAAAAAAGAGTTATATATCTTGTGTGTGTATGTGTATACATATAAACACACACGCACACAACATTATTTATAACTTAAAGGAGTTATATGTATCTATACGCCAAAAAAAAAAAAAAAAAAAAAAAAAAGTTATGCATCATGTATTTACATCGTAGATCATAAAGTAACAAATTCAAGTTATCAAAAAAAGTATCAAATTTACTACTATATAACATAAGACGCATTCACAGTTAAATTCATGCAAATAAATGTTCTTTTGAACAAATATAATTAACGAATAAATATACTTTTATTAGGCCAATTGATTTCATGTTTGGTCATGTATCGAGCCATTGATGATTAATGAAATTTCTATTACACTTCAAAAAAAAAAAAAAGCTAAGGTAACTCTTGACTTGCTTCATATGCAAAATCTATTAATCCACACCTTCAACCTATTTCTCGAGATAAGCATATTATTAATCTAGTGGTGTATGTATGCTATGTTATTTCTTCCATTAAGTACAGTGAATACTATCAGTATCAGATGTGATCGGCTGAGTCGACTCCCGAGTGACCGAGTCAAGTGGCTTGACCCGACAGAGGTTGGATGTCGTGAGGGAATTTCGGATCATAAAATACAGTAAATTAATCCGTGACTCGTAATTCTCGCTGCCCACATAATATTATAACTTGACTAAAATTTTCTAAACCCGATTTCCCTCACTGTAAAATATAAGGAATTAAGGAAAGATCCTTCAACTTTGATGGCATTTGGCAATCAATGCTGGTCATTCCAACTAAAGAGAATGAAATGAATGAATGGTTTTTAAGTATTTTTTTAGAAATAGGTTTTTAATTAAGTATTTTTTAAACAGAAAATAAGTTCTCGCTTTCAATTAATTAATATTTAAGGAAAGTTTAGTTTTCGATCACCTTGTTGTATCAAAAAATACTAAACTTTTTTTTTTTGACTTAAGTGGGAGTAGAACTCGTGACCTCTCCAAACTTTGCATTTTGGCAGAGATACTTTAGCAAAAAACACTAAACCTTTTGAAATGATATTTTAGTACATTTTTTAGGAATATTTTTTATATTAATTATTAAATGTTATTGTTATATTACTGAATCTGTAATTGACAAGGGAATGTTGAGAAAGAGATAAATTAGTGAGTTTAACTTATTTTGGTGAAACTTATATGGATTTAAACTATTGAAGCCACCGTGGATCGAGCTGAGTTGACATGATATATATATATATATATATATATCAAATTTATAAATCAACCTAATTGAGTTGGAGTTTGGTTGGAATCAATCTTTTTTTTGTTTTCATGGTACAACTATTTATTTACAATAAAAAGATAATATGATATGTCAATTTTAGCATTAAAATGTGATGTTTTTTTTTTTTTTTTTTTGAAGAAAAAATTGTGATGTTTTGAAAAGTCTTTACAACTACCTCCAACTATGAGCATCATTTTTTACTCCATTTCTTTCTAACCATTTCCCCCCTTTATTTTTAGACATTTTTCAACATCAAAAATTTATTTTCTCCCTTTATTTTTTATTATTTATTCATATTACTGTCAATAAGTTAATTATTCATAATAAAAAATCAAAAAATATTTGTTTTTGAGTAATGGAAACAAAAAACTGATGTTTCTTATAAAAAAGTAAAAATGGAAAAACGGATTTATAATGTGCCAATTTGGTATTGGACTAAGTGCAACATTAATTCTAAAAAGAAAAAAAAAACTCAACATCAAAAAAATTCTGACTTTTCTAGTCTAGAATTCGAGTTTCGTGAATGAAAAAATGGGTTGGGAGGACCCTCCATCCGTGTGAGGCTCGACAGTGCCGAGTGTTGATTAGTCACTGCAGTTGGCGTCGAACGCCACTTAAAAAACAAAAAAAAAAGTTTTTTAAGAATAATTTTTTGAGAAAAAAAGGGCAAAAGTACCCTCTCCTTGTATAGAAAGGGTAACTGTAACATTCACCAAAAAAAAGGTAAGTGTAACCCATAAAAGGGTAATGATTTTCTTACATTAAAGTTTGTATAGATAACTTTTAATACTTTCCAAAATAGAATAATCTTGTACTATAAGCCCTGACCAAAAGACTTATATTGTTTGGCATAGTATACTTAACACTAGTAAACCGAGATTAATAAAAATGAAGATGCTATAATAACATTTTATAGTCACACCCAAAGTCACACTGAGATTTTTATGAGGTTTTTGTGCGCGCCTCTAAAAACACACCCATCTTCTATATAACTAAAAGAATCGATTTTATAAGAAGCACTCGCAATTTGACACGTGACATGTGAGAATCACTCACGAATTAACACGTGACATGATGATGTCACTGTTTTCATTTTAGTTGGGACACGTGTTATAGTATCTATTATAATGGAAATATAAAACCTATTCTAATCTTAATATATTTTTTTGATTATAATATTCTAATCGCTTATTTGGTTTTTTAACAATTCATTTTTTCGTTAAATTTGATTTTACCTATTATGTCAATTTCCGATCTTGCCCGCGTTGTATATCAACTATTTAATAATGATAGACAATCTAAGGAACCGACTTCAAATTCCACATATTCAATAGGGACGCCCTTGAAATAAACAAATAAACAAGAAACTGTAACTACTACTACTACTCGTGAGGCGTAACTGAAGCTGGTATATGAAACACAACGAATAGCAAGCTTTGAAATCCGAGATAGTCGGTGGAGAGTGGAGGTCGAAAGACTCGAAGACTCGAAACTCAACCAAACCAAAAAAAACCACCTCACTTCACCACTTCCCCCACTCTCTCTCTCTATATAGAATCACTTTCTCTCTCTTGAATCGTGTACGCGATTCCGCCGGATCCCTCGCCGCCACCACAACCACCGGAATGGCAGTTTCCGGCCGCCGTGGCGCCGCCTCCATTGTCGCACCTCCAAGGTCCTCTCTCTCTCTCTCTAGCTTTCTCTCTCTAGAACACTCTATCTCTCTCTAGGTTTGGTTTTGTGTAGTCTCTCTGCCTCGCTCTATTTTGTCGGGTTTTGGTGTGAATTTGATCTGCTTTTTAGCGATCTCGCTTTTCGAAGCTCTCGCTCTCTCACGTCGGTTCGTACTCTCGGATCAGCTTTTGCTGAGTCCGATTCCGCCTTTTCGAAGTGGATGTGAAGTAATCATTCCTTCTTTATCTTGGCTTGGATTCTGTGTTCCGCTTTGAATCTGTTGGGTTTTGTGGTGGCAATCCGCGGTTTCACCTTCACATTTGATCTGATCAGGCACTTTTTTCGGTATACGGTCATTTTTGGTGACCTATGTGTTAATTTGTTCAATTTCGTGGTGTTAATTTGGGGGTTTAGCTTCTCCTCGTGTGATTTGACCTGATTAGGTACTTTTTTTTTCCATTTTTTCGGTTGTTTTTGGTGATTGATGTGTTAAAGCTGCTCATTTTCTGTGATTTTCCTCTGTTTTGTGGAATGTAGGTTCGTTTTGTTGGTTAATTTTGTGCTTTTTGTTGCTGTATGAGATCCATTCACAAATCTGGTCAAAAAAGTTACCTACTTGAGTTTGGGTTTGGGTTTGGTTTGTCTTTCTTGTTTGGCTGAAGTCAATTAAGTGAAAAATCTGATTTTTGACATTTTAGTGGGTTGTATAACTGTTGATCTAGGAAGATTTTGTTCTTCTAATTGAGAATTTGAGAAATTTTCCCTCTTTGTCTTTCATTCTTTAGTTTTAGATTTTGTGAAGGGGAAGTCTGAAAAGATGGTAAATTGAAGTCCAATTGTACTGAATTTGGGGTGAATCTGTGTTTCGTTTTGCTGTGTTGGTGCAAATCTTGACTTTTTCATGATTCTATCTGTGCCCGTGTAGTTGCTGAGATGAGTGGGGTGAAGAACAAAAGAGGTCCAAACTTTGAGAAACAAATTCCAGGATGCATGGGAAGAATGGTTAATCTCTTTGATTTTGGTCCTGGAGTGTCGGGTAATAGATTGCTCTCGGATAAAGCATATCGAGATGGTAAGTGTTGTCGCATTGTTCTTTGTTTATATTCGCAATGTTTTTTTTTTTTTTTTTTTTGTTTAATCCTGGAAACGTGGATGCATGATCAGTAATGAAAAGGGTAAATTCGTTAGTGTGATTTGAAAGTCGAAATTGTTCTGCCGATGTTTATTTTACCATTTTTTTTATATATATTTTTCCTTTGTAGTTAGATGAAGCATCCTAGAAATGTTTATCCTCATTTGTACAGTTTCGTCATCATAGTTTCTGGCGTAAGCTAATGTTCTACGATGTATTTATATGGAACCAATGAGATAAACCCATGGCATAATTTTGTTTCTTTGCCTTTTAGTCGATGAGTTCTTATTAATTTTGTAATGGAGTTTGAAAGATGTTCAAGTAACCAATTTTATCTAAAGCTATAAAACTTTGGTTAATTGAACTTTTCTTGTTTCTGATATGTCAAGTCTACTATTGTCGACCACTTTTCCTTTCTTTTTGTCTGTAACCTCAGAAGCATTATATATCACATGGATATTTATATGAAATTGATTAATGGGCAGGTTTTCTACCTTCCGGTAATCAAGAAGACCTGGATAGAAAGGTTTTGCCCCCCACTGAAGATCAGACAGCAGATGCAGGGGTATAATCATTTACATTTTTGTTTTTAGATTTCATATTTCTCATCGTTATTAAACTGCAGTAGTGACTATCCAAGCGACACAATCATTTTCTACCTTAAACGTGTTTTTAAATGCTGCATGTGAATGTTTTTTATGGTTCCAATAATATGATTCATGTTTCTTTTTTTTTGTGCATGCTTTGCAGAGAGGTTACGAATTAAGGCGTTTGAGCAAGAAATCTGGCGGAACACCCATGAAGATGCTTATTGCCAGAGAAATGTCAACAAAAACTGAATCTAAACAAAAGCCACCCAACGTGGTTGCCAAATTGATGGGGCTTGACGTTCTTCCAGGGCAACAGCACAACTTGACTTCACAGCGAAGTTGTTCAAAGGTATATTCACAAAATGTGTTGTCCCCATCTCATAGAGCTGTTAAATGTTGGCCTCAAGAAAGTGGCTTCGAGGACAAGCAAATGCAGTTCGAGAGTCATAATTTTCAGGAGCAACAGGAATATGAGGATGCTTACAAAGGCTGGGATCAATCTCCAAACAAAAATAACTATAGAGATAACAGCTTGCAGAGAGGAAAGCACAAGGAACAGCAGAGTGATGCTAAGATGGATCTAGTTCGTCAGAAATTCATCCAAGCAAAACGTTTAGCCACAGACGAAAAACTTCGCCAGTCTAAGGAATTCCAGGATGCATTGGAGGTACTGAGTGCCAATAAAGATTTGTTCCTCAAGTTTTTGCAAGAACCAAATTCCCTGTTCTCTCAGCATCTGTATGAACTCCAGTCTATTCCTCCCTCTCCTCAAACAAACCGCATTACAGTGTTGAGACCCTCCAAGACAACTGAGAATGTTCATTATGTTGGGCATGAGAGGAAGAGTGACAAACATATGCAGAGACAAAGTGAATTGGTTGAAACAAATGGCCGGGACAAATGTAAGCCCTCGTTGAGTCCTTTATTTACGAATCAGAAGAACAATACTTCAAGCCAACCAACAAGAATAGTAGTCTTAAAGCCTAGCCCTGGAAAGAGTCATGACATTAAAGCTGTTGTTTCTTCCCCAACTGCGTCTCCTAGATTACTTGAGAATGGCGACTTATATGAAGAATTGGATGATGAAGAAGCAAGGAGTTCAAGAGAAGTTGCGAAAGAAATCACTCGGCAAATGCGTGAAAGTTTGGGCAGCAATAGGAGGGAGGAAACGGTGCTTTCTTCTGTGTTTTCTAACGGATATGTTGGAGATGACAGCTCATTTAATAGGTCAGAAAATGAATATACAGGCGAAGATCATCTCAGCGATTTGGATGTCATGACACCGACTTCTAGGCACTCATGGGATTATGTCCATAGGTTTGGCAGTCCTTTCTCATCTTCCTTCAGCAGGGCGTCATATTCTCCCGAGTCATCCGTCTGTAGAGAAGCAAAAAAGCGTCTCTCAGAAAGGTGGGCATTGATGTCATCAAACTGTAGTAACCAAGAGCAAAGGCAGGTTCGGAGAAGCTCAAGTACACTGGGTGAGATGCTTGCCCTTTTTGATGCAAAAATCTTGTAAGGAGGGAATTCAAGGGGCGGTTGGGGTTTCAAGTAGCAGATCTTGTGGTGAGGAACAGAATTTGCAGGAGCCCACTTCGCATTTATCTGGCGGTAAGGAAAAGGATGAAGATGGGGTAAATTCTCCCAAAAATCTTTTGAGGTCAAGATCTGTTCCAGTTTCTTCTGCAGCCTATGGATCGAGGCTGAACATTGAAATACCTGATTCTCAACCTGAGATTAGCCGGTCTGATGCTCCCAAGGTATTAGAGAAGTCCAAGAGTGCAAAATCATCATTCAAGGGGAAGGTTTCGAGTTTGTTTTTCTCAAGAAATAAGAAGCTAAATAAAGAGCAACCCAAGGCATCTACTGATTTCAGTTTGATTGATAAACGCGAGTGTGCTGTTGCTGAGACTCCTGGAATTTCCGTGAAGCTCTCTGCTGGAGAGGTGACCACTATATCTTCTCATTCTGTTCCCAACGATATCCCTGAAGGAACCCAGTCACCAGTCCTTGGAAGATCGTGTAACAAGTCCTCGCCATTTGCTTCCAGTCATGTGGAGCTAAAGAATGGAACTTTCTCTCATGAGGTATTTTTTTTTTGTTTTTGTTGTTTTTTTTCTATATACCTCTCTTGATTCTGATCATAATGTATAAAATATGCATACACACACACATATATATATATGTCACCTTCTGCGTTATGCTTTATGCAATGTATTGAAATCACCTAAAACTGTCAGACTTAAAATTGGAATGATCATTCAGAAATTGTTTTTCAATCTCTTCCAATATGGTGTGAGAAGTGATATGTAGTGAATTCTAGAAGTTAGGGAAAATTCTCACTTTCATGCAGTCAGTTGAAAATTTCGTTCAATTCCATGTGTTCAACGTACTAATATTTTTTTTTATTAAAAATTGCAGGCCTTGTTCTCTTTAGGAGAACCTGGGATGCATGAGAGCAAGGAGAACCCAGACCAACCTAGTCCTATCTCTGTGTTGGATGCATCATTCGAAGATGAAAGTTCTACTCCGCAGTTTGATGAAACTACAAACACACAACTTCAGGGTAAGTCTGCAGTCATCTTCTTCTAACTTAGTAATTTATTCCTATTCCACTTTTTTTTTCTAACCGCCAAATTCCTGTTTGTTATTGTTGTCAGATTCAGCTGCGTGTCTTAAGTCCAACCTTATTGCCAAGTCTCCTCCGATAGGATCGCTCGCACGCTCTATATCTTACGAGGAAGCTTGCTTGAATACAGCAATATCTGATCCACTGAATTCGGCCAGTTCCTCTCCAGAGGCTGAAGAACGAGAATGGTTTTCATTTGTTCAATCACTGCTCTCAGTAGAGGGGCCCGACAGCAGTGATGTATCTGATGCAGCTTTTATCAATTGGAATTCGCTGGAAACCCCTTTAAGCCCATTGTTATTAGACAAGTTTGTCAACCTAAAAGAAGATAGAGAACTAAGGTACGAGGCTAAACGCAGGCAAAGAAGATCAAACCAAAAGCTCATATTTGACTGTGTAAATGCTGCATTAGTTGATATCATTGGACATGGGTCCAATCCAACGCCATGGACAAGGTTCTCTAGTAAAATCCAAGGGAGGATTTCTTCAGGCGCATCCGTGACTGTGGAAGAAGTATGGAGTCGAGTCAGGGAATGGCTTTCCAGTCAACCCAAGTATTCAGCTAGTGAAAGTGGAGACTACAGTCTGTTGGTGGAGAATATGGTAAAGCAAGAAGTTGTTGGCTGTCGGTGGGCGGAACTCTTGAGAACGAAAGTAGATGGATTAGGGACCGATATCGAGAGCAAGATGTTGGATGAGCTGGTGGAGGAAGCTTTGTTTGAATTAACAGGTTGCTTTTGTTGAGACTCTTTTTATCTACTTTGTTCTATATTATCATCTTTATGGTCTCACCCACCTATAGCTTTGTTTTCTTCTTGTTACCAGTATGGTCTCACCCATTTCCATTTTGATTACTACTTCTTGCCTTTTGTTTATGTGCTGTACTGTGATTTGACCCCTTAGCCCATCATGTATACGGCATCTTAAAATTATATTGTTAGATTCTACCTACCATTCTTTTATTTAAGGCCTCATATCTGCCACTCCCTGTACTTCTATATGTATAAAAATACTTGGATGTCTCTCTATGCTTGTTTGGATAAAAAAAATTATATCATGTGTAGGTTTGTCTATATAATATCTCAATTTGCATTTCCAATTAGAGGGGAAACTCCATTTGTTATTTATATTTGTACCCTATCCATTGATTAAAACATGCATTTGTATGAACTGAATCTTGATCTGCAGTACCCCATAAGATGGTGTTTTAATTTCTTTTAATGTTCTTGCATGTGCACAAAGCCTGTGATTCTCATTGACAGGTAATGGCTTCAGTGCCAATGCTAGTGGATCCGATTTCGGATCCAATCAGATGAGATCCATTTTTGGTCCATGAATGAATGTTCATAAATCTCATCCTAGAAAGTGAGACTGCAAATCGTTTTGGAGGAATTGGATGTTAACTCTGTAACGCCCACATTTTGCAGTCAATCAGATAACATCATTTTGAGCATACTATCAAGTGGAATTTTTTTGGTACCTATTAGGCATTGGTTGTGTTCGTGTGTCTTCGATTTCAGGTAGTTGGTACCGACAGCGGTTGAAGCTCGATGTCTCATAACCAGATGTTTTTAAATTTGAGTTCAGTAATGGTTTAAATTATAATCAGAGATGTTACTTGTAGTTCCTGCAGAATGTTGATTGATTTGGGAGACTTTACCCTTTATGGATCTAGCAGAAGGTCGAGTTGGGACTATTCAATTTAGAGCATGCAAAAGGCCTCCGATCTACTCACAATGTTACAATTTTAAAATATTGCGACTGACAGTTTTAAAGTTTGGTGCAGTTGAAAACTGATGTAACTTTCTGCAATCAACTGGGATAAAGGAGCTTTGAAGGAATGAATGTAAGCTCAGCCTGCTCAACTGCATAAAGGGTGAGAATGACATCCTTTCTCTTGTCCTAAAGGTAATGAAAAATTTTGGGCAAGTCACAATGAATATTATTGATGGAATCTGCAGAGTTGAAGAGAGTTGGGTGTGTGTATGTCACACTTGGTCTCTTCCAAACTTTTTCCAACTGTCCAATAAAGATGATGAGATAACCACAGCAATAATTCACCGGTCCAAATGTTCTTGTCTCACACCATAAATTACTACCACTTTTCTTCCATCCTTTTGAATTTAATAGCACTAGTCAATAGTCTTCAGAGATGCCCTTTTGCAGAAGCTTTGGATTTTGAGGCACAAGTAGTCCAACTTGCCCTAATTTTGAATTTTACTCGCATATATCTACTTGTTTGGATCACCCAAAAAAAAAAAAAAAAAAAAAAAAAAAAAAAAACCTCATTTGCTTGCAACATCGGATGTTTTGAACGTTTCGAGGCACATCCGATGATTATAAATATATCGACAATAGAAAACTCATTACTTCAAAAAATAGGAAAAATAGAGCCATTTTGCTCTTAAGAGGCGTGAGCCCTGGAAAAGGGAAGCACGGAGCCTCTGTCTGATGCTCAGAAATTGTGTTAGTAGTTATATTATACTATTTTTTTTTTAATTAGTTCTCTCGTTATAAGTTGACTGATTGGATTAACTCTTTTAAAATTAGTCAAACCAAAATAAGAGTCGAAAAAAGCTTAGAATATAAAATAAGGGAGAAGAGTGGAACTTGAATAAACACTTCATGACAAAAACATTGATTTAACTCACAAGCAAATTAAGAGTACTTATAAATTCGATCAACACCAATATTTAATCATAGTTATTGGATGGTAAATAATTGTAATAATAATGAATTATTAATGATGATTTACTTATTAGACTCTGGAGTCCAAGGCCATGATGGTGCTGAGGTTCATGGGGTACATGTACTTGGTGTCGCCATTGGCGATGGTGGAGACGATGATCCTGTTGGCTCTCTCCGATGGATGGAACGCGTCCCAAAACGCGTAGGTGTCTCTGTTGGGGCACAGATTTGATGCAGGCGTGCACAGCCCAAGCCCATTGAATGGTCCTTGTCCACAACATGCTATCTTTGATGTCACAAACCCTATACATATACATACATACACAACTCATCAACTTAATTTCATTTAGGAAAATACTAAAATGACGACGACAATGTCACACCATAAGACACATTGGCTCACAAGAGTCATTCATGTGTGCCTCGGAAGGCAGGTATACATAAATTTCGATGCATAACACTTAGGTCAAGGTCGCATGGAGGGCTCTTGTGAGCCAATGTGTCTTATGGTGTGACATTGTTGTTATCATTATAGTAATTAACAAAGAGACCTTGTCAAAATAACTTACTTTTGACATTGCCAACTGGACACTTATTTGGTTCGTGCAATGTGATACACTTTGAGGTGCAATGTGATATACTTTGAGATGCGTGTGCACGACGTGGACTCACTCGGTGTCTATTTGACGGTGTCAAAATAGGTTAGGAAATTATTTTCCTTGACAAAGTAATGTTTTGATCATTTAGGCACATCATCAAATGACTTGTATGAGGCAATACATACTTGCGGCACCCCAAGTGAAGACTTTTATGACCTACTGACCAATATGACAATGAAAGTAACTGCACTTTCGATATTGAGTCTAACCAAACCAACTAAGCGATTACTCAATAATTTGATATGTAGGTCATTTATGGTTATGGATAATGTTCAGGCTTCAGAGGTCTCCTCGTGTGTGCAAGCTTGAGGGGTAATAAATTGATTTCTTATATACACACCTCAAAAATAAGTTGATTTCTTATTGAAAAAAGGATGTTGAGTCTAGCGTCAATGAGACTCACAATTTTTTGATTTTCAATTTCTTTTCTATTTAGGAAAAGATGCATGTTCATTTGAAGAATTTATGAATATGTGATTTGCAAGAAATTGAAGAAAGAAACCTAAAAGGAGAAGATTATTAGTAAGAGATGAAGTAGACTTTATTCTTTTCTATGGGTTGTATTCTTGGGTTAATTTTATATGTTATTTAATACTATAATTATTTCATTTACTTTTTGGTATATAATAATTAATTGAACGGCTTAATGATTTGATACAAGATTTGAGAGTAATAATTCATGAGTTTAAATAAGGCTTAAACTTATGTGGGGCAAGTCGTTTCTTAATTTCTTATAAAAAATTAAAAAACTTTTTGGTAGATAGCTATACTAATTTTTGATGGGCTGCCATGCATAGCTTTAAATGATTTGTTTGTAGTTGTTGAAAATGGGACCAAATGCTCTAGCTAGACCCTCCAACTTTAAATTCTTATCATGTATACATTCAAGGCAAAATATTAGGTGGATGTCTCATGTGATACACCCACTTCGGGCAACTTCGGGCACTTAGTGAGCTCAAATGAATGTCTCATCATGCGATGCACCTCGAGGAGTGTGAGTGTGCATTTCGAGGTGGTATGGCACACCTCGAGGTGTATTGCATGGTTGAACACTCACTTGGGTCCACTAGTTGCCCAAAGTGAATGTTCAAAGTGGGTTACTCTATTCCACATTCAAAATGTGACAATATAGTTCATCTGTTCCAGTACGGCCAATTCAGCATCATAACTATATCAATTAATCAATATAAGGAGGACAGATAGATATATAAATTTGACAATATATATTCATTGTCCTTCATACTCGCACATGTCAATTTGATCTAACCGATTCCAAATTTCCAATCAAGAAATGTTTTTATTTTTTAATTTTTGACTTTAGCCAGAGTCAAACTAACGACCTTCTTAAACCTTGCTTTTTGAAAGGCGACCCATCATCCATCGCACTAGAGATGTTTGGACAGAAAATTTTTTTATTTATTATTGAAACAAACAAGTTTAATTTTTTTCTTGATTATAGGCCAAGATAACTTCAATTTTAAGGGCGTTAAGAGGGACGATTATGTAGCACGAATTTAATTTAAGGCGCGTTTGTTGGACCCCCAGAAAAATAATTAATTCATGCTACCAATATATACGAGGGTGCTGCAATTAGGCAATGCTCCTATCAAGTCACATATGTGCATCGAATCATGTTCCTTTACATGATTCGATACACATACGACAACATATGCATAGGAGGCAATGCTTAAGCATGTAATTTTTTTTTTTTTGGTTAAAAAAGAAACAACTTGCCCGGTATCTAACCATTGAGCCATCCAATTGGTTTTAACCAATATAGCTTATTAGTAACATTACTCATTTTCACATATAAAGATTTATATGAACTTACCATATTGTTGAGGATTGCTAACGAAATCCAAGTTCCTGTCAAGTGCATTGGCAGCAATGAACACATCTGCTCCAATCTCACTATTGAGTGCCCTAATCAATTGAACGAGTTGAGGGTTGAACAAGGCCGCTGCCCTTTGCAACTCAATAGAGCACCCCCCATTGTTGCCTCTCATCGCAATCTCGGCCGGCACGCACCCCAACGGTCCCGTTCCAGTCACCAAAACCCTACGTGCTCCCAATTCATATAGTCTCTGCATGCAATCCATTAAAACAGTACACAAAATGAATTAAAGTAGTTTGGTAAGTTCATTAGTCATCACATTTAATTATCTGTGACATTTTTTTTTTGAAACACCTATAAATTTGTGATATCAATGATCGTACGCCATTGATCTTCCTCAAATCGAGTCCTCATTACAAGGGAGTTAATAGTACTCCCTCCGATCATTTATATAAGTCATTCTAGCAAAAACTTCTTGTTCAAAATTGTAAGTCGTTTTCGGAATTCAAGAGTGTATTTATTGCATTTTTACTCATTTTACCCTTATATAATTCTAACATTTATGATTTTTCAATTCTTCAATTCATTTAATGTCAAATGACATATATGTAAATTACACTCGTAATTAAGGCTATCTTAATTCTTGTGTCCTTACCTTAAACGACTTATATAAATGATCGGATGAAGTAATTTGTTTCATTAATTGTAAGGGAGATCACGAGAACCTTGGATCAAAGAGAGTGAAAGTGTGAAACTATGTTTAAGTAGTCTTTATTGTTTAGGCAAGAGAAGGACATGTAGTAGCTAGCTTTAGATATGCATTTGTATGATATAATTGTGATACTAGTGGCGCAATCAATTCAAAAGAATTAAAACCATCTGCCCTTTATTGCACGGACATGAAGGCCCTTTAAAAGCATGAGAAGATGAGAAAAAGATATATATTCATATTCCAACCAACCATGCATGTTCTAGCAATTAATAACTTTACCTTGCAAAAAGAAAAAAAAAAGTCTAGCTAGCTAGTAAATACTGACCGAAGAAATCCCTGGTTTAAAACTTTTAAATTAAGTTGTATGTCTCAATCTCTTGTAACCCTTTAAATGTTCTTTTCATAGAAAAATTAAGAAACCCTAAAATCTCATGATTAAAAGACCGTAATAATGATTATGGTGATATAAATGATGTTGACTATAGTTTAGTTGTTCGAAATAATATGATTGAAAAGTAAGACTAATTAGGAATCAATGTATTTTTATTAGGGCAATTGATTTTATGTTAAGTATCGCGTCATTAATGATTAATGAAATTTCTTTTTTCACTTCAAAGAAAAAGAAACATATATAGATTGCATATGTATATATATACCACTAAGATCTTGCTGTATTCAGAGATTAGAAACCGAACATAGTCTGGGAGCGCGAATTGTCGAGATCTCGCAGAAAAGGGAACCAAGTAGTAGTTGTTGACAAAGTCATTTCCTCCTAGTGTGATGAGGGTTAGAGACTGACTAATAAGTCTTCGAGCTTGTGGAACCCCTACAAGGGAAGCTAGTCTTTGTTGGTATTCTTGAAATAGTTCTAATTGCCTTCCAATCCTTAATATGTTCACCTGCAATTGTAATGTACAATTGGATTAGTTAGTGAGACAAGTAGCAATTACATGACTAAGAAAACTTTAATACTAATTTGCTAGCTATCATCAAATTAATGCACATTCATGAAAACTAGACATATCTTTGAAATTAATTACATGAATGATACAATTGAACCTATTAGTTTACAAATGTTATATTGATGGAGACAAATGTATATGGGCTTACAAATTGGACTCCAGTGTCATTAAGGATTCCAACTCCTGCAGAAGCAAAGTTTGCTCCAACAAGTAGCTTTTCTCCTCTCAATTCCGGGCTCAAGGCTGGCAATGTGGACTCTGCACCCAATTGTTGGCCTGACCACCACATCAAAATCACATTATTTAGACATGGCATAATTAATGCAACATATATTCTTGTGTTGACATAAGCAAGCAAAACTTGAGAATTATATAGATGAGTGTGTGTATAATACTGATAAGATCCGGGATGTTGAAGCCATTGGAGAAGCGGCCGGTGGGTCGATGAGTCGGGAAGTCAATGCCGTAGGGATAGTTATCGGCCCGAGCCGTGGTTGCTAAGAAGTTGTTGTTTCCATTATCGACAAGGGAATCGCCGAAGATGAAGAAAGTTCTGGCTGCTTGTGCTTGAGGAGCAACACTAGTAGTGCCCAAAAATATTGTTACAAGAACAAGAACTAGAGAATGACCCATGAAGACTAAATCTGCTCTATACACCACAACACATATACACAACACACACAATATATAGGATCAAAACTTTTCAATATAGATGGCTCTTTGTGAAGTTGGTCCTATATATATATACACACACACATCTCTCAATGTTGGTTATAATTTGGATGACTTGAAAAAAGAGTGAGTGAGATAGTAGTTTTGATGTACTAGCGGCCCTTATTAATGGCTTTTTTCTACCACCATTAAAGTCAAGTAGTACAGCAACAAAGTGCAAGCTAAGCAGGCAAAGTAATGGGTATGTATGTGTGGTGTTGTTAGTACTCTGCTTCTTCCATGACAGCTTATGTGGATTATTTTTAATTTTTTTGTATGTATGATTTTTTTTAGATCATGTTAGATTTGTTGAAGATGTGTTGTAACGATCCAAATTTTTTAAATTGGAAATTTTCATAATTACCGGAGTTATTTCGATAATTTAACATAATTTGTGTGCATGGCGTGCATGTTATATTGGTTGTATTATATGATATTATAAATTTAGCTAGCCAAACAAGCCTAAGTTGGGACACATGAAACAAATGGTATGCAATTAATTAAATCACTTAAACCATACTTAATGACGTTTTGGTAATTAAATTGATTTAAAGCTTATTGAATGGCAAGATCGTAAATAAGCGGAAAGAACAAAAGTGATGGACTAATTGTTGGCCATTTGATGAACCTCGAACTAAAAGAGTGTGTGGAGATAAGGAGACGAGATTGGTTTCGCAAAACCCTAGCACTAACCCTACCTATATAAACAAGTTAGGAGACTTGTGGCCTCTTTTGTTTACAACAACTAAAAACACAAAATGAAATAAGAAGAAGTAAGAGCATCTCTAATGGTAATGTGGATTTAGACCATGAATTGGTGTCACGTCATGGATGTGGAGAAAATGTCTATTATATGTGAAACTAAATAGATATTCAACTCCCAAAATGGTCTCCAATGGACAATGGATTTAGACCATGGATTGATGAGTTATCACTTTTTATTTTCATTTTTGGTTACATTAATAAAGACCTGAAATTTTTTTTTAAAAAAATCCATTTATCTGACGTGGCAGTCTACCACAATGTCTAAAAGTGACATTGTGGTAGACACCCTCCACTTTGATTCCATGCTACATAGGATAGACATTATCAATCTATGGTCTCATTGGAAAACATTTTTTGGGTTGGATTTGGATTCTATCCTAGGTATATCCATTTCCACTCCAATCCATAGTCCCATTGGAGATGCTCTAAACCCTAAAGAGCTAAAGAAGTGGAATTGATGGTGAAGAGGAAAGCCAATCTCAACCTTCATATCAAAGCTAGGTAAACACTTGCCTCATCTCCTATATTTTACTCTTTTAACAACCTTTTAACAACCTATTAGGCTTTTCTTAATGAAACCATGGCTTGATGGGTTTTAGAGAGCATATGAACTTCTTTAGTTTCGATTTGGTTTTGAAGTCATGCCACTCTCCTTCATTACTGATTTGTGCATGAAAAACTATGGTTTGATGTTGTTTGCATTCATGGGTGTTCAATTCAGATTTCACAATGCTTTGAACAAAAATTAGGGTTTTTGACTTTGATTTCGTTTGAGTCTTATTTAAAGCGGTTGTGGATGATTTAAATTGATGGAATACCTCTATTTGGATAGTTTTGGATGTGCTTTGAAGCTCCAAAGGGGTGAGAAATAGTCGGGCAATTCAGGCGAATAAAACTAGAAATTTCTTATTTTTTAGATCTTGATGTAGGGAGTGACACTGCCACCGACGCCATGCAATAACTCTAACGGCACCGGACAACATTAGATTCCCTGGGAACCTAAGGTGGCACCGTTTGAAAGCTGTCATAGTGTGGGTTGACATCGTCTGTATACAAAGATGGTGTCAACCCTGTTGAACATAAATTTTTAATGTTTCGAGTATTCTTTGCGCATTTTGAGATTTTTCGAGATTTTCTAACGTCGAGACAAGGACCGAGGTAGTGAAGACTAACTTTTAAAACCTTTGTCCCGTGGCGAAAGTGTGACATTAATTCAAACGGGTCTAATAATGTTTACAAGACTTTAAAACAAGGTAAATGAACTTACCTCAATGAAATGGAGTCTAATGAGTTGCGTCAGCTTATACTAAGGTAGACACTTGATGATGACCACATACATCCTGGAGTTAGGACTTGGATTTGGATTAGCAGTGATAGAGGTAAGTGGGGGGCGCGCTTTACTTTCAATCATGTCATTACATTAGTATAACTTAGGTTTCATGTAAGTAGAGATTTGGGATGAGACGCCATATGCTATTGACATGAGTTCTTGCTATAAACTATGGTTGCTTGCATAAACCTAACGTTGGAACTCGTAGTCGTGAGGACCGCAGGTCTACTCATTGTATTCGTAGTTGCTATAACATGGATATGAGAGCAGTATAAACAAGCAGCATGATCCCTCAAATCAGTATCAAACGTGTTGGTGGCCCTATTAGTAGTCACTAATACGAAGGACATGATGAGAGAGTAATAGTCGTTAAGCTCTGAGAACTATGAGCCGATTAGGGGGATATGTTATGGTGATGGCTTGGACGAACACTACTTGTGTTAAGAAACTTAACTGAACATCACAAGCATAAAGGCCAATGTATCGGTTAGTGGGTTTATCTTCACCGGGAGCGAAAAACGGGTCACCTGTAACAATGTCGATAACATGTGAGAATGATGGAAAATTGTGCTTTGCATTTATATCTATAAATCTTGCTTATGTAAATGCTTTCATTTTTGATATCCTTGAGTTGAGATTATTATTCATGTATCTCTTTACTTATTAATGCATGTTAGTTATATATTGCATTTGGTGTTACTTGAATGATTGACGATAAAGCGGGTCCTCGCTTTATTGAGCCTGTTGTTTTTGCTCATCCCACTTCTCCCTCAAGATACCTTTTCTGCTGCGATAAGAAAATGTAAGGATAAAGCCTGACTTAAGAGCCTTTCCTTTGCGTGAGTTGGATGTTATTCTTATTATTATTTTCGTTGAAACAATTAATGTAATGAAAAAGAGATTTTAATGGGTAGACTTTTGAGCCCATAGAACTTATGTTTTAAGTTGTAAGAACTACCTACTTATTCTTCCGCATTGATATACAATTCGAAAAGGCTTTAATTCCGTACTTTGCACAACCTTTAGAATTGTATTTGTAGATAGTTTTTGTTGTTATTCCGTATGTTAATGCCTACCGGATCATCGCCTGACTCGTTGGGATATCTCGAAGGGTTTGGCGATGGTTCAGGCCGGGTGGACCTGATAATGGAATTTGGGTCGTCACATGTGTGGACCAAAATAAGTTCAACTTCATAATGAATTGCTTAAGTCAATTACTATTGAGGCCTTTGAGTTAAAACCCGACCCTCACACATGAGTTGAAGGTGGCTAACTAGGGGCAATATTGATACTAGTGAAGATCCACAGGTGCGACCGAACCCAACAAGAAAAATAACATGGTATCAGAGCAACCTGTGAAAAAACACCTTAATTAGATTAATTTCGGTCCAAAGTGGAGTGTTGGAGATGTGTGAATTGAAAGTTAGTCTCACACTGAATAATTACGGCGTCATTATAAAGTACATAAGTGTGAATGTCTCCCATATAATATAACTAAGGCCTTTTGAGATAGAATCCAACACCCATGAATTAAAGGTGGTTAAGTCGGGGTTAATATCAATATTGACGGAAGGGTGGAAAATTAATGAGATTGGCTTTGAAACCTAGCTAGTTGTCTACAAGCAGCCTTAGAGAGGTGTAATGTAGTGCCAAAGAATAATGAGCACCATAACTCTAATTGACATACTCGTGGGTCTAATTTTTGGTAGCTACAATATATTTCTTTAATGTCTTTTGGGTTATTATTGATACACGAAGAACCCAGACGGGTTGGCCTAATGGTAAGGGCGAAAGCGAGATTATATGGGTTAGGCATATTGTCTCAAGTTCGATTCCCCACAACAACTAAGCGTCGGGCCAGATGGTCTCCTTCTGCAATCTCAGGGCCTATGGGACTAGTCAAGCAAGTGTCCGAATACCCATGGTTAATCAAAAAGAAAAAATATTGATACACGGGGGAGGAGGGGGAGGAGGGGGAGGAAGAGTAGAATCTCGTAAATTAAAAATAAAAAGTTATATACATGAATCAAACTCTTCAATTGTGATCGATTTAGTGTGATTGATGGTGAGCTTTCTAATCTATTCAAATCTCTCATAACTAATGCGTCTCAAGTTAACTTCGGTCTACCCCTACCTAGTCGAATTTCTACCGCCTTTCTTTAATTTTTGTATCAATTACTGCTACTCATACTTTTCTTTGAATTTATGTATTCTTTATTCTATCTTTGGGAGTTTTACAAAACATCCCTCTAAACATCCTCATATCTGCTATGTTCATTTTCTGTAATTGTTGTTGCTTTGTCGCTCAACATTTACTACCATAGAGCATATCTGGCCTAATTGAAGTTCTATATAAAATTTCTCTTTTAACTTGGTAGGAATATTTCTATTGTTTAAAACCTGTTTTGAACTAATTGGACTTGTTAGAGACTTAAGCATGGAATGCATAAACTAAGAACTAGTAGAACGAGTAGAGATGAGACAAGAGAGAAGAGAGCTAGAGTTGAGAAATGAAGAGATTTTCATTTTAACATTTGTGTGTTCTTTACAAGTGAATGAACCTCCTTATATAGGTACTTAGTCATGATGAGAATGAGTATTTGCACAAAGTGTGCAAGTTACACCTAAGTCTCATGTCATACAAGATAACAAGTTACATAACAATACATGGACAAATGATTGTACATTGGAGATGAATACAAGTTACATGGTGTGTACAAGTTACATTTAATGTGGAAGTCATGCTTGATGTTATAATTCAATGCGAGAGTCATGCTTGACAATGTGATCATTCATAAGTTTGGTTCAAGGGTCATCCAATTTACAACACTCCCCTTTAGATGTCATTTGCTGAGAGAATACGTCTCGTTAAAACCCCTATTAGAAAAACCTCATGAGAAAATTCTAGTATAGGAAAAAAAGAGTACAATGTTCTTGTCAATCTTGTTTTGTAGTATAATATTGTTGATTGCCTCATTAAAAACCTTGGACGGAAAATTCAGTGGGACAAAACCATAGCTAAGGAAAAGAGTGCAACTCATTGATACACTTTGAGAGAATATATATGCCTCATAAAAACCTCTACTAGAAAAACCTTGTGGAAAAAACTCTAGAATATGAATAAGAGTGCATTTCTCTCATAAATTTTATATGGAGTATAATATTTTTATGATTGTCTCATTAAAAACCTTGCTAGGAAAACCCAGTGGGATTAAACTATAGCTACGGGAAAAAGAGTGCAATATACTAATTAATATAACTCCTTTTGATCTCCCTTTCATGTTTCATGTTGACATGAGTGAAACATCTTATTGTTTTTCAACAAACCTTTGCAAATCCAAATTTACTTTTTGAGTAAAATAAATTAATTGATGGACAACTATTTTACTAAGAAAATATTTGATTTTCAAATCAAGGCTAAATCTTATTTTTTCCAAGTTCTTCCATCTTGAATTCCTTTTTCAGGGATTCGAATGATATAACGATGTCTCGTGATTTCTCATAATATTTAAATGATCAACATATGATGATATTGAAATGAAGACATAAACCCAAAGGATACATTGAATCCTTACTAATGAATTCTTATATCATGAGTGTTTTATTTATTTTTACTCATACCTTGTTTTTCAAGGGTTTGTATCATTTGAACCAACTTGTCTTTTACGCCTTAAGCGTTTTGTTGGTTCTTATGCATTTAGTTGCATATGGACATCATTTAATCGTGAACTTTTAATGCTGGAACATACGATTTTGCACTCTTTTATGTATGGTATTTGTATCAAGTAATTGATTGATAACTCGTTGCTAATGAATGATCATTTGAACTTCAAGGTCATATTAATTTATACATCGATCATAATACAACAAATTTGATGTGATTTGATGCATTTCAAGCAATTTCACGTCATTCTTTTTGAATTAGCTTACATCTCCCCCTAATAGTGGAAAAATTGCTTAATCAAAGTGACAATTATCAAAACTTGCTATAAATAAATTCCCTGTTAGGGACCCAGGACATCTTATAATATGATTAATGGAAAGTTAAATCAATATAAGTCTCATATTGATTTGCCTTGAGATAATCACTAGCTGATAAAAATGTGGTTCCATAGAGGATGTCCATGTGAATTTACAATATGTTTGCATTATTGATGATTCTAGACGATAAAAAAGATCATTCCATATTATGAATGTCATTAGATCATTTGATTTATGACGACATTCGTTTTAATGTGCCTTATATATTCCAGAAGTTAAAGTCGAATATTTTATTCTCAAATTCAATCATAATCATATAGAGAAATTCTCCGAGTAAGTTTTTCTCGAACAAGGCATTAACAATATAATTGTTGTATCGAGATATTGTCCGAACGTTAGCCTCTGCTAAGTTCAAATTCGAGAAATATTCTCTTTTATATTATAATGTACATGCATGTAACATAATACATAAGACATAACTTCATCACCTATATTTAGCTCATAATTTAAACACATCTCGATGTGCCGCTTTATCGAGCTATTTTCAATGATAAAATTCATAATTTTGCATTTGATTTTGAATGCACGGTAAAACTCACAAAAATATTCGGGTATATATATGACAATATTTTGGCAAAATAGCCTTTTATATGTGACGAAAAATATCACAATTATGAGCGCTCATTGTCAATAATTATTTGCCCATTTTAGTGGTGTACCACTTTTATTCTAATTTTTTTATGGAATTGTCAATACGATCTTTACTTGATCTTTTCACTTTTTTTCATGTTCATAAATTTGTTATTGCGGCCATGGTCATCATATGCAACATACGCTTCATAATTCGAATATGATCCAATTAGACGGGAGCGATATTATATTTATAATATTTCATTATTTTACTCAGTCACCATGAGACAAGAAATCAATCTTTAATATTTATTAGATTGACGTGCACACTCAATATTTGTTGCAGTAATAAATCGAGATGGGCCATGCGACCTTCTTATTATTGTTTCATCAGTTATATTTCCACATAGCCTCAACATAAAGTTAATTAAATTACAGAATTATAATTAATATTTGACTGATTAAATTTGGTAGCTTGAGACCCAACCGCTCATTTTGAGCTTTTTGGAGCATTACCTTTTTTCGGGTGTGTATATAAAACATAAGGTGAAAGATATATGAAGTGAAATAATCACTTTTCAAATCTTTAAAGAGATATTGACGAATGATTGTGTATAACACACGAGTCTTCCATAAATACTTTATTTATAAATTGTAGTATTCAATTGTCATGACAAGTAATTATTGTCGGTAATATAATAAGCTAACAAATTCAACTATGGTCGAATAATATTTTGAAAAAAAATGTAATATAAAATAGTTTTCTCATTTTTTATGTAAAAAACAGAACATACGATTAAATATATTTTCACAACTTTGATTCATTAATAAACAAAATGTACTATTCATATGAGTTGGAGGGACAACCTCCATGTTAAGTGGTGAGACAAACTGTACTTAATATCATGCCTCCTCGAACGGGATAACCCGTTTCCCTTTCAATGTTTAGCTTTACCGAAGACACCCACTATCAGCCCAAACTCATAATACTATTTGCATTATAAAATCAAGAATAGAGCACAACTACTCATTTATAGTATAGAGAAAAATAAACTATTTATGTCACATTGACTTTTGATTTCTGATGTAGAAGATTGTCCAAGACGCAACTACATAGCATACTTTTGCAGTCAGTGACGTTATAATGCATAATGTATGAATAAAATACATATATATAAATAATACATGTAACAAAAAAGAAATTAACCATAATAACATGGAAATAAATTTAGTTTATTTAAATTAACAAAAATCATACCTTCTTAGCTTTGTCTCCTTGAAAAGATTTTTGCCAATCTTCACGACCTCCTCTAGAGTAACTTCGTGCTAATAACATGTTGTAAACTAAGTTATAAGCCAACTAGAAATCTACTATGAGGTTTGCGCACTTTAGATAAGAATCGAAGGAGATATGAAGGTCTTGTCATAATGACTCAAAACAATTTTAGATTTCGATCAACAACTTTGTAAATTTCATTTCTCTTAAACTATAACTTCAAAACTCATGATTGTTTTACTAAAGCCTAAAAAACATATCCTAGAACATCATATTAAAAAATGAGCTGAATCCGATAAGAAATGAGGTAGTTAAGCTCAAAACAACAGACATTAACAAAACTATAAACCCAGAAATTCTAGATTCATCATCAAAGTTGGAGAGGATTTTTAGACAAGAAAACATTCGAATTTCAAAATATTTCAGTAGGAAAAATTGTTCATATTTGAGTTAGCATTCAAATGCCACAAAAATGAGTCCATTTGGATTTAAAATGAGGAAGTTATGACCACCATCGAGAGTGGTTCATAACAACAACATGCAGAATTTCCAATTTTATCTTACAACTTCAAAAATTCATAACTTAATGAAATCAAATCCAAATTCATAACTTCTTTATAGTAGAATTAGTGAAGTTTCACAAGGAATCTAAATATATAATTAGATTTTAAAAATAAAGTTATTTGCGTAATAAAATTGCTGAAAAATCGAATTGAACCAAAACTTGCAATTTTGACAACTTTAAACGAAATAATGTTGTGGTTTTTTTGTCAACTATGATGTGGTTAACTTACCTAGTTGTAGATCCCCTTAATCTTTGATCTCCACCTCTCAATTCATTAGAATTTCCTCACAAATCTACTTGATATATCTCTCTAGATATTTCTCTCCTTCTTTTGATTGTAATGAAAGTGATTTGCATGTCAAAACCCATTTCATCCTTATATATAATGATGAGGTGAATTTTTTTATAGGAACGATACTTTATTTATTTAGCCAAAGTGTACAAAACTGTGTTTATATACAAGTAGGTGAGAAACAATGTGTTTCTCATAAACAAAGTCGAAAGAAACTCTACTAGTGTAGTAAGGAAAAAACACGTCGTTCATACTCTGAATATTTACATCCCCCACGCCGAGAGCTGCATTGGTGAAAACACGCCCCCATTGTAGTGCTACATTCTCACCGAATTAACTACGTTGAACCCGTGATCATGTAGCTGGGAAATTACAAAAGTGAAAACTAAAAATACAACCCACTTCATCTCACATCCCATCCACCTGCCCCAACCTTCCTCTCCACATATCCAACTCCTTGCCTTATAAGTCGTGTCCAATCTCTATTGAACGTTGTCCATGACCATGCTTTAAACTCCTTAGTGCCCACAATAAACGTTGTCGTCGCTCGCTTTATAGACTCCCCCACCTCGGTCCAATCTCTATCTTTTTCTTTGAACAACCGCCTATTCTGTTCGGCCCACACCCACCATAAGACCGATTGGGATCCGACCTGCCATAGTACTCTTCGTTGTCTGCAGGCGTAGCCCGTGATGCATAATGCTAGGAAATTGTATAGATTGAGGGAACACCCAGGCCATTCCCAGTTCGGTTGCTAAACTTACCCACAAATGCTTTGAGAACGGGCAAGTAAGAAATAGATGGTTCATGGACTCTCCATCCCGTCGACACAAGGGGTGCTGATGCGGTTGTAGATTCATCTTTGGCCTCATCTGCTGCAACACAGTCAAAACACTCACCTTTTCACGCCATACTAACCAACTAAGGAACTTGTATTTCATCGAGGCATGTCCTTTCCAAAGAAACTAAAAAGTCTCCTGATTAATGCTCTCCCTTCACGAACTAAGAGCGAAAGTGGTTGATTTAACTGTTTAAGTCTTGGAAGGATCCCACTGCCAAAAACGTTTATTATCAACTGCTTCATTCAGGTGTACATCAGAGAGGTTATTTACTAAAGCTTGCAGCACCTCAGTTTCCTGTGCATTTAGCCACCGACTTTTATGTATATTCAACTACCATGATGGTGCATTTGGGTTTTGTACTCGCTTGTTGGTGAAGGTCCGTTATGAAGGCATAAGGGCTTTGAGGCAATCGAACAATCGCGGATATCGTTCCTTCAAAGTTAAGTCCCCTTTCCATTTATCCACCTAGAAGCGGATTTGTTGCCCATTTCCCACTTTATAGGAGATACCCTTGAGGAAGTCTTCCTAGCACGTCATAATAGCCTTCCACGGGGCACAACTTGATGGATTAAACCGTTGTCCTGCGTCCCATCCATTTCGATCTGATCCGTATTTTCTCTTGATAACGTGTACCCATAAAGCTTCTGGCTCACACTGGAATCTTCATAACCATTTTCCTAACATTGTTTTGTTCCTTTGTAGTAAGCTATGTACCCCAAGGCCTCATTCTGTTTTGAGTTTGGTCACATGTTCCCATGCCTCAAGTGAATATGATGTGTCATACCCCATTCATTTCCAAAGAAAGTCTCTTATGAGTTGTTCCCCTTGTTTAGCTACCCCTACCAGCATGTGATACATAGACATGAAAAAGGTTGGCAATGCCTCTAAGACTGAATAAATTAAAGTCAATCTCCCCCTTTAAATAGACATCCACCTTTCCACCCTTCCAATCTTTTTGCAAGTTTCCTAATATCCGGATCCCAAAACCCTTTCAACACTAGAGAACCTCCCAATGGCATACCCAGATATTTAACCGGCCACTCTCCCACCCCACACCCAAGTACTTGGGCTGTCTCCTCAACCATCTCCTGTATCACATTAATCCCCGTTAGCAGTGACTTTTAGAGGTTCAATTTTGATACCATTGGTCCTCATGTGTACACCAATCTCTAGGAAAATCTAATGGCTATACTTATCCAACAATCCACTGACTTACCCACTAACTCATATCTTCTAACACACACTTTAACTCAATTTGCCTTGTGATGTTGTTCACACGTATCTCGAGGTACATCAATGTCTATTGTTTTATTTTCCTAACTTAGGCCATATCAATATAAATTCAACTATAGGCACATCAAATTAACTATTTTAAATCATATTAACTAATTTAAGACTTTACACGTCACTCTCTAACTCAGTCCCACGCTGGCATGCATCTCGAGGTGTATCTCTGCTCACGTGTCGAATTAACAAACTATTCAAAACCAATAAAACATTCGGGTATAGTGTACATATATAGATTACACTAGGCATCAATGACTTAAAAGTAATATATTTCGCGGTCCTCACACCGAGTATTAGGATAGTGTACCCGCACTCGGGCCACGTCACATGTTGGTACTCTGATTAGGGACTAATTTACTATTAGTAAATTATGTGGTGTTATAGTACCAGATTAGCAACAGGTTTTCTCTCGCTAATCCGACACATTTTTGTACCACCCCTCCATACCCCACACAAATATATGGACATACGAGTTTGAACACTCATCTAAGCCCTCTTTCATTTTCCTTTCTAGACAACTATTTTAATGATCATAATATAATACATAACAAAAGTCTCCATTAGTTTTGTGATTTTGATTTTACAAAGAGATTTTTTGCTAATAAATATGATCAATAGTCCATGTACCCCTTATAGAGTTTATACATATAAAAGTTATTTGATAAAATAGCCCATTTAGGGAGCAACATCTAGACTTAAAAACCCATATAAGTAATAGATTGACTCAATTCAAGTGATTTTATTAACATATCATGCGCCATAAAGATTTTAAAGTTGTGAGATATGAAAAATTTGAGAGAGTATATAAAATTTTTTATTTGAAGTCATTATTGGCCCCCCTCTAGCTCGAGGCTGATTCCGCCCCTGACCACTGGGACTAGAACTCGCATCGTCTTACAATATTATTGTATATCAAATTATTGGGCTCCCCACTTCGTTGATATAAATAGTTAAAACAATTTACATATTGAAATATGATTAATTCTTAATTTACATTGATGTATTGCAAGTACAACGATGCTA